>OX387231.1:4263870-4648566 GCA_947561695.1 Tyria jacobaeae
ATCAAAACTTCTCAGTACAGTTAGCTGGGTGAATGCCAGATTTTTTCTGACAAAACTTGGTATAGACAGGCATAACGGTTAATAACAGAGACCAAGGGAAATTAGAGCCCAATTCCAATAGCTTTATTTATTCTTTTTTAAGCATTTAAAATTTTTCTGCCTCTAATATTTACATAAATTATAAGAAATATTTCGGTATGATGTTATATTAGATACTTCGTCATTCAATAAAGCTCATCACTATTAATTTGACTAATGAGAATTTAGTGTTCAATCCTAATTAAGGCATTTATGTAGTGGATGCATCATTCATGGCATCATTATCCACTGTTATTTGTACGCAATCAATAATGATGATAAATGGAAAAGCTTATTGGTTTGTTTACATAAAATTTCGATAGGTAATTATGTTTTTTTTATTTAAGGAATTGGATTGTTGCCTATCACAGTCCTAAAGTGCTCGGCTTGCCCCCCTTATGTAAGTGGGACAAAATTATTGTCGATAAAAACATGGGCGTTTAAACGCCGTTTGTTTTTTTGTTGTTTTTGTTTTTTTTATTTAATTAATAAGGTTTCATACATAGTATTTAAAAGAAATTATTTTAATATAATTTAATATTTACTATTTTTAAGTATTATAAGAGACTCTACCACTGTGAATACTGTGACTATGGGTTCCAGTATTCGAAATACATCTATATCAAATTTAATCAAACAGTAAACACTTCGCCGTAAAAAGGTAACAGATAGGCATATCGGTTAAATCATTTTGCGCGTGTGTATTAGACAGCTACATCGAGCTTATTATGTCAGTTTGGATTAGTATACATTCGTATGGATAAATAGATGGATGTTCATATTAACTCTTTCACACCTAACGCCGCACACTCCTATACAAAGGACGGACGACAGCGCAGCTCCTTTTTTCTTCATCTCCAGCTGCACCATATAAGTGATGATAAGTAAGGCTACCATCGGCCGCACCATGATCGAAGCCTCCAGTAGTGCTGCCCTGAGAATACCTTTTGTTTCTATTGCTCGTGAAATTTCAAGTGTAATAATTTTCCCTTTATTTATAATAAAAACGGAAAAACTTTGTGACCTAGTTTGTGTAATTTATCTCCGTCAATTTACGAGTTTTCTTAGTCGACCACATTTCGAGAACGAGGCGGCTAACAATACCTGTACTCTCGGCAATTGTAACAACAATTCCAGCGAAACCTAGTAAAAAGGCGGTAAACAGAATCTCATTCATAAAAAATACTTCAGTAAAAAAAGTATGGAGTTATTAAGAATAGGAATATTAAAAATACCCAAGCTCGGTTTTCAGCAATCGTCAGCGTTGACTGAGTTTTGACTGTTGACGATTACTCTATCCTCGCCACAAAAATGTTTTACAAAATTTTCTGTCCCCTGTATTATCAGTCAGTTCTTTATTTATTATAAGTATTCATTCAAACCTACCATTCCATTTTACCCATTCACGAAATTAGTTATTACACGAATGAAGAAAAATTTAAGACATCTGCTGTAAATTCTACTTTTTAAGCACAAATAATAAAAAAAAATCCTGTTAATAGCAATAGCAAACTGAAACAAATAATGAAATCCTGTACAAAAATTTTAGATAATCATTCTTTAACTGTTTTGTCTGTGACTTTTTATATACGATGGATGGCGTGATGGTCGATCGAATTTCGATCATAATTCATTGGCTTGGTAAATTTTGTTTTATATAATTGAATCGTAGTATAATTTGAAATGTCGGTTCATAACGTCAGGTCATCATATATACACGGACACGTGTGACTTTTAGTATCTGCTTTCGAATGACACCGTATAGATTAAAATTTTGCCAGTCTTCATCAGCTTTATGCATTCAAAGTTGTGAGTTCTGATTGTCATACATTTGGGCTCAAAGAATTCTCCCTACGTGTTAACATTATAATCGTTATAGATTTAGAAAAAACCCACCCACTCATCAACTAGTTCTGGCATCTGTCACCTTTAACATCCTCGAAAAGTTTTCTAATTCACACGCTTTACCTACAATGTTATCTAACTCTGTCGAATGCTTGTGACACATCAATTTTCTCATACATAATACCTTATTTCAAAGGTCATGTTTTGCGTCATGCGATGCCCCGCCATTTTCAATACCTATCTCTCACTGTCCCTCTTGTACTTCCTTGGTAGATACTGAAACAACATAGACAAATACGTATGTATGTATACATACCCTCACGCCTGTGTGTAAAAATATATAGATTTTTTTTCTTTTTTTTTTTTAATAAAAGACGATTCCCGCACTAGGATTAATTCCTGTGTCACGGGGGACTTTACAAATATTTCAGAACGGACACGAAAAACACCGAGACTCAGAACAACTATTTGAGGATTACACAAAGTGTTGTCCCGTGCGCTAAGCCATCCGTGCAGTCTTTTAATTATTATTATTAATTAATTGTGGCAAAACATGGCGGTTTGCCATGATTTACAAGTCCATTGCAGTTTAGTTTAGTAATCAAACATGGCAAAATTGGAAGGATATTGCAAGGAAAGATACGCATAAGAAATAGCAATGAAAGGATGGGGATGTGTAATCGCTTCGGGGAAGATGAGTATACTTGCAGCTCTCTAACCATAACAACATTCAATCTTACGTTTTTTTTTTAATTTGGTCAGTCTCTTTGTTATCCTATGAATTATGGATGCGACAGGAGTTTGTTTTATGTTTGTTAGCTTATACTATCATGGCTGGGAGAAGAAGACATAGGCTGCCAAATGATAAAAAAAATTGAATCAGAAGTTAGGAATAAAGAAAAGAAAGTCGAGAACGAACAAACCCTGACAAATTTATTGTAACTGCGAATAAAGATATAGAATAACAAAATTTAGAATATGCCATTTGGGAGACGGATGAATTACCTACTTCGAAAGAAAATGACATAGATATGAATTACGAACTTTTGAACAGGACTTTCTTTCAAAACTTCTAAATATGATTTATGTGTTTCATAAAATAGCTTTTTATTTTCGCAGTTTTGCTTTAATATAAAATATTTTTATATATTATTCAATATTTAACAATGTCCAAAATGACACATTTTATAATGTAACTTATGAATTTTTCACGATGGAATAATATATTACTGTATTTACAACTTGGGAGAGCCATTTTTATATGCCACATACAAAACCGCTTGTTTAGCAAAGTTAGCATTGTGTTGCACCGAGTTAGTTAGGAGGTTAGGAGCTCCAATCCCAAAATCTTCTCTTTCCTCTCACTTACGAATCTATGATATCCATGGGTGGTGGTAGTCACTTACCATGAGGTCACATAACATAAAAAAACTTCAGTATATCTTTCTTTAAATTGAATTATGAACTGTTTAAAAAACTCAAACTACTATAACAACAAAACTGCGTAGGTGACGTTAATAATGCATTTTAAAAATTAAATAATTAATAAAATGCATTCAAAAATAATATCTAAAATATGCCGATAACAGGACTGGGATCTCCCGTCAACAGTAACGTGGACGAAGTCCATTGTTAAAGGATAATTGAAACTCACATAAATACATACTATTATATACGTATATATGTATATATACGTATTGTACATGAACCCCATATCATTACACTCCTTTTTAGGCAAGTGTGTAATACCACTAACTCAGGATTTTACTTTATTGCTACATGATTCAATTTTCGTTAAAATAATACAGAAAAACTGAAAATAATTTTTACTATGTCCATCGCAAGTTTGCCTGTAAGAAATTGCTTTTAGCGATGCAGCCGCTCATTGTATGTATAATTATATTGCATTTTAGTATTTCCATGTAAACTAATAGTAATTGGTGTACAATAAAGTTTATTTCTATTCTATTCTATTCTAAAAACATCAAGTCCTGCATTAATACTATGGTTCCCGTTATATTTTAAGCATAAAGTAATATTATTAAAACAACGTTGCATGTCAGTAAATATATAATAATACATATTTATTATGTAAATATTATAGCATTAACTGAATTCAGCGATCGTTTGATTTGTTAAATCACCTGTACCAATAACAAACCATTTGACTTCTAGCAAGTCTTGCCAACTTTATAGTTCATAAGTAGACCGAACTAACTTTATTTAGAGCTGGTTTAAAATCAATTTACTCGTAGTTTTACAAGCAAGAGGAAAACTTTTCTTTACTTGGATAAGTTCAAGTAAACAAGCTACTTAAAATATTGAATACAATTAAATATTATTTAGAAACTGAAACAGGTCATCAAAATATAGAAATATAAAAAAATGTAATTGAACTACATGGATGGCGTAGCAGTTTAAGTGTTCACCTTGCTACTACACTGCCACGCCTAGTGTTGTAGGTTCGATCCCCGTACGGGACAACACTTTGTGAAATCCTCAAATTGTTGTTCTGAGTCTGGGTGTTCTTTGTGTCCGTTTCTTGAATGTTTGTAAAGTCCCCCGCGACACAGGAATTAATCAAAGCACGGGAGTCGTATTTAAAAAAATGAAGGTTAATGTACGATTAATTATCATACATAAAATAATTAACAATGATTTGCTGTTTGGCGGCACAGCACTTTTCGAAGTGAATTCAGAAGTGTTGTAAATGCTGATATTTTACAGAAATATAAAATATAAAATATAATAAAATCCCACTTACGTAATGGCTGCAAGCGTATTGGCGTCAATAGGGAATTAGGGAATTAAATGACAGAAAAGTAGGGAAGGAAAAACACTGAAACTCCTCAATTAATGTAAGAATAAACTCAAGAAGGTCAGGGTCATACTCATAACTCGACTGACTGATGCTGTTTATAAGATGCTGATTATAAGATATATATAATACTTCGTAGTAATTGACCTAACCTAAACCGCAAATGTAACAGAGTTACAGTATAAATAATATCTACTGGAGTGAAACAGAATGCTCGCAAACTAGCTAAAATAAATAGAAAGTTTCCGACGGTTGCACTATTCAAAGAGGACTTGTGTGTTATTTGTGTAAGTTAGGATGACCATACGAGACTTTAATGAAGTTACCGATATTTAATACTGGCTAGTGGAGTAATCGATACCGGTTGTTAAACAACGCTTGTTATTTACCGACTGGATGAGGGTACCGGACGCCCATCTCCCCGTCTCCGCTTTCCCTTAAGTCACCCCCCGGAAATTTTGAGAAGTTCAGAGTTATTAATTATTATAAGAGATTTCTGCTGTACAACAGCTCTGTTCATAATATCTGGGGGTTCCTCAAACCCATAAGTCTGGGAAGAGCAGTGAACTATAACACGAGAGCGTGCTACAAAAGATTAAAAAACATTTATCTACATGTCACGCAGTCGATACCGAGGGCATAGATTAGTTATAGTCTTCTTATTATGTTTAATATATATTTAACAGTGGTAGAGCCATTTTTTTTTTTTACGTGTGGAAACCCCCCTCGGGCCGTCATCCCACCGGGGTTTTCTTTGGAACGGTGTGTCGGAATCGAACCGACTAAAACCACACGGTGTGCCGTACATCGCTTGAAGTAAAAGGGGTCCGGGAACGGCTTTAGTAAGTCATCCGGACCCCTTTTAGGGCCTGCCCGCACTATGCGGGCACCAACTGTGGGTAACCTATCAATAAGGTGACGTCTAGACACACGCGGACCCCACCCCCTCGCGGCTGCCCATATGGCGGATGAAAGGGAAAACCCGTAACGACCACCCGCGGCCACACTCAGGGTGGCATGAGGCGCTGGTAAGCGCGCCTCCGCCGCCCGGTTCGCCTGCGACGGATTGGGTCCGAATGGAGATCGTCCTCCCGGGCCCTCTCCGCCGCCTCCTTCTGCGAGATGACATCCTCGCAGAAGGTAGCGAGCGCGGTAAAACTTCTCTCACTCCCGGCCATGGAGCGTACTACGGCCGGTAGCGAGAGATTCTCTCCGATAATAATAGCGTATGGCCCTGACCGCCAAGACCCTCTGAGGCCGCCAAAGACATGTCCTATTCTGGGCGGACAGAGCCTCCGCCCACACCGGTGCACCGTACAGTGCCATTGACCGGACAACCCCAATGTACAGCCGTCGCGTCGCGACACTTGGTCCACCCAAATTGGGCAAGAGACGCCCAAGGGCGGCAGTGCCGAAAAGCTTCGGAGCTAGCTGTAGGAAGTGCTCTGAAGTGGAAGTGCGGAAGCGCCACCTACCGTCCATTATCAAGCCCAAATATTTTAAATGGGCCCGAATCGGTATGAGGACCGAGTTGACCACAATTGAGGCGCCGGAGGGCGGACCACGACGGGGCCCATGGAATAAGAGGGCTTCGGTCTTATCCAGGGCCACCCGTAAGCCCAGCGCCTCGATGCGCCCGACTACCAGAGATACTCCCCTGATAGCCAGGCACGACGCCTCTTGAAAATTCACCCCTCGGGCTGTGACCAATGTGTCGTCTGCATAGCAGATCACGCTCAGCCCGAGGGGGAAGGTCCCTCGAAGAGCCCAGTAGTACCCGATGTTCCACAGTAGTGGTCCAAGAACAGACCCCTGTGGAACACCGCACGACATGGGCTGACATCTCAAATTTCCGTCTTGGTCCTCATACTTGACGGTACGCTCCTTTAAATAGTCTGCCACTAGCTGCCTCAGATATAACAGTGGTAGAGCCATGCTTAGCCACGAATGGGGCGGCTCGACCGGTGTGATACCACGGCCTCACAGAAAAACGGTTGTGAAGTAACGCTTGCGTTGAATTTCTCCGAAATTTGTGAGGTTTCCGGAGGCTCAACTCCCCCTCTCCTTTTTGCCATATCCGCATCACCCCTCTCTTCTTTCCCCTCCCCACATCCCCCTTCCCTCATCACCCTCATAGACGACTCTTGGATTGCAGATATCCATGGACGGCGATTGTCACTTACCATCAGGTGACCCGTCTGTTCATCCGTCCCCCTATAATATAAAAATAATAATTCATACTTTGAAGGAGTGCCTTAATTTTATCTAATTTGGACACATGGTCACCCTCATCCTTACCCAAAATAACTTATTTGAGTGTCTAGCTCACACTAAAGTAATCGATACAGCCTCTATTTTTGAGCGTTCTCGTTGACATATCCAGTTTGAACAAGTCTAAATGGTCTTTTGGTTTGAATATAGCTCTAAAAACTTTTTAGGACATCAGACGTCGTTTGTGTGATGGGAAGGGCAATGGAAATAAAATGATATTTGTTTCTTTAGCGTTACGTACCTAATAATACGACACAACAAAATCTCGAATTTATTATTTTAAAAGTAGTAGTAAAGTGTTTTAGACGATGAAACAGCTCAACGACTTTTTATGCAATGTTCGAGAGCGTCACCTTTAGAGTTTTTTATCTAGTCAAAAGACAGTATCACCCGACCTTTACTATTACATAGCATTTCTAGAAAGTTCTTTAATAGCCCCGTCAGTTTCCAAGTGTTTTGGATTCTTACTTCTTTCGTATTGTTGGACTCTCGTGTAGTCGACTTTGACAGACAGATAGACTAGACGGTCGGACACCGTCTAGTCTATGCGTCTGTCTAAGTTTATTTCACGTGCTATATCGTGACAATTGTTGTACTCAATGTATTTTTAGAAAATCTTACTCATTATTTAATTATTACCTAGATTATGTTATTTTATTAATATAATATTAAGAAATCTTTATAGATGTAAATAAATACCAATGTCAGTAAGTAAAACCTTTTAGTCCTTAGTTAACAGCACCATAATAATTGCAAAAAAAAAAGTTTAAAAAACAAAATTTCTTTATCTCTATTTTAGCGCGATTCGTGTGACTACACAGTTTATTACACTTTTGAACAATTCTACCACGCGATCGTCTCGTCACATTCGCTTTTACTAATTGCGTCGTTATTTTTTTTTTTTTTCAAATATTTGATTTTTTATAGCATGTTTCCCCTTTTTTATATATTTCCACTAATGCAGGATACATCTGAAGCCACAAAAGTTCATTAAAAATTACTCATTTTTCACTTTAATGGAAGTAAAATGATTTTTAGATCGTATGTTGGAATATAAATTCACGCAGTTAATAAATCAACCTACACGCATCTGCGTACCAGTAAAATAATACAATTAAGAAACAAAATTGTCGCTATCAAACGTTCTTGTAGAAACAAAAGGCTCCTTAAACTAACGAAACTGACTCAAACGGCAAGCCACCTTGTGTACCAAAAGCAGTAGCGACTTCAAAAAAACTACACTCTATAAATGAAAAAATAATGAAATCTGAAGAATTGTAATCAATATTTTGAAACTATTTCATCATATTTTTTACATCTATCGGATACACAACTACCAAAAGACCAAAAGGGAGATCCAAAAGGATGAAGTTATGCGGGAAGGGGAAAGAAAGGGGGATGAGGAGATGGGAAAAGGGGCGGGGGGTTAGAGGAGAGGAAGAAGGAGAGGAGGAGTTGGGCCACCGGAAACCTCACTAAATTCGGCGAAATACAACGAGAGTGTGCTTCACAACCGGTTTTCTGTAAGGCCGTGGTATCGCACCTATCGATCAGGCCCATTCGTGCCTAAGAATGGCTCTACCCCGTTTATAAATCTATTTCTTTCATTAATTGTTTTTTTTTTTTTCTCTGCACCTTTCAATAAGAATTATCAATAAATTTGCTCAATATGCGTGATAGTATTCGGTCCTACAAATAGTAAACATTTATATAAGTTTAATTTCATATCGTAAACAAAAACATAGCGTATCATCTTCCAATTTTTCATTTCAACATGTGTTAGTCATTCATATACATATACTGAGAAAATTGAGTAGTCATGCAGTTTTACTTACATTGCCTGTTTTTGGATACGGGCGTTATGTATACAAACTGGTAATTAATAATTGTGGCTGCACTTCTCTAGTTGTTAACATTTATACCAAAAGCAATATTACCATTTTGAAATTTAATTATTTTGAAAACTTTCATGTCGTAACGACGTACAAAAGAAATACGTTTTCGTACATTATGTCATTGAAAATAAAAATGAAAGGGGTGAACGAAACGAGACTATAAGAGTTATCTTTAATAAAAGTAGAAAGGCTATAAGGGCACGTAGTTAGAAAAATTTAATAAATTAAAAACTAATCTTCTAGTATATATGCCTCGTTAGTTACTTGAATACCTAAAATGGTCATAATAACACCGAAAAGGCACAAGCCTTTTCACAATAATTATTTATTTTCATCAAAAGTTGGTAATAGTAGACTTTGAGCGTTAGTTCATTGTACCCTATAATTACACCGGCTAAAATTAAATATAAATAAAAGCTAAAATTATATAATACATGAATAAATTAATGAGGTATTTTTATAAAGAACATCTTGCTATTTACTTTCAAAAGTATTAAAATACTTTTTATGGCAAGGTCTTCCCTTTTGCAACATTATCTAGTGAGGATAAGCTGTACTACGTAGCAACTACTCTAACTACGTAGTAAGATTAATACTACTAACTATCCTAAGATTAATTAAATAAATAAAAATAAATAAATTAATTAATTAATTAATAATAATACTAAATCGTAATATGACAGTTCTCGTCAAAAAAGGTAAGAAGACTCTCTCGTAAATGAAGTCAACAGACACAAACTTAGCAACAAAAATCGTGATACCATTATTCAACTGTTTTAGATTGAATGAAATAAATTTATATAAAGTCTTTTATTAATAATCTCACCATTTTGAAAGTTACTCACGTTCTAATGTTCTTATTGCAATTTAAGAAAACTGGCATTCGATACCTTTTTACAATACACAAACATAATTAACACTGGCATTCGATACCTTTTTACAATACACAATAAAATGCCTTAATCTGGTAATTTTATCAATATTATTGAAAAACACAATTTCAGTCGCGTAAAATGCGTTATTTTATAATATTTACTTACTACTACTACTACTTTAACTTCAGTGCATTATCGGCAAATTATTACATATTAATCTACCCTTAATAGTACCAGGAGACATAAGCCTATAATTATAGTACCTAAGCACAAAGCACTCCAACGCAAGCTATCAAGCACAAAACCCTCCGATTGTATATACATATACGATTGGATAATTTCGGTTTGTGGTTTCCGGAGGCCCAACTCCCTCTATACCCTTTCCTCTCTCCTCATACCCGCTCTCTTCTTTCCCCCCAGCATCCCCCACTCCTCATCACCCTCAAAGGCGGGCAGCGCACTTACGACTCTTGAGTTGTAGGTGGTGTCCATGGACGGCGGTTGTCACTAAACATCATTTGACCATCTATCTATTCATCTCTCTCCCTAAAGTATAAAAAAGAAGCTTTTAGCCTCGCACATGCAGGCTGTGGTACAAATTGTCGGGCGGTTTGACCTTAGTAAAAACTTTGACCTAGGTCAGATGCTAGGTTGTATTCACATGCAGTATTTTATGTCTTCATCTAAAGCCTAAGTAAGCTTAAAGGGAGATTTAGGGTAAAATGTATGCTATGATTAGGCAGATTTCTTTGAGATTAAGTGGATTGGAAAGTTAATATCGTAGTACAATGAAGACAATTATTAAAGATAAAAGGTGTATTATTAAGGCGCAGACCCTTTTTAATACGATTTTATTAGCTTCATACTTTAACTAAGTAGGTCAATATTAATCGACTATTAATAGTCGTGCCGAATTAAAACTGTGAATTTAACGATGTCAATAAAACAACAATAAAGTACCTTCAATCTGATCTGATGTACAAAATATATGTATTTATATATCAATAGTTACTAATAAAACTCACGATTTTGTGTCTCTCATGAAGTTTGTTTTATCGAGTCAAATACACTAAACTTGGTAACGAAAGTTCAAGCCTGTTCTTATTTAGTTTTTAAACTATTGTTATTATTATACAATCAGGGTCTCAAAACATGGAGGAGGAGCTGATTCTGATTACTCTGACTGGCACTCTCCCGTCCCCGTTCATAATGCTTTTTGTGACAACTTATTAGAAAGAGTTTAATTTTCAATGTCACGCTGTAAAATGTTCTGGACATACATAAAATCAATTTAATTTCTGTAACATTGGTTGGTTGATGGATTTATTATTTATTATTGCTTGACATTTATAAAGAAAATAGGTACAGAAACTATACGCTAAAGAAACGCTACAGAAACTATACATATTGTACTGCAATTTATAAATAACTTAAGGTGCACGATAATAGTGTGAAGAAACCCTTACCAAAAATGAGTTAGTAACGAGAATATGAGACTTACATATTGCGCACTTATGTCCCCTTAATTTGAACATATTATATCTGATATTATGATAAAGTCTTTATGCAACACGAGGCTATTTGATTCTTGTTACACATTTGTCTCCACCATTTTCTTAATAACTTGGTTGAGTGTCACTACATTAGTTTCAAAAAGTTTTAAACATAAGTGGTATTTCATCGTTCGCAATTTTTTAGTAATAATATTATTATGTATTTTTCGAAGTATTTTAATGGATTTTGTGTATCGATATAAACATAAACAAAAGTGTCTGTGGCCGAGGTCAAAAAAACTTAACTTTATTTTTTCGTAAATAAAACATTTCTTGTGATAAACAGGAACTAGGTAAAGCCTGTTCTGTGAAACAGATTCACAAAATAGCTTAAGCAATGGTCCTGAAGGTGCAGCTTCAAACTTTAATACTTATTTGATATTTAGCATAACTTTGTGAGACTTAGAATTTGTTCTTAGAATTTGTGAGTCTTAGAATTTGCTACTCATCTTGGAAGGTATAAGTTCCCAGGCAATGGTTAGAGGTAAATTACTTGTGGATTTTTTTATGATGACTGTAGGTTTCTGTGAAAATTGCGAGTCTGGCTGCATTCGTGGAATTGTAAATTTACTGTTATCATCATGAATTTTCTAATGGGGAGACTTTTAGAAAACTACTTTAATGGTTTTAGACCTCTAGTAAAGATACTACTTTCTATATTACTGGGTGATGTTAAAAAAAGTGTTTTTAAACCTTTTTTGTAATTAGTATGGGACATATATTTAAGGAATTTTGGAATGCTTTGAGGTTTTATATAAATAGCCGAGGCTTAAGTAGATATATGTGTATATGTATATTTATAAATATATCTATTTTAAATTAATCATACAGAATTCATATACATATATATATATAAGTACATTTGTTACGACAGTATCTGCACCACACCAATAAAAAAAAAAACTTCTTTTTATAACATACATACATATATATAACTAGAGAGTTATACTGTTGTTTTGTAAGTTACTCACGGGACTATTTTTAAAGAGGTAACAGACACCCGTCTGTTAACCATCTTATTGTAACTCAAGAATCGTAAGTGCGGTGCGTGCCTTTGAGGGTTAAGAAGGGGAGGATATGAGAGAGGGGAAAGAGGGGGGATAAGTGGAGAGGTCAGAGAACACGGGGAATGAAGGGAGGGGTAAGAGGAATATATAGGTCTATAATGTCTTATTTTGTTAATCGATCTTAAAACACTGCACTGCTTTCGACAAATAATTTATCTACTTTATTTATGGTAGAAAACACTGGCCGATATTGCTTATCAAGTCACTTTCGTAGGAAGTCAGGCATATTCATCTGAAGGAGTTAACTCTTTATCAGATTTTGTATTCTATTTTAAGCGCCATTCGGCGGATTTTTTCTCCAATAAATTATTTTGGTTATATATTTTGTTTCAGGTTTCAAATAAGCAATTAAATATGTAAGCGATGTTATCAATGTATAAGTTAGTTTCTTATTTTTTTTTTTTAAGTTTGAACCAAACTTGACAAAGGATTATCACCATATTAACTGAACACCTCTTATGTTTTCTATTATAAAAAAAGGCGGGGACGTGTCATTTTGACGGTCATTATAAATAATATATAATTAAATAAAATACAACTCTAACTCGCGGACATAAAGATCTTTTACACATAAAATTAAGAATAGATTTTAACAAATACTGGCGATACATACATATACAATCGCAATTTGCCAATTATAATTTAGTCGCACTCATTTAATAGGGGCAATCCTATTTTTTTTTCTTTTAAATGACAGCTCCCCATTAGTATCAATTCCTGTTTTGGGGGGGACTTTACAAACATTCAAACAACGGACACAAAGAACACCCAGACTCAGAACAACAATTTGAGGATTACACAAAGTGTTGACCAGTGCGGGGATCGAACCCACAACACTCGGCGCGGCAGCGTAGTGGCGAGGTGACCACTTAAACCGCTTCTTAGCTGTAAGTCTGTAACACCGGAACAGATGGGGTGGTATTTTACTCCACCGAGAACGATGGTTGCCTACAGGAGCTTGACATAAGAGTTTATCACGTTTGTCACTCAGTTTGTCACGTTATATATATAATAAAAGTAT
Source organism: Tyria jacobaeae (assembly GCA_947561695.1). Classification (NCBI taxonomy): domain Eukaryota; kingdom Metazoa; phylum Arthropoda; class Insecta; order Lepidoptera; family Erebidae; genus Tyria; species Tyria jacobaeae. The sequence continues at coordinate 4,277,294 of OX387231.1, forward strand.
ACTAATTCCGTCAAGAGTATACACACATATAACAACAATATTTGAAAAAGAGTGTTTCTTTTATAACATAGGAGGACAGACGAACAGACGGGTCACCTGGTGGTAAGTGACAACCGCCGTCCATGGACGCCGCCTTTAAGTGTGATGAGGGAAGGGGAATACGTTGATTGGAAAGAAGAGAGGGGGGATGAGGGGAGTGTAAAAAGGAAAGGGGGAGTTGGACCTCCAGAAACATCACCAATTTTGGGGAAATGCGACTTCCCAACCGATTTTCTGTGAGGTGTGGTATCGCACCGGTCAAACCGTCCCATTCGTGCCTAGGCATGGCTCTACGACTGTTAAACTGAATGTCCTTGGAGTTTCTTGTCTGTTTCTTCTACGTATTAGAACAGTTCACAGCTGACTTAGTCTGACTGACTTCTTCTCTTGACAATTCAAAAATACCTATGAATGGTTTAATTGAAATAAATGGTTTGGATTTTGACAGTTTTAAACGATTATCTTAATTAGATATTTTTTGGTTGCGACTAATTGCGTAGTTATGATATTTCAATATTTGTTTTGGAAAATAACCAGCCATAATCTTAAAGTTGCAGAGACAGATAAGACGTTTTAACGATATGAGTATGTGTTTCTTCGTGCTCTGAATTAGGAAACAAACCAATCGATAAAAGTTAGTTTGAGTTTGTAGTTGAAAAACGTTTTAGTATACGTTTAATGTAAATTTTCAAAATTTGAACAACAAGTTCTAACTAGTGTGTTTACATTTTTAATAAATTAAGCTTTGTAGCTTTAATTTACCTTTTTGTTTATTCAGCACCTGGCTTTCAAAAGCGCTCTATAATTTACCGGACCACGCTCCGCTCTATAGAAGGAATAATATCTATAGCAACGTATTGGATATAGGATGTAGATGAGTCAATCACACTGCTACTGAGGGAGCAATACATATCTATATATATAAGAGATTTCCACCGATATATTGACTCATCACGATATCTCTGGAACCATAAGGCGTAGAGACTTGAAAGGTAGGAATATTCCTGTCGCCGAGTAGATGTCAGCTAAGAACGAATTTTATGAAATTCCACCCACAAGAGGTATTGGGGGGGTGTTAACAGGTGTGCTAGTTATGTATAAAATAAATTATAAGAATAATAAAAGGAGACATCTCATCACTATATGTAGTTTTAAATAATTTAAATAGCCAATTTGTAGTGTTACCCACTATCTGTGGAATAAATAGTATTTTGTTGAGAATAAAAGATAGTCTATACGCTATTTCAAGATATAATTTCCTTCTTGATACACATACTAGATCTTCTGAAAACCTAGAATTATAATGCCCATGCATTCCACAACATTTGTTGATAAATTCTTCACCGTCGTCGCAACACGGCTGTGGAATGCACTACCTCTCGAGATAAGAAAAGCTCAAACCATACAAACCTTTGAAGCAATGGTTAAGAGCCACTTTTTAAATTCAGAATAATGTAACTAATTAACTAGCTGCCACACTGTTCTCATTTTTTTTTCTATACTTGCCATAATTTAATGTGTGTCATATCATATAATAAATATTAGATTATTGATATATATATATATATGTATATATATATATATGTGTACGTATGTATAGTTGTATATATTATTTGTATTCCATTAATGCGTAAAAATGTATATATATATTTAGATTATTATGATATATGTTGTACACCTCAGCTACCACTCTCTCTTGACACTAAGTCCATCCTAAAGTTGTCTGGTAGAGATCACTTTTAGGAATAAGAACGCCCATTGTATCTACAATTCGTTAATGTTTAATTAAACTCTATTGTAATTCCTATAGTGCACAATAAAGAATATGCTAATCTAATCTAATCTGAACTAATCTAATTTATAACGTATTTAAATAACAGTATTTACGGTTCTCGGTGGAGTAGAATTTCTTCCCGTGGGTGTCTATCAGGCAGTATGTATAGTCATGCAGTGCTCAATTGATAGCAGAGAGAGAGAGCGCCGACTCAAAATTACGGAGGTATATTTACATTAGTTTAATAACTTAGTTATTAAGGATAAATAAAAAAATGTTTATTATTTTTTACTTTTCAGTTGTTTCGTCAGTTTATTTTTTTTTTGTTAGTTTTTTTTTTACCTTTATACTACATGCTTAATTTTTGATTACTTTTAAAATAGCTACGTACCTTACTTTAGCTATTAACTGTTATATAATCCTACTTTAAAGGTTTTTTTGTAAAGTAATGTAACTATTATAATGTAATGTTTTATTTGTTTTATATATTTTATATTTATTATTAATACACAACTGAGCATTAACATATGTGAGTAAACAATAAATCACCCCTTTCTTCCCATCCTTAGGGTAGATTTTTCCAAATTTACATGGGACCAATTTCGAGGTATACCCTATCTAATAAAAAAAGAATTACGTGGACTAGAAAAACTCCTCTGTTTTTTTCGTCGGTTAAAAAACTACTAAAATTCCTTGGGTACCTACTAGGTTCTCAAAAGGCTGGCAGCAATACCACGTTGAATGGCAATGTAATTTATTAAGTATTTTGATGATTGATGTCTTTGTATATATACTCGTCAGCAGATTGGGATGGAATGCGGGATTATTTTGCATCCATCCCGTGGGCTCAACGCTGCTTTAAAGACAGGGATCTGTCGCAAAGTGCGTCTGCCGTGGCTGACGAAATCACTGTCGGTATGGAGTACTATATCCCCTACAGTGAAGTCGCCAGCACAAAGACCCGTCCCTGGTTCAATCGCGAGTGCACCCGTGCTGTCGCTCAAAAGCAGTCAGCCTACCGCGCATGGATCAGGGCCCGCGCTCATTGTGACCCAGACGTTGATCGCCTAAAAGCAGCGTTTAACAAAGCCACTAAGGAATGCAAGAGGGCTTACATCAGAGCTGATGCCCAGCGCATTGCACGGTTTGGTCAAGAACTCGTCGCATACCCTACGGGTAGCCGTAAGTTTTGGCGATTGGCCAAAGCCGTGCAGTCCAACTACTGCCAGCCTTCGCTGCCACCGCTGAAGTACCCTGACGGATCACTGGCCCACGAGCCGCAAGAGAAAGTGAAACTACTTGCTGACCTCTTTGCGGCTAACTCCCGAATCGACGACCGTGGTGCTCACCCGCCCACCATTGCATCTTGCGACTCCGCAATGCGGGATATTCGCATCCGGCAGAGGGATGTCCGTGCGGAGCTTCGATCACTCGATGTTCGGAAAGCCAGTGGACCCGACGGTATTCCGGCGGTGGTTCTTAAAAACTGTGCACCAGTGTTGTCTCCTGTACTGACGCGCCTGTATCGCCTGTCCTATTCCTCGGGAATTATTCCGGAGGCCTGGAGAGAGGCGAACGTCCAACCCATTCCCAAAAAAGGCGACCGCTCCGATCCAGCTAATTACCGTCCTATAGCCGTCACCTCCATACTCTGTAAGGTGCTCGAGCGGATAATCAACACCCAATTAATCCGCCACCTAGAGGATCACTCCTTGTTAAATGATCGGCAATATGGTTTTAGGCCGAACCGATCGACGGGTGATCTTCTAGCGTACGTCACACACCTTTGGGGAGAGGCTATGGATAGGCATGGGGAGTCCTTGGCCATCAGCCTCGACATTGCCAAGGCCTTCGATAGGGTGTGGCACCGCTCGCTTCTCTCCAAACTTCCTGCATTTGGTCTGCCATCTCAGCTATGCAACTGGGTTGCTGCCTTCCTCCACAAGCGCCGCATTAGGGTTCTCTGTGACGGCGCGGCCTCTGACTTCCAGGAGGTTAGCGCTGGTGTACCTCAGGGCTCCGTCCTATCGCCCACGCTGTTCCTTCTGCATATCAATGATATGTTGGCTCTTGGCAACATACATTGTTATGCAGACGACAGCACAGTACACGGGCGATACTTTGGACATCCTGCTGCCAAGCTAGCAGACGTTGAGGGAAAACGACAGGAGCTTGTTGCTGAGCTCGACCGGGTCCTGAGCCGCATCTCTCAATGGGGTTGTGAGAATCTGGTCGAGTTCAGCGCCAAGAAAACACAGGCGTGCGCGTTTTCAAACAAAAAGTCTCCATTCCTTCCCCTTCCTACTCTTCAGAACACTCAACTGCCACTACAGGATAGGCTTAGTATACTGGGTATGGACATCTGTCGGGATCTCAATCCGCGTGATTACATCGAGAGCGTCACTAAGGCGGCCTCGCGGAAGCTCGGTGTATTGAACAAGGTGAGACGGTTCTTCTCGCCCGAGCATCTGTGTCTTTTATATAAGACCCAGGTTCGCTCCTGCGTGGAGTACTGCTCTCATCTTTGGGATAGCTATGCGCAGTATCTGCTTGACGCTCTCGATCGGTTGCAGCGACGCGCAGTCCGTATTATAGACTGTCCTGAGGTCACCCAGTCTCTTGAGCCCCTGCAGTTGCGAAGAGATGTCGCCTCTATGGCAGTTCTCTATCGCCTACATCACGGGGAGTGTTCTGACGAGCTCTTCCAATTGGTCCCACCTTCTCCCTTCCTCTACAGGACTACACGTGCTGGCCTGAGGAGTCACCGTTTGCGAGTCGAAGATATGCGATCCCGAACGAAACGGTTTGGCTCTTCTTTCCTGTGCCGATCAGTGAAAGCCTGGAATTCCCTACCAGCGCACGTGTTTCCTTCCCAATTTGATCCCGGGTCTTTTAAGCGGGGCTGAAAAAGCATCTCACCAGGCCGCCATAGTGTGGGTCACCATGCTGCATTGACTAGACATGCAATGAGGATGGTGACCACCACTCTTGGACTCCATTTATTGCTTACCATCAGGCAAAGTGGAGTCATTATGGCAGGCTTACGAATAAAAAAAAAAAAAAAAAAAAAAAAAAAAAAAAAAAAAAAAAACAGTATGATTTAATTGTGCACCTAATGAGTAAATAAAGGTTTAGATTCCCTTCTTTCTTCTTTCAGTGTATTATTATAATTACTTTGATTGCGACCGGGCTACCTGGCGTCCTTAAGAGTTGTCAAGCGGACGTCCGATGGAAGATGCGTGCTATAAGCAGAATAATGACAAAAATCACGAGAGCTAGTAATCAGTGGCAATCACTAAAACAATATTCTTATCTGACGTAGTGAGCATATAAAATGGCAAATGGCGCGTGCGAATTCTCAGTAAATTTTAATTGGCGTGGCGCGCTGCCCTGATCAATGTTAAACCAATTTGTTCATTTTATACTACGCCAGTCCGCAGCCAATTAAATGAAGTGCCTTAACTAGTAAATAAAAAAAAATGTAGAACCCAACTGCATTTTTAACTTTCACTGTTTTTTACTGACGTTTTCTAAAAATGTATGCCATTCCCATTATTTAAACGCTTAAAACGAATCACATGCTTAATTTTATCAAGGGCGTAACAAAGAAACATCATGTATACATACTTGTAAAACGTTACCATCTTTCTTGCTCAATCGAGTATAATTCACTTTTAAAAAGTAGATAACCGACTTCAATACATCTATTTTAAAATTTAAGACTGAAGAACTGAAGAAAACCATATAGGTTTTCTCATGGATGCCTGGCCAGAACTGGACCAAATTATAATGGGACCACACAGGAAGCAGCAGCTTTCAAATAAATCAAAATCGTCGAAATCGGTTCACAGAGTCAAAAGTTTTGAGGTAACAAACATAAAAAAAATACAGTCGAATTGAGAAACTCCTCCTTTTTGAAGTCGGTTGTAAAAAAATATAGTCAAATTGAGATCCTCCTTCTTTTTTGAAGTCAGTTGAAAAGTTTAAATGAAAAAGTTTCACAGTAGCAAGAATATCTAGGTATTCTGTTACCATTTATCTCAATGAAGATTTTATTAATAGTATGTTGTTTATATGCAAAGCACTTCATAACAGTAGCGTCATATGAGCTAATATTTCAGCCTTCCATTTGAAAATGCTAGTGGTACAATTTCATGCTTTTAAACATCAAAAGAGGTTTTATTTTATTGTGTACCTGCGGATGCTTTTAAATTGAAGTGTATAACATTCTGGCACGAGTCATAATAAAAATGAAGTCGTTCTAAATGAATGGACGAATATTTTTTTTTTTTTTGAGTATCATTATTCATTACTAGCTTCCGCCCTCGGCATAGCTCACACGAAATTAAATTTCGTGTGAGCTATGCCTAGGTATATACTATTACTTAAAAACAGCCGTTTTTCTGACTGAATTCTACTCAATGTTCTTTGGTGACTAATTAAACAAATTTCATAAAAAAATGTCTAGGCTAGTAAAGGGTTGTTAGAAAAACAATTGTTGGTTTGTTTTTCTAACAACCCTTTACTAGCCTAGACACTTTTTTATGAAATTTGTAATAAAATAAAATAAATCGTAAGTCAGGACGGCGGAATTTAACTGCGTCAAATTCAATTATATTGCTTACATTGCATTTGAACCTTGCCTTCTCATATACATAATAATATGTATTCTATAATTTTCTGTTAACTCGCTGCCCAATATTTTTATTAATATATGATGAATATTGTTTTTACACGACCGAAAAAAATAATGTACATAGTCAGGTTTGAGGTTTCAGAAACATTATTCTCATTAAGAATTACGTACACTTACATTACAAAATATTTACGGATCGATGTTATTATTAGCAAACAGAAACAATACAGTCACAGATTAGAATATAAGAAATTCAAAATTAGTATATAAAGTATATGTAGTATAATTATATATAAGTATGTATTAGTATATATATATATATATATATATATATATATATATTATCCTTAATAATGTCAGAATTTTTTTCCTAAATGTATCCTATATATCAAATACCGCGTTAGGGTGATTATGCATGCAAAATGTAAGGCTCTAGCAATGTCCATATGTCCATTTTTTTATATCTGCTGTATTTTAAAGTTATTAGTAAATACAACATTTTCATATAAAATAATAAAAAAAAAAAACAATTTTATGTGAACTAAAACATTCTGTCCACGTGAACTATATGATACTTATACTAATAAGGATCTACTTATTTTCAAGAAATTAAAAAAACGAAAATACGTGATGAGACAATGAAATATTACGTATTTATCTATAATCAAGAACGATCTTGAAGTTAGCTAGTACTTGTATTCGCACCACGAGCGCCATCTTGCCTTTAGTGTTGTCGAGACTCGCGTTCCATATACACGTGTTATGCCAGTGGTTCAGTTAGGCAATCGGTGATGAGGTACTTAGTAATTTCGTTTTCAAACTATTCATGTTATTTATTGACGTATATACTCTGTACTATTTCATTAATAATCATGATGTTTTACTACTTCCAAACATATACACGTTACTGCAATTTCATACTGCATTCTGCCAGTCCCTCGTTACTTATGTAACGCGGGACTGACAAGATGGTTAGAGATCGCAGATTATGCAACATGCAAGCCATGTTTTTACACTAAATAATTTAACCTTTTTACTGTAGAGTATGAAGCTTTCAAGTAAAAATAAGCTTAATTTGAAAGAAATTGCTTTAAAAAATCTGAATATGGAAATTAATTAAAAAGGACACCGAAAATGTCTCAAACAGAGAGATGCGTATAAGATAAATAAGTACTTTAGGGTAAATATAAGTTCCTACATTAATAAAAATAAGTTTTATTAATCTATAATGTCCTTTTCAACAAAATTGTATGCATACGTCAGTCCCTCGAAAATCTGTCAGTCCCTAGAATATTAAATTAAGACGAAAATCTTAATTATTTCTTAAGATAACAAAGTAAATAACTAAACGAATCAGGTATGACATAGCAAGTGTTTCGGTCATCCTAAACACTAATTATTGTTTCTTTTACTTAATATAATACTTCTGAGACAAAAACGGTCGAATAGTTAACTAAAAATTATGGAATCCCCCATGTATTTATTGCGCTCTCGCCACCTTTGTAGCACTCTCTGTAATAACGCTGATTCTCGACAAACAAGAAGAGTGTTTTAATTTTTAGTAAGTATCTATGTATCGGTATTTTTGTCGGTGGCATCATAGCTCCTGAGTTGATGAACCATTTTCAATTAAGTTTTTTTTTTAATTTGCAAGGTATCTTAGTCGAGATTAATAGAGTTATAGAATCTGCTCAGCCGTCTGAAGATCATCAGCTCCTTTATAATCGTTGGTATTTCATTTCTGGGGTATTTTAAATGTTACGTTAGTTTGGCCAAATTCTAATTGATGAAATGAGGCTATGTTTGTATTTCAAATTGTATAATTAGGCTTACAATTTAAGAACATCGATTATTCATCACCAGCTTTTCCATCTCAGTAAAACGACTCGCAAACGTAACGTATGAGTAAAAATTACTTATTCTTTATTTCAACAACAAACTTTACAGAAACAACATTGCATACAAAAATTGTGCTCTGAACGGATTTGCAAAGCAAACCCACTTTAAAACGGATGACTGATCTGAAACAAAGCGGTAAAAATGTGTAAAAAACGAAATACAAATGATACAGCTGTTTCTGGCAACGCTACAATAGTGTAAACTGCATTTTTTCAATGTGTAACGAAAACTATCGTTTTTATCTATAAAACCCATAGACAAAGCAAACGTAAACGTGTACCTACGTTGTATATTATAGAAAACCTAAACATCTATCACCAATTTTTAAAGGTTAGGCTTAGTTTTCATTAAAGCCCATTCTATTAGCAATAGAATGGGACAGAATCTCCTTGTACTAAATAGTGGAGTTCAAAGGCCATGGCGGAATAAGAAAGAACAGATCTTTCTAAATTGATCTAGACAAAAGCACTAACGTGTGAGTACCTCCTGAATACTTAATAATGACCAGAGTCAACCCAGCTTCATCAATTTTAAACAAGACTTTGTCACCTTAACGATTACGACAGATAAATATAGTTTTTTATTATTGTAGTAAGGTTTCTGAATAGCATCATAAATAAATATAGAAATAAATTTAAAATTGGTATTTGCGAAATAAATTAAAAAAATAATGTATTTTTAGTGTTTTTTTAAATATTATAGGGGGGCAGGTAAACAGATGGGTCACCTTATTTTAAGTGATAACCGCTGTCCATGGACACCTGCAACTCCGGCCAATTAGGCCTCCGGAAACCTCACTAATTAACGGGGGATAATTAAACGGGGAAATGCAACGCAGGCTTGCTTGCTTCAAAACCGGTTTTCTGTGATGTCGTGGTATCATTCATGCCTTTAATTTTTATTTTTTGGTGTTCGGGTGGAAACCCCCACGAGTCATCACCTCACCCGAGCTGAGGGTGAGGTGGACTCGAACCGATTAAAGTCACACGGTGTTCCGTCAAAACTGGGTTTATTGTAGGGAACCCGGGATACTTTACAAAGGAAGCCTTCGGGAACCGGCACATTTATGCCTAAGCATAGCTTTACCCCTGTTAAGATTCTGCATCATTCAAACTGTAAATAATAAATAATATTTATATCTATTAAATATTTATCTCACGGGAAATAGCTGTAACGTAGACCAAAAAAAAGTGCGCTAACGGATAAAGATTATATGTGATTATTTAAGTTTAAGTGAAAATTCCCATACAAAAACATTGTGCACTTAACACAATACTTTATCGATTATAAAAACATAGATTATAAAAAGCTATTTAAAAAAGTATCAAGTCTCTCCTTTACAGCAACGTAGCCAACCAAGACTTAAGCTTTTATGAGTCTAATGTCAACTGTTCTTGGTTGGACTAGTATGTCAAATTTCAATGGTAAAAAAAACTGCTTCGTCAACAAGTTTATTATATGCGCCCTGTTTAAAGAGACCAAATAAGTCCAACATCAGATCATGGTCACCAATACTAATCTATTGGACTCTGCAAAACGAATCATATAAGTCAAAACTTGATTGGTTTGCTCGTATTCATTAAAGAATTCTACTATCCAGACTCTTCATCACTAGATCAACTCCAAGATGCCAAAATTATTGTTTTTACATCTAAACTACGCTGACGATGATCAGGTCCAAAAAACAAATATTTGCACTCACTAGATCAACTCCAAGATGCCAAAATTATTGTTTTTACATCTAAACTACGCTGACGATGATCAGGTCCAAAAAACAAATATTTGCAAAGTTTCATTTAAAAGTAGGTTAAACTTAACTTCATGGATTTGTTTACATGTTAGTGCATACTTTACAAATAAATCATTAAAAAACACACGACTTTGAGTTTCTGGCATAATTGACTTTCCGTGACATAGATTTAAACGAATATTAAACAGACACCTAGAATTACGTAACAGTGAATAACTAATGAAAATACCAACTATCTACTAGTTGGTTCTTCTATTAAGCATTTATAAACATACGACTCCCGTAGAACTATTTAGTGACTAAAGTAAACTTAGAGTTAAAAATGCATACAGATTCTACATCGTTTTGCGACATATCGTTCACTATTGTAGCGACGAGGCTGTCGAATGGCTGATATGAAATAAGAACAGCTCAGACAATAAACGCGTTTAAAGTAATGGTAATCAATCATTACCCGAAGATAACTAACGTGGGAGAGTCATGCTTCGGCTCGTATAGGCCAACTCGACCAGAATATTACCACGGCTTTACAAAAAACTGTTTGTATTTTGGTGACCGAGTGGGTAGAGTTACCGGAGGTACAACCCTCTCAGGGGCGGTTGAAGTCACTTACTATTAGGTGACAGTTGCGCATCAGCATCAGCAGAAAATTGCTATGCTTTTTTGTCGTATATATATGTATGTATATATAGTTATTTACTTATAGATATTACTATTTATAAGTATGTGATTCGATGGACATGAGTATAATGTATTAAGTATTTTTAAATTATTTTATTTTATATTTATCTGTAAAAATACAAAAAAGTATATCTTAAAAGTGGTAGAGCCATGCTTAAGGATGAATTTCAAAACGCAGAAAACCAGTTGTGAAGCAATGCTTGCGTTGCATATCCCCAAAATTAGTGAGGTTTCCGGAGGCCCAACTCCCTCTCCTTTTTCCGCACCCTTGATCCTCCCCCCCTTTTTCCATCTCTTCATCCCCTTCATGCATCCAGTCATCAATCATCTTCAAAGGTGGGCAGCGCACTTACGACTTCCGAGTTGCAGGTGTCTATGGTCATGGTTGTCATTTACCATCAGGTGACCATCTCTTCGTCTATACCCCTATAATATTAAAAAAGACCATATTTAGTTATAAATATGTATTTTTATGAGTAGTACAGTGAGCATGTCTAGTAGATATCACTTTTAGTGATAAGACCACACAAAATTATTCTAATCTTATCGAATCTAAACCAAATTTCACATTTTCTCTTTCACTTTTCAATAGTGGAATTCAGTTTTATAATTCTCAGTAAATAATTCAGTTCCAGAAATGTTGCTGTTTTTTCTTTTGCCAAGTATGTGTATACATATTTCTGGCAGGTTTCACGGTGAGCGCATTGAAATTCCTACTGAATGTTTCATGTGCGGTGGTGAATGGAATTCAATTTGGGCGCCCCGACAGCTCTATGCGTAGTTACTGTAGATACTTAGTTCTAATTCGAAATTATTTCTTCTTTGAAATTTTGAGCTCTGATTATACATTTTTTTTGCGGATGAAGTAACAAAATAGGTATATCTTAATCCATACTAAAATACATTCAAAAACGGAAAGATTATTTTATATGGACCCTCAAAGATCTTGCATCAGATTTGAATAATTCTTGTCGATTATCCAATTTTGTTAGAAGTCTAAGTATCCAATGTCGGAGAAAGGGGTAGGTGATGAAATATTTGACACTACGCTATAACTCTTAGGGCACAAATTGATGACAAACAGATGTTTCCTATAAGGATTATGACACTATAATGATATATTTTATTGGTACGCTTTAGAAGCTTAACCGGAATTTATATTGTTTGAAATTAAACTCATAAATAAATGGCATGCATTGATAATTGAAAATGATTTGGCCGTGGTTGGAGCCGCAGATGAAAGCAATTATACATATTTTATGCACAATAGCTATCAGTAGCCATTATGATTTTGAATGAATAATAAATGAGGAAGGCTACCAGTTTCAGAGAGAGCAACCGCACCAATCAACAACTGTTGCAACAAAAAATTACTACCTAATAATTTTTATTTTGTGACATTCTGTCCTAGCTAATTCCTTCTGTTGCATGTAAGTTCGCCTTTATTTTTAACAACTTCACCGATTATTATAAATTCTGTTATCTCTTATCCAGCAAAAAGTACTGACCCATGAGGACAGATACTTAATGAGAAGTAAACCGCAATAGCAAAAGTAAAAACAAAGAATAGTGTGGCCAACATAACAGAGCAATAAAACACATGTCATACACCTTTGTCGTTCAAAGCTCAACCGACAACAAGTAATTCACATAGATGACGATAAATCACACCTTAACGGCGAATGTTTGGTGAAGATCATAAATCTGATACGCAGTTTCCTGTTCAAAGGCCTTTTACATTCAACGACAAGACGCAGGTAATAAAATATAAGATAACAAATAATGTTCTAGCCTGTTAGCTTATTGGTTTCGATTCGATTACCGTTGTCCGTTTGTAAAGTTCAGTTTTGGGACACCGGAATTATTTCTAACGAGAAAGCCTTATTAAAAAAATATTGTTTAAATGGCTATAAAGTTATAATGTAAGTCTTGCTTCATAGAAAGAAGCTTTTAAATCCTTAAGTGAAATCTAAGGCAGCAGGACGGAGTGATTGTGGCAGAGTTAACCTGAATTACTAATTTTAGCAGACAACAAGTCACTTTTACTAAATGATATTTTGTATGACAGACGGACCAGCATATGATTGAATTTATAATTAATTATGTTATATATAAACTGATTTCTTTTGAAATTACACTTAACTTGACTTACATTTAACACTTAATTTTTACTATATTATTTTTTCATGCAAACATAAACACGTGAAATCTGTTAATTTATAAAAAGGAATGACTATTTGACCGCCTGTGTATGCCTACTAGGAGCATAGCTATATTCTACTTACTTTCTTAAATTTCTATTTTTTTTTTTGTTTTATTTAGCAACCACGCAACTAAACTAAAAAAAAAAAAACATAGTATCGTTTCGATGACGTGTCGTTTAACGTAAAAGTTACCTGACCCGTTAGCTTTTTATTCCGAACTCTTTTTGAAAGCTTATGTAAACTGTATTAGTATTTTCGAACGCCCAGTATTTCATATATATCCTTTCCTTTAGACTCTAACCCAAAATATTTATATTGTACACGTCTTCTCAATAGGTTCCTTATCATTGAACAATCTATGGAACCTTGTTTTAAAGATATTCTATCATCGAGTAAGTAAAATTATATATTTATGTAATAGGGGTAAATACGCTCGAGTATATTCCTTAATATTTACAATTGACTAATATTAAAATAAAAAAAATAATTAAAGAAAAATTATGACTATTCACGATATGTTTAACCTCTGACACGTATATGCAACATTTCATGAAAATCAGTTCAGCAGCAAACGCGTGAAAGAGTAACAAACACCCAAAGAAATAAACATGTAATGTTTTAACAGCCAGTACCATCAAATTGTGCTAAACTCTTCTACAAAATACACCCAAAAGAAAATGTTAAATCCGTATCGCCTTTTATGTCTATGACGTTCTTAGCCCACAAGACAGTCTTCTGATAAAATAGTCTTTAGTTAGTTTTGGTGTTGCAGCCGTTTTTAATCAGGGTTTAAAAATCCATTGAAATCTTTCACGTTACGTGTCAAGAGAGGATAGATTTAAAAAGAGCAGCTCTTTTACGGTGTCTTGAATTACTTTCGTTTTGTCAAAGTTAAACTGTAGCTCAATTTAAATGAACATTATGGCAAACATTAGATAAAGCGACTTATCTGAAAGAAAGCAAGAAATTTTCAGACTAAAGCCGAATGTTATATAAGAGTACTAAATGTATTTGTAAAAACAGAATATCTATTCTCTCTCTATTCTATCTCTATTTTAGAACAGATATTAGATTGTATACCTCTGTATTATAAGGAAATAATCAAAAAACAGGTAACCCATCAGTTTCTCGTAGTCTGTTCATATGGATATATATATGTATGTGATAATATCGATAACAGCTATTGCCTATTCTGACTGATATGATGATAATAACAGCATCAATAACATTCGAAACCAGATGTTTTCATACTAAAAAGATTTAGACGAGAAATCATTTCTAACCGACTTTGAAAGGAGAGGTTCAATATTCGACTGTATGGTTTTCTTTTATTTGTACTTTTAGCAATTACTCCATCAATGGTCTACAAATTGTCATTGTTTTTTTTTATTCTAACGGCTTCTTACTAAATCAGAATTTTTTCATGAGATATCAGGTAAATAACAAATAAGTTTTTCGAACGTTTTTAAGATTCATAGTATTGCGCAAAAGAATTGAAAAGATGCATTGAATGCCATTATCTATTTTTGTTAAATTATCATAAAACCGTTTTCCGTAATACAATATATACACGGAGTATGTCATGCGAATAGTGCTAAAGCGAAAATCTAGCCTTCGTTACACACTGACACAACTCTCCTTGTATCTTCCGACGCACGCACACACGCTCTTTTCACAATTCTGGAAACTACGAGCCTTGAAATCGGACTAGTCATTTACCGCAACGAAAAACACCAATTAAATACAGTATAAAACATTATGATAATCGTGGTTCGCGCTACTGTCAATAATAATAGAAGTGACGATAATAATGGACTATAAAGTCCTTGGACCTTATAGGACTAACAGATCCATATTTAAAGAATATGTTGTCAAAAATAGGCTCTCATCGCTAGTTCAACTACAATTTCTCTTTTTTTTGACACACTACACAAACACAACCCAACTATCTCAATGTTTTATTATTTAATTTCAAAGTTTTTCTCAGGATATAATAGATGCAAACGGGTCACCTGTAAGTGACTTCTACCACCCATGAACACTTGCAACTCAAGAGTTACAAGAATGCTATCCGCCTTTTAAGGTATGGGAAAGGGAGCAAGGGAAATAGGCGAAGGGAAAGGGAGGAGGGTAAATAAGGGAAGGGAAAGGGGGAGTGAAAGGGAAACGGACGAGGGGAAAGAGGGGAGGGAAAGGGGCTTGGGCCTCAGGTTGTTTAACCGCCGAAGCATGGCAAACAAATGAAGTTATTAATATTAATGAAATGAAGTTGAAAAATTTCACCCTTTACATTTTAAAAACCTTTCAACTTTACTTATAATAAAACCGTAATTTATCCCTGGTAATATCGCATCTGGGTAATCCTCCAACAATCAGGTTTTGTACAAAAAATACGTTTTTGTTTGTACAAAAAATACGAATAAAACGAAATAAGAACACATATGGCGTCATTAAGATATCGTCAGCAAGTCATCTATCAAAAGTGACAAGCGGTTGAATACGGATAATGATCCATCTTTTTATTTCATTTATGGATTGTCTACGTTAAGTATTGATTACGTCTGATTGCTTTTAAACATAAAAAGAGTTGAGAAATTTTGATCATTTGAGTTTAATCCCATTTATTACAAAATATTGCCAAGCAGTTCAGGTTCAGGTTCAATACTTCACTGTCCACTAGGAAGTTTGAAGATCCACTTTAAGCTCGCCTTCAAATTTTCCTTTTTTACCCGTCTAATTGTGGAGTTTGAACTGGTTGCTAGTTCTTTTTTGCAAGTCAGGCTACCTGACTGTTAGTCTATCTTCAGTTCAATTGTGTCCTTGCTATTTCGACAAGGACTGCACTGCACTGACCGAAGACTATTACGAAGGTTTTCAAAATCGCCTGCGTCTGATGGTCGTAAAAAGCGACTAAGGGAATTGACTATTATTTTCAGACAGTAAATATACAGTACCCGATTGACGGTACTTTAGTACTTGCAAACGAAAAGTATTTCGTACCGCGAAAGTTACGAAATACATTTTATTTAGGTAAAAGGTAGGTGGTCACTGCCTGGTGGTGGACGATTGAAAATTACGACAAATGAAACAGCGCCGGATCAAAAAACAACACAGTCAGTTGTTTATACAGCACCTTATAATAACCTCACTGCAACACATAACATCACAGCAACGCAAATTTTACGTCACGTGGCTAGACGACTCACTCCTTGATAAAGGCCCCCCGTAGGAACCAAAATAAGTACAGTAAGTAAAGACTAAATTATGGTTGACAAAATATTCACGGTTCATACGCCTATGCCTACCCCGTCAGATATATAGGCATGTGTGTATGTTTGTATGTATATTTTGTAAGATGTAAGCAAAGATGTATTAACCAACCATAATAATAAAAGTCTAAACATAATTTTAGCTTCAAATATCATAAAACAACAGCCCTAAGAAACAATATTCAGGGTTGACAGGTAAAAAAATCTTTACATTATTCTTCCGTATAAGATGCTATTATTTTGTGCGGAGCTTAAATTACTAAAGCAATAAGGCCTGCGACACGCGGAGCTGAATAAACGGAGACATTGAGGTGAAAATGAAACAGGCTCTCTAGGGTTGTCACCATTTTTATGATTCAATCAGAGATCAAAAGTATTAAATTAATTATCTAGTTTTCAATTTATTCAATATAAGATAACCTAAAAATTACAAACGATATTTAAACCACCTTGATATTTACGGAATTTATTAACTTTGTTATCTTTTTAATTACGTTTATTAATTACACATAACACATTCAACATGTCCTAGTCGAAACGTTCATTAGAAACGCTTAAAATAAAAATCTAGTCAATGATACAGCAGCATATTTTTATTAAGACAACCATACATTTTTGCTGAAATTTAGACAATTAAGTTTTTAAAGCTCCTTATAATATCAGTGTGCATAAAATAGTATATTAAATTCTATTTTTACTTACATATACATATGTATGCGATGTGACAACCCTAACGCTTAATATTCGTCTTGAATGACGATGTCTCTGAGACGGATAACGTGCAAAGAAACGGTTTTATTACTAAATATCTTTCTTATCTAAAATATATTAATTACTTTCCTATCTCACATTTTTTTACGTCGAATCAATGAAATCAACCTCATACTTTATTATGAAACTTTGTCTAAAATTTTGTATTTATGGGGGAGTAGATATTTTTGTAGAGTGTGTGTGTGGTACTTTGTTTTATTTAAGTGCAGTACTAGTAGCATGTACTGTTTTAGCTTCTAGTCCTTTAATGAAAAGTGTGTTTTATATTATACTTAGTATGTTTTACAGATAGGGCACGCCATAATCGTGGCGGTGAGACCCGCTATGGAGGATTGGCTGGGGAGGTGACATGGTAGCCTCTCCTACCGGATGACGCAGGTACTTACCGGACATGGCTGCTTCGGGAAGTACCTGTGTCGAATAGGCCGGGAACCAACGTCTGTGTGCCATCACTGCGGGGGCTGCCGCGAGGACACTGTACTGCACACTCTAGTGGAGTGCCCTGCGTTTGTGCAGGAGCGTGTGGACTTTGCGGCGGCCATAGGTGTGGGTAGCCTCTCGTTGGAGACAATGATTATGTCCATGGTCTCTAGCGAGAGTGAATGGGATTCTGTTGCCTCGTTTTGCGAGGAGGTGATGCTCGCCAAGGAGGTGGCGGAAAGGGAACGGGAGAGTATATGTGACAGAACACCGTGTGGTTTTAGTCGGTACTGGTCCCAGTAGGGTGATGACCCGTGGGGGTTTCCACACGATAAAAAAAAAAGTTTTACAGATACTTAATCATTATCCAGATGATATTTCATAGTACATACACACGTGCTTCTATACTTCTACTCTAATATTATAAGGCTTTAAGTAAGGTTGTGTAGAATACGGTTATCCCATCTGTTTCTGTGGGTGTTGTAAAAGGATACTAATTGACTAAATATTGGTTCGCAATAAGAGGGCGTTTGACACACATCTGCTTACCTCTTCGCGGATATAAGTGTGATTATATTTACGTATGAATATGATACTAGCATATTCAATGTTAATATATAATGAGTAAGAAACTGTGTGAAATAAGTAATAAAATAACAGATATATGTTAGTCTTTTTTTTTTGCTTTTTATGAAAGACAACCCCTGCATTAGGAATTATTCCTGTGTTGCAAGGGGCGTTACAATTAAAATACCGCCGCCCATGGACACCCGCAACTCAAGAGTCACAAGTGCGTTGGCGGCCTTTTAGGTAGGAGTACGCTCTTTTCTTGAAGGTTTGAAGGTCGTATCGATTCGCAAATGCGACAGGTGACATTTGTTCCATAAGTTGGTTGTGCGAGGCAAAAAGCTTCTGGAAAAGCGCACAGTGGTGGAGTGCCAGTCGTCCAGGTGGTGGGAATGGATATTTTGTCGCGTAGGACGATGGCAGAAACCTGCAGCCGGTATAAGTCCAAACAATTCCTCTGAACACTCCCCATGATACAAGCGATAGAGGATGCAGAGTGAAGCTACATCTCTACGCAACGCCAAGGAGTCAAGCCGATCAGAAATAGCTTGGCAGTCGATGACGCGAGTCGCTCTCCGTTGAATGCGGTCAAGAGGGAGAAGCTGTACTGTGGTGCACCTGCATAGAGATGAGAACAGTATTCCATGTGCGGCCAAACCTGCACTTTATAAAGTTGCAGGCGGTGGGCTGGAGTAAAATACTCTCTAAATAAATACTCTCGATCTGTTTAGCACACCAAGCTTCTTCGAGGCTAATATGGCCTTACCCTCTAAGTGACCGAGAAACTGGACTTCGCTTGATATATCGACGCTAAGCATTCCGATACTGGCTGATGCAGTTAGGGAAGTGCTCTCAAATTGAGGTGATACGACCAATGGGATCTTTTTAGCCGTGAACGTGCACCTGTGTTTTCGTGGGGTTAAACTGGACTAGATCATAAAAAAACCTTTACAAAATTTGTGTACATACATACACAGTATCGCGTTACTTTCTATCCATTTAATCTTTATTATGTTTGTCAATTTGGAAGTTTGACTGTCGCATATGTGGCGCGTCCCACTTCCATATTATTTCAAGTATGAAAGGTTTTTAAAGGATTTTGTGCAAGTCAAGCGTAGAAATAGCTTTTACTATGTCGAAAAGTAAGATATATATACCCCTGTTATTTGTTTCTTTATTTTAATTTAATATAGTTTAAAACACTTCAAGAATTCTGCTAACCTGCATACGAGGACATGCATAGTCTTGAATGTATCATCAGATCAGAAAAATATACTTAAAGTGAATGAGTGATGAACTCTTTAATGTTTACAGTGACTGAGAATAAAATATTGTAATTTAAAAAAAGTTGTTATATACTTATTAATAAACATTAAATGAAACATTAATTTCATTTTTTATATTCACATAGAAAAGTCAACATATTTTAATTATGTATATATTATGTACCTGTTACCTGTTTTCATTTAAATAATTTAATGTTCAGAACAACTTTGAATGAGTGACACAGACTAAATTGAAGTTCTTGCTATCTTAAAGAAAAAATAAACAAATCAAATCAAAATACCGTTTGACACATATACATACGAGCGCGCCTCTATTCCTGAAGGGGAAGGCAGAGGTGGAATTTGGCGCCGTTGAATTTCCTCAAAATATATGAGGTTTTCGGAGGCCCTACTCCCCCTCTTATCTTTCCTTTCCCCTCATCCATCCATTCTTCTTTCCCCTCCTAGCCTCCCACTCCCTCATAACAAGCGGGCAGCAAACTATGAATTTTGAGTTGCAGGTGTACACGTCTCTTACCATCAGGTGACCCGTCTGCCCGGTGAGCCATTGTGTTGTGGGTTTTTAATAGACCTCTGCCTACCCATCAGGGGATATAAAAAATACACACACGTACATACGCGAGCGCGATACGTATGTAAGTGTTTTTAATGAAGAGACTGTATGTGCCACACGTAAACAAAATTGAATGAAAGGATTGTAGTCAAGGTCTATGGTTTCTTAATAAATAATTCCGAATATTTCTCCTCTAAAGATTGTTGCGGGTGAATAAAGTGCTGCATAGCACTACAGTTTATCATACTTAAGGCGCCAGTAAAGTCGGTATAGTATTGTGTTTAATTTATGTAATTACGTCTAAACAAAATTTTAACTCGACCAAGTCTAAGCGTTGGTAGCCTTCACATGAAAATCTATGGTGGACCAATATATTTCTACAAAATATAGTCTCTAGAGCTCTAATCACGGATAGCTTGGTCCCCGTACCGGTGGGACACAATATTTTATATTTTTAAGTATATTTAGTTTTTTGTTTTATATTTAAAAAAAAAATATTTGTATGATTATTTAATTTAATAAAGAGAATAATAATAATAATACTTCATTCATTACAAATGACATTCAGATTCTATAGCACAGAGTTTGAGACTTAAGACTGAAAAACTGCACGGCACAATGCAAACAATCCGATACTCCCTCCTATGGTAGGATTAAACCTGTGACATGAGTAGAGAAACAACGGCATTAGAGCAGATTTGCGTCGGTACAGTGTACCATTTAATAATATCAAAAACAGTAGTGCTATACTACTGGTTCCATAAACCAGGCAAGCCAAGTTATTAGTAATTAGGAACCAAGTTTATCTTACAACTATGTTAAACAAAAAAGGAAGAAAACCTTAAACAAAAAGTTGTGTGTGTGGGCGGGCGGCTGTGCGTGTGTTTATCATTTATATTTTATTAGGTATAATATACATAAGCACAGCTAAAACAAACAGCCAAAATTTTAGACAACATCTATACTTAATACTTAATTTCTAAGTTTAACTTTGTGTATCAACCATTATTTGAACAATACTGTTTTATATTTTTTTCATTATTTATATAGGAATAATGTGAATAAATAGAGAATCCTAAATTGTGTTCACTTTGTTGATTTAAATTTGTTGTATCTGCCAATACCACCAAAAACAGCTCAGCAAAGAATAGATTGAATCTTGAAAACTCTAGTCTATAAACGGTTTACCACAGTTTTTGTGGGATCGCGCAACATTAATAAAGACTTGTTTTGTACAGATTCCATTAGATTCGGATGGCGACAAAGGCTGTCCCGGCCAAAACTGGTTTGTTCTTTGATCCCGGCAATAGGCCAACCGTAAACATTGCTCAATTGTATTTTTCACATTGTTTTAAATTCGTTGTTCATATAAAACAAAGCCGTGATAGTTAAACTTGCCCGCTATAAAGAAACGGTGTTCTCTTCGTATCAAATTCTAGTGGCACGGGAACAGAAACAAACATCTCTCGTAGATTTCTGGCGTGGATTGACGACCAGAGCTAAGAAGAGAAACGAGTAACAATTAGTGTCCATCCTAATGTCGAGACATTTTAAAGCACATTCCAAAGCAGAATAGACTGAACGAAGAATGATATTTATGCAATTAAACGGTTTGTGCGGCGAAAGCAACGATATGTTTGGCTCACATTTTAGAGTACATGCAGTCATAGCTCAAAGCTCCAATATATATAATATACTGTATATTTATATATTTGAAATGTGTTATCTAAGCGTTTCATTTGACGGTAACGATCAAGACGCTTTATTAATTTGTAAAATTATGATAAATAGTTATAAGTTGTGAGGGAATATATGAACATTTATACATACCGGTCAAAATCATATTTCATATGGGGATACTTCGAACACTGGGGAAGTATATGAGTTACTTTTAATCTCCATACCACGCCGGTGAAGCCTTGGGTGGTATCTAGTTTACCTAATTTGTAACCACATTATAATATTTAAAACCAAATGAGGTAATGTACTATTATATTAACTAACATATCAGCTATTACCGTCTGAGGTACGACGTAATTGCTTTAAAGTGAAACTAGGAACCAGAACCGTGTAAGTTAACTAAGTCGTAAAGTTATTTGATAACTCCTCACCCACGAAGGAAGCGGTCTATTAACACACACATAAGTTACCGTGCAATAGCCGTCAAAATTTACAACCAGCATTTCTGTTCTTGAGCATTTCGTATCCCAACTAACGACTACGTATTAAACCATGATAATTGGTTCTGTGAATTAAATGTTAACCCTTAACAAACTAATACAGTTCATGCTAAATTATAATGACTTTATAGATATGGTCTAATAATTAAATGTAACTAAATCTCTTCTCCCGCCATTCCTCGATTACGCCGATGTCAACTACCTTAATCTAACTTAGGACCAACTCAATTACCTTGAGCGACTCCAAAACGTCTGCATAAGGTTTATATTTGGAATACGCACATTTCTGAATTTCGTGTTAAGCTCTAGTAGCTCCCTATACGACTTTACCAAAATGCTCATATTCTTGCCCTTCTTAACAATAACTTGTTTAATTCCCCCACAAATATATCAAAGAACGTTTCGAGTTCCTAAATGAATGACATGGTAGGTTTTTGAGATCATCGAAAAAACAGCTTCTCAAAATACACACAGCATTTACGGTCCTTGTAGCGCGCCTGTGAAATGCACTGCCTGGATCTGGAAGACGTGCTAAACGTATCTGTGGTCATAGTTACCTACATGTTCCTCTACAATTAACATCAAATAATTTTGTATTTACGTATATATTTATTTATTCATTAGCATGTCAAAATTTTTTTGTATTATATTATGGGAATCTATGTATAAGTATGTAAGTCTGTATATACACTTATAGTATCTACCTGTCATAAATCCCATTAATCTTGAATTGGGACTTAAATATAATAAATTACGTTTAGAAATTATTATTATACAAATACCATTACCAATAATTTCAATAATAATAAAAAAACTATCAGATTGTAAATCACATGCTAGGCCGCATAACCTTATCCATCGATGGAGCCATTATTAGAGCATTTGAATCGCAAGGTCTTCCAACAAATCATCTGGCAGATGGGTTCGCTAAGGAATTTGATCAGGCGGTCAAAAAAAATGTTCCGCAATGTAAGACTCCATTGTTAGATAAGTATGCGTTTCACAATCATGTAAACTCTAGCATTAGATTCCAAAAGGCTACTAATAATAACATTGAAGAAATAATAAAAAAAATAAACTTTAATAAAGCCCCAGGTATCGACGCTGTTTCGGTTTCTGACATTAAAATAGTAAAGAGTGATATTTTTCAGGCAATAGCCAATCTCATTAAGTGTAGTGTTGAAACTGGTGATTATCCTAACGAATTAAAAACAGGCTGCGTTAGACCGATCTTCAAGAAAGGTAATCGCAATGAATATAGTAACTATCGCCCTATCACGCTTATTTCTACCATCGATAAAATAGTTGAAAAGTATATTTATATTCAGGTGAATAACTTTTATAACTAAAAGGAAATCATTTACGACAATCAATTTGGCTTTCAACAGGGAAAGTGACGACCTCTCAAAGTTTACTGACCAAGTTAACGAGTTAAGGGGAGTACGCCATAATTCTTCATCGACTTCTCTCGTGCCTTCGATACTCTTAATCACGACGTGCTCCTAGAAAAACTTGACACTTTTGGGATCCGAGGACCCACAATGGTAATGGTAAAGGGCTCAGTTTCCACATTTAGACTCATGTTTGGTCCATTATGCGTCCAGGAGGCTAACTAGTTGAGCCAGCCTAGCTCCTTCCAGAAGCGCTAAAGCCTCCTAGGGCGTTCACAGGCTTCTAGGAGCGTCCTCGCGCCTGCGAGGATTTCTGCCCGTTGTGGCCTCGCATTCCAGGATAACGTGGGCGGCCGTTTCCTCTGCGCTCAGACAACCCCTGCACTGGGGGCTATCGGTCGCGTTGATGACGAATAGGTGTCGGTTCAGAGCCAGATGGCCTGTATCCAAGGACCCATACTAGAATAATTTAAAAATGATCTCTCTAACCGCACATATACTGTCAAGGTCAACGATGTATTTAGTGATACCGTTGCTATTTCCGAGGGCACGGCACAAGGATCAGTTGTAGGACCTCTTCATTTCTTGACATATGTGAATGATATGAGCAATTGTGTTCAACAGAGCATCTGTTATCAATTCTCTGATGATACGTGTCTACTAGTCAGTAATAGGGACCTAGATAAAGCATATGATTACCTACAGTCAGATTTCCATACCCTTTGCAAATTGTGTCATGATGCAGGGCTTGTCTTAAATGTAAATAAAATCAAATTATTACACATCAGGTCACCATACTTAAAGCCTACACCAATCAACAAACATTTAATAATTCACGAACACGCATGCCTACATATCTCAGGTAGTGGTTGCTGTTGCCAAACCATTAAACTTGCAACCTCCTATTCATATCTGGGCCTCATCATTGACGACAAACTAAACTGAAAACCCCATATTGATAAGGTGTGTGAAAAGCTGAGATGTTTTCTGGCAAACATTAAGAATCTAAATCGTCGTATCCCTAATCATGTTAAATGATTACTCTATAACTCCCGAGCCGAGTCTCATATTCAGTATGGACTCACCATCTATGGACGGACTTACAAGACTCACATAAATAATAAATATAGATTGTAACTAAAAGTATTAAAGACGATAACATTGCCACAGATTAATTTACAATACAGTAATGATGATCCGGGTCTTTTTAAATACTGTAAAGTGTCTTACCCATTCATAAATAAATACGTTTCATACATTTACGGTAGCAGAGCCATGCTTAGGCATGAATGGGTCGGCTCAACTAGTGAGATACCACGGCCTTTTAGAAAACCGGTTGTGAAGCAACGCTAGTGTTACATTTCCAAGAAATCAGTGAGGGTTCCGGAGGCCCAACTCCCGCTCTCTTCTTTGCTCTCTCCCAACCCCCCTCTCTCTTTCTTGTTTACTGTTAACTGTGATTTTATGTGGTACAGTAGAGAATATTGTTTTGTTTTGTAACCGGCATGCGTGTATGTAGGATCTGATGAATGTAGAAGAAGCTCGAGTTGTGTGTTAGGATCATGATAAATGGCGTTCTACCGTTTCCGCCTATCCTGTAGGTGAATAACATGTATGTATGTATGTAACTAGATTTGCGGTAGTGGAAAGAATATTCTGCGCGTATTATGTATTTTGATCATGTATTATATATATATTTTTAATAGAAAAATAAACGGCTACATTATATAACACTAAAATAAGTTTTTAGTGTTATATAACGTTAAAACAGACTATATAATCTAAGGTATATTATAACAAGACTTCTAAGTTATTGGATATAAACTAAAGAAGTATCTTAAACCGTTGGACATGACAATAAGCACTCCCACAGAATATATCGCTACATACACCTATCTTGGTTATTAATTAGGGTGTTGTACTAGCCGCCGGGCCATTAAATAGAGAGCATCTATGTATTTACAACAAATTTAGTTACTATATTTGTGTTAATAAATTGATTCGTTATTCAGACAGTGAAAATCGTTTATTTCAATTATTTAAGACAAACTTACTTGTTTAGGAAGTGTATAAGTAATATAGAACTTCGAACAAGACTTATTATTTATTATTTACCAACATTACTATTGTTACAGGTTATTTTATCGAAAAAGTTTTTGTTAAATAAATGTGGTTATAAATAAATTGTTGAATTCGATCATATGACACCATGAAATTACGTAAAAGGTGTTTTGAATTTTCATCTTTTGCGAATAACTTCAAGTCGCAACCGCTACATTGTCGGTTGTCATAGAGCAGCCAGCGTGGACGACGATGATACGACCTTTCAACCTTCAAGAAAAGAGTTCTTCCACCTAAACGGCCACATCTCGCTTGCGGTACCCGCTTACCATAAGGTGACCCCTCTCCTCGTTTGCCCCCTACCCCATAAAAAAAGAATTAAATAACCACATGTCAAAAAATCATATAAGTTTTATTAATATATCATAGTTTTGAATTCATAAATTCCAATGAACATATTTTAGGACAAGAGAACCCATTTTATAATACACTTGTTTTAGTTAGAAAATAAATACAAATATTTAATTAATTTAAAAACAAAATTGTTGTGTTTCAAATAAGTTGGTTTTGTATGAAATTTTCGATTGAAATTCTATAAATTTTTTAAAGTAAATAAAATTGTTTTGTTTGTTGTTTTTTTGATACAATTAAAATATTTAAAAATATTATAATTAAAAGTGATATAGGTTCTAAATTTTGTTACTCTTAAACACTTTTACGTAATCTGGAGTAGCTAGCTTTAATTTTATTTATTCTGCTGTCCTTAAACACATAAAAGGGTGTTTGTTTATTAGCATGAAGTCGTGATTTTTATTTAGTTTTTATAGTCAATCTTCCTTTAATTTAATAAGACAAGTAGAATCTTAAAGAGTAAAGCCATAGCAAATGATTATTTTGTGAATTTCTTTAGAAAGAATAACCGAGCGAAAAGAACTTATTATGATAGAGCACAGGAGTCCGCTAACACACTTTAGAATAAGGTAAGTAAACACATTTATTTAAATTTTATTTAAATCGTCTTTAAATACTTTTTAGTAACATTATTAAGCGTTAGTCTATATTATAAAAAGGTAAGTTATACGAGGTATGAAGTAATTACTGGAATTGCTAGTCTAATTCTACACTCTGTAACCTACAGAAAATTGTTTTGCCTGGGGGGTCCGAAACGCTATTTCAATTACGATAAATATAATCCCAAGGAGCAAGGTCGTGGATTAATATCATTATTACCGTACTTATTTCTTTATTTTCTTTGGTACTAACAGAGACCGTGATGAAAGTAGCACATGTAGGCACAGTGGAATTCAACAATTATTCTAACACAGTGCCTCCTGAAAATATTTCTCACGGACATGATTCCATTAATCTAAGTGATAACTTCACCAACTCCTTTCCAGACAGCCAGCCTGATATCGGTTTCATAGTGCTCGACGAAATAGAGTATTTTTTTTTGTAAATATACTATAAAAAAAAAATACAAATAAGTATATTCACTCAAGTAACTTTTGAAGCACAACAAACACCGGGAGTGATTTTACGTCTGACGATACCTGAAAGACTCCAGCTAAAGATAATGTGAACTCATATGATGAAGAGCATTTTTTTCCTTATTCCGTATGTTCACCATCGAAACCTGGATTCGAGGGTAAACATTGTCCAGTGCTCATCAATTGTTCATAACCTTATTGAATCCAACATTCGCCAACAGCAGTAAATACCTACTTGTGATACTCAACAAGCAATAGTTGACCCACCAAATGTTGATATTGACCCCATAACTTCTTCTATAACTACTAACAGCATAGAAACTTCACCATCAAATGCTTTCATCAAAAATTCCACTGTTGAAGCTATTGATGAGATAGTGCTCTGCTATTGATAAGAAAAGCGCACCGGGAATTATGGAAGTAAAATATTTTCAAAACACTAAAAACTAGTGGTAAATCTTTCATCTCTCAGTCATAATTAAAAAAAAATGTCGCCAAGTTTTTTTTTTTTTTATACTATAAGGGGACAGACGAACAGACGGGTCACGCACCGGTCGAGTAAGCATGGCTGCACCACTATCATTCACTACGGATAACCACAGACAAGTTTTTCGTGAGTTTGAGCCATGGGCAATTTAGTATATCAGAGCCAGTTTTTTTTTTTAATAATATATTTTAAATTGTACCTAAGTATCGATATACGCGTGTTGGATCAACTTGGAGTAATTTAAACAATGCATACTATTTTGCTCTAAATAACCAGCGTACTCGCGTCTGTTAACTTTCTTTCATGCACACTATTGCGATTTCAGATACATAACAGCCACTTCAAATTAATGCTAGCATTATAACTGGCATCAACTCGATGCCTAGGCTTGAGAGTCGTTATTTAAGAGAGCAAACAAAGCGAAAATTTTTTGAAGGCGGTTCCACAATCGCTGCTTAACACCGAGACTCAGTCAATGCATTACATTCAGCTCGAGGGTAAGGATTATGCCCGTATCAAAATTACTATACGGTCTTCATTAACGACCTTATATAACATCTTATTCCGTGTACCTAAAAAGGATCAGTGGGAAGATAGTGTAGCTCATACTAATGGTGAAGACAAAACTTCATTGCCGAAAAAGTAAGGAGCACATTTGAAGGAAAAATATCTTTTGTTGGAGACAAAAAGAAAGTTTCTGTCAATATTATAGTTGCTGTTTACGACGACGAGTTGCGGGCAGTAATGCCATGACCTCAAGGTGAAATATCTAGAATCCATTATATTTTGAAGTGAATTTGTTAAGATTTACCATAACTAAACTTGACAAGTAGTCTTAAGTCTTAATGAAATAGGTTGAATGAGTGTTCACTTATTTAAAAACCTCAAACGATGAAGCTCCAAAAGATTTCGATGTCGTCTTTTATCATGAATCAGTACGCAGTAAACAAGGTGCCTAATTTTGTGGGTCACACTCTTACGATACCGTACATTCAAATATACAAAATATATCAAAAGCATTTAAAGCATCGCTTATTTATGTACACTTATTAAAGCATTAAAACTAATGACACTCCGTACAATGTAAAAGAACTGATATTTGACGATTCTTACTATTTAAAACGCTACGGGCAATGTTACGTACCAATCAATAATCACGACCGATAATGAAAATCAACAAGAAGATACCATATCATTATTAACATAAGGATAGATACCAATAAAGATATATTTTTTTCAAAATGTCTTATGATGATGAAAACTTTAAAATAGTACTCATTAAAAAGGAAAACCAAGACGGCAAAGTTGCAACTTAAAAGAAAAAACTTCTCAAAATCTGTTCTGAAAAGTTTCTGTAGAAAATAATATTAGAAAAGTAGAAAACTTTTTCTGTACTATTTTCGTAAAGTAGACTTTGACTAAGGAGTGACAAAAGCTTGTTGCAAATACTGAATAGCTTGTACGTAATAATTATAGATAAGAATATTTTCTCGTGTCGTACTTTTTTGAGCGTCATTTTTAATGCAATCGGGTTAGTGTTTCAATTCACTTTTTCATAATATCACTTTAGATTAAACAATTTAAACAGTAAATAACATTCGTAAATTAAATCTGATAGCTTTTGATTGTCCTACTAGAACGCTAGATAGCTAACTCAAGAGGACACCTGAAACCCATGGTATTCATGAAAACATAGAAAAGTTTTGGGGCCTCCAAAATCCTAGCGGATATTCAAAGGAAATGCTATAAAACCGGACCAAGTTCTAAATCAGATACATTGAACTACACACAACACCCGCGTTTGTACAACTTCGCAAACATTTAAAAAGGGAACAAATAGTTAATTCTATAAAACGTCAGTTTATAATTAAAATCCGACTACTGTAAAATCACGCTGTAAAATGTATGAAGCAAGAAAATACTCTTATCTGCAGTTTTATTTTACTTTTTGTATATGGGGGCAAATGAGCAGACGGTTCACCTCAATAATTAGTAGTAGTAATTGACAACAACTCAAGAACTATAAGCGCGCTGCCCTCTTTTGAGGCTGATGAAGATGCGTCCCACGCCTAGCTTAAACATTTAAAAACCCCGTTAATATATATATATATATAATAACCCCGCACGTAGGTACCTAATTATCAAAAATAAAATTACAACATTTCATTGTTTTTAATACATATTATTACTGTAAAATGAAAATATAAAGTTGGGATGTATTAAGAGTAAGAATGGATAGACAGTTGTTTTTGCTCAGATAGAAGAAAACAGAAAGAAGAGAAAAGAGAAATAAACAGCTTAACGAATTGAGATTAAAGTATTACAAACTTACGTACAATCAAACTCAAGTATTTTTATCTTGTACCATCTGTACTTTAAATTATTTAATTTTAATAATAATAATAATTTATTTCTCTTCCACAAAGGTAACTTAAGTCTATGGTTGTCAATACTATTCATATACACGTTCAATATAGTCCTTTGTGAGAGACTGGCATCTGCACTAGGAAACTCAGATTACCAGGCCCCCTATATAACAATGCAAGTATTATAAAAGTCACAAAGGCAAGCGTACTTTTGTCTTAATACGCTTGCTGGAGCGTAAGGAAGAGTCATATAAAATCTCTGAGTGTTTGCGGAGTACAGTCTGGATGCTAAAAAGTTGTCGAACCGATAGTACCTTGCACTTTATGTAGAGTTCAGTGGTTGAATAAAAGAAAGGAAGACAATGCGCAACTTTGAGCACTGCTCTTTAAGCTTTTAGGGATTGGCATAATGCTAATTATACAGTTCTAAGGAGCAGCAACGTGACGTAAGTTTTTGAAAATGTAGATGAGTTTCCTTATTCGGTTTGTCAGTAAGGCGATGTGCATATTAAAGTTTAAATTTTTATCAATGATAACACCGGGGCACATAATTGAGTCTACATGTTGAAGCTTAGGGCAAGAGCAAATGTCAGAAGTGTGGTTATCACAGGAATGAGCTAATATTTTTAGGTATGGATTAATGCGAGGGGGATTGTTTGAAAGGGAAAATGTGATGTATTTAGTTTTTGCCGTATTAAGTATGAGAGAGTTATTGTTGAGCCAGGTACTTAATATATTTTAACTCATAAAAATTACAATATTTACCACAATATTAA
This sequence comes from Tyria jacobaeae, assembly GCA_947561695.1. Taxonomy (NCBI): domain Eukaryota; kingdom Metazoa; phylum Arthropoda; class Insecta; order Lepidoptera; family Erebidae; genus Tyria; species Tyria jacobaeae. Next base: position 4,307,891 of record OX387231.1, read on the forward strand.
CCATCGATTTTAGAAAATATTAATTTGTCTTCTCTTCCTGTAAATATACAAAAATAAAATATTGAATACGTCACAACCGCAGACCGATTATTTGGCACATTCATATGTACATAACTCACGGCTCAAACACTCACTTTTTGACAATTATAATTTTGTCCCATTTATATAAGCCTATTGCCTTCATCCAGGCACTGTATATATACTGCCTGATAAATGACAGCCCAGTCTTAGTCGACTTTTACGACAACCACGGGAAGAGATGGGAGATCTACTGCACTGATAACCACTACGCCTAAGTATAGTTTATGACCTGATTTTTTAAGATAAGTTTTTTACTGTTGCAAAGTATGTAAATATAGTATGTTGATTAAGTACTGGCGCCTATCTATAGTAAACAGGCCTTGTCCGTTTTAATTTATCTGATTGCGGATTGTTTTTCGTAGTATAACTGTGTAGTGCAGTGTGTATCTTCACTGCTTAACGGATTTCATTACGAAATTAATAAGATAAAAATTACTTATTTTAAGAGAGTAATTCTTATTATTATTATTTATTTTATTTATTTATATCTTTATTGTATACATACAAAATTACAAAGAGAAAAACAAAGGATGAGTTACAAAATATGCAAATGTTACAATAGGCGGTCTTATCGCTCACGGCGATCTCTTCCAGACAACCATGACACGGATTTTCGGCATTCAAAAATTTTTGGGTTGCTCACATACAAGTAACACACCTAATCCTCTACGTAAATGGTTAAAATATCATTTAGACAATTATAAACAAAAATAGCACCTACTCACTTTCACATTACACACATACATACATATATATTCATACCCTACATATACATATATACAATTTATATTTATATACATACAATACATATACAATCTAAATATTATAATATGCTAAAAAGAGGATATAATATTTCTATATATCCATTTAATATATCATAATGACAAATAATGGTCCTTCACTAGCTTTTTAAAAACGGGCAAATTTTTTGCTTGTCGAATTGTCTCAGGCAAGTTGTTCCAAAGTCTTACAGCTTGCACAGTGAAAGACTTGTCTGCAAACTGAGTTGAGTGTTTCGGCATTTTCAGTATTAAATTCTCCGATGACCTCAGATTCCTGCAATGTGTGTTTTTTAAGAACTGAAAACGTTCTTTGAGATAAAGAGGTGTGTGAGGATGAAACAGAACACTGTATAGAAGAGAAACAATATGTAGATTCCGGCGAAATATTGGTAGCCACCTGAGCTTGGAACGAAATTCAGAAATATGATCATACTTGCGTAATCCAAATATGAATCTAATGCAGAGATTTTGAAGTCGCTCAAGTTTATTTAGTTGGTCTTCGGTGAGATCCAGATAGCTGACATCAGCATAGTCAAGGATAGGAAGTAGAAGAGATTGTGCAAGCGCAATTTTAGTGTTAATAGGAAGAAAATTCCTTAGCCTTCGCATAGATCCTGCTGCTGCAAACAATTTACGGCTAACTTCCCCAATCTGTGGGCCCCAGGATAGATAGCTATCCATATAGATCCCTAAGTTTTTAACTCTATCGCTATATGGAATGACCGAGCCGTTGCAACAAACATCTGGTATCTGCTCAAAGTCTATTGTACGTAGTAACCTGGAGCTACCCACGATCATTACTTGTGTTTTGTTTGGGTTTATTACGTACGAGGTACATAATATAAGAATTATTTAGAATTAAAAAAAAACACCTGGTTATTTTGACAGGAGCATTTTTAGTTTTTTGATTTAAACAAAAACAAAAAATTACTTATACAACGCGACACTTGTGAGTGTGTTCTTTATTGTATATATTCATATTATTATACGTACCTATTATTAATATGGTGGCACGTTTGACAAAAATTTTATACGCTCGTATGTGTACTCTCGACACGGCGAAACTTTGTGATCTGTTATTAGAAATTTGTCAAGTCGACCACGTAGTCTGCAAAAACAATACGAGGAGGAGAAAAAAACTTTATAAATTGTTTCTTTGATAAATAGAGGTATGCGAGATAAAAACAGTGTGTTCTTCTTTATTGAAAGTACTACAACAAATTACTTTATATTGGATATGTTGTAGTTAACGTATTTTATTGAAGACTTTTTTGCCATGACATGACATATTTGATGTATTTGGCATCATGTGATGCGAGTTAGAGCGAAAGAGATAATAGTAGTTGTTCTAAAAATCTATCATTGTGTAGAGTGCGGGTATACACAAACACAGAAGAAATAATTTGAAATAAATAGCATTAAATAATATTTGCATTTTGTTTACCTGGTTCTCGATGGAGTAGAATAGAGCCACGGCATCCACGCCAAGCGACTAAGGGATCAGACTGTTATCTATCAGACAGTATGTTTACAGTCATACAGTGCCCGGTTGAGCGCAATACGCTCGCCCCCTATTACGTTCGTGGGTGTAATGTTTTTTTATGTTAAATTATATATTAAACCGCTAAGTTAAAGATTTTATTTAATTTATACAAAACCATTGCCTTTATATTATTTTATTCGTGTGGAAACACCCACAGGTCATCACGTCACCGGAGCTGAGGGTGCGGTGGTATGTCGGACTTGAACCGACTAAAACCACACGGCGTTCTGTCCAACTGGGTCTATTGCAGGGAACCCAGGACACATATGTATATATAAATATATAAGTCTTCGGGAAACCCCTGCAGACTTTGGCCACCTGATTGGTAGTACCGGGTATGTGTATAGTCATAAATTGCCCGATCGACGTCAATGGGCTTGCCCCCTTTAACATTAGTGGGACCAAATTCTAACAATAAAAAATACTGCAAAATGTTAATGTTTAATACACCTTTGCCTACCCCAATAGGAGATATAGGCGTTAGCATATGTATCTATTTTTTAAGTTAAATTATTCATTAAACCGCTAAGTTAAAGTATTTATTTATTAAAATACAATACCATTACCTAAAATATTAAACAAAAATACTAAATTCATTTCTTTGTTCGTTTTTACATTTAATTAATTACACTTAGTCCTTTATTAATAACAGGATAATAACTAAAACTGTAAGTGACTGTACAAGTGGAGCCTACATTTTAAACTTTCACAATTTTCGCGAAAAATGCCATAACTTAAGTACATTTAAGATACATGAGTTTCTGCTCATAAGTAATCAAAGAGGGGAGAAGTTGGAATCTCTGGGGAATAGAAAGTTTTTTTTTTTTTTTTTTTTTTTTTTTCATTGAGTTCGTGTCCAGATCACGTTATTATCTCCTACTATTGGTTATTATCAAGTATGCTGTCTAGCTACATTCCATAAAAAACTGAAACACGCACCACGAAAGCAAGCAGTAACACGATACAGTAGTATAGCATAGTGTAGATTTGATTGTGTAGATCACAACAGTTGAGTTTACTACATACAGCCCTTTTAGTGAGGGATAGTTTTATGTAATTCAGTTCTTTTAAGAAAATTAAATCTTTGTTAGGGTACAATATCTTTGGAGTTACACAACACATTTCATTCCCAATTATATATACCTACACGCATTCAATATTCCCTATACAGAAATATACAGAAAATATTGATTAAAAACACTATTCACACTATTCTTAGTGGTGAGTTGCTATGCTAGGACAAAGGGACTGGGAAGGGACTGCTTGACAAAGAATAAGTCATATTTGTTACTCATGGAAGACAGCTCTAGTGCACCCAATCTCTAAAAAAGGAGATCACTTGGATCCGTCCAACTACAGACCCATAGCCATCACCTCCTTGTTCTCCAAGATAATGGAATCCATTATTAACTGCCAGCTCCTCCGGTACTTAGAAGACTACCTGCTCCTCAAAGATCGTTAATACGGCTTCCGTCGGCGTCATTCAGCTGGAGATCTTCTTGTTTACTTGACTCACCGGTGGGCACAGGCGATCGAGACCAAGGGGGAAGCGTTGGCCGTTAGTTTGGACGTGGCGAAGGCCTTCGATCGGGTCTGGCACAAAGCTCTCCTTGCGAAGCTTCCTTCCTATGGGCTTCCCGAGAAACTGTACAATTGGCTCACCAGTTTTCTTACAGACAGAAGCATCAAGGTCGTTCTTGACGGTGCATGCTCCGACTCCAAGTCTGTTAATTCTGGTGTCCCACAAGGCTGTGTGCTATCACCCACGCTGTTTCTACTGCATATCAATGACATGCTGCATGATTAGCAGCATCCATTGCTATGCAGACGATAGCACGAGACATTTCTCGGGTAAACGTCATCGAAAGCCGATCCAAACTTGTGTCTGAAATCGAAACTTCTTTATCAAAAGTTTCAGATTGGGGTCGACTTAACCTAGTCCAGTTTAACCCCACGAAGACACAGGTTTGCGAGTTCACCGCTAAAAAGATGCCATTGGTCGTATCACCTCAATTTGAGAGCATTTCCCTAACTGCATCAGCCAGTATCGGAATCCTTGGAATTTATCAAGCGAAGTCCAGTTTCGCGGTCACTTAGAGAGTAAGGCCATATTAGCCTCGAAGAAGCCTGGTGTGCTAAATAGATCGAGACAGTATTTTACTCCGGCCCACCGCCTGCAACTTTATAAGGCGCAGGTTCGGCCGCACATGGAATACTGTTCTCATCTCTATGCAGGTGCACCCCAGTACCAACTTCTCCCTCTTGACCGCATTCAACGGAGAGCGACTCGCATCATCGACTGCCAAGATATTTCTGATCGACTTGACACCTTGGCGTTGCGTAGAGATGTAACTTCACTCTGCATCCTCTTTCGCTTGTATCATAGGGAGTGTTCAGAGGAATTGTTCGGACTTATACCGGCTGCTGGTTTCCGCCATCGTCCTACGCGACAAAATATCCATCCTCATCACCTGGACGATTGGCACTCCACCACTGTGCGCTTCTCCAGAAGCTTTTTGCCTCGCACAACCAGCTTATGGAACAAATTGTCGCCTGCCGTATTTCCGAATCGACATGACCTTCAAACCTTCAAGAAAAGAGCGTACTCCTACCTAAAAGGCCGGCAACGCACTTGTGACTTTTGAGTTGCGGGTGTCCATGGGCGGCGGTAGTCATTTACCATCAGGTGACCCGTCTGCTCGTGTGCCATTTATCGCTTAATAAAAAATCGTAATATACGAAACCGTAGTAAGGGGTGTGAAGTTTTTTCCGTGTTTATTAAATTAAGATCCTCAAATTTCAATTTTAATTCATAAAATACTTTAAAAGTAAATAATGTTTATAAATGGCTTGACAAAATATAAAAATGTTTATTATCAGATTATCAACAATATAATAAAACATATTTACACTGTCCGGATAACTAAACAATAAAACTTTTATTTATAAATTACCTAAGTTACTATTCAAATTTGTTTAAACACTAGAAAACCTTCAAGAAAAGAGCGTACTCCTACCTAAAAGGCCGGTAACGCACTTGTGACCCTTGAGTTGCGGGTGTCCATGGGCGGCGGTAGTCACTTAATAATAATAATAATAAATAACTGGCAACACTCTATGGCAGCTGTAATTTTTTTAGTCCGTAAATAAATAAAATTTTTCAGCTTTTATATTTCAAATTAAAATCACATTTATATATCGGAAGCAATATGCATATAAAGGAAACATATAACAAGAAGCAAAACCACAAGAAAAACCATATGTAAAAACTGAAATCTAAAATGTGAGGCATGACGTTTCAAATTTCACGTCATCTTTTACCAAAATGAAAAAATTCAAGCTGTTCAATGATAACAAGATCCAGGGCACGAAATGCACCCAAACCATCTCCGGATCGTCGCTAAGCTCCGCTTCGCTGCCCCCGGAAACCGCATTCAAGCATTCCGGCTGTTGTTGAGGCGTCGAGCTCGACAAGTTTTTCTCACCGCCGACGTCGCCAACACCTGTACGCTGGCAGGGGAGAGGCCGGCCATCGACTTGCTTGGGACCCCCAGGCCAGCCGGCTTCGAATAGGGCCCCCGCTACCGGTGGTAATGTGCATCGCATGAGATGGACGACATCCATAAACGGGAACGTCATGCGAGCATATTTTGTGGCTGCAGAGGGAGGAACCAACCTCACTGCGTATCGTAATCGTATGGTGCCTTTGTTTAAGGAACTTGAACCAGCTGTTAATATTTCGGCACAAAGACTATCGGATCAAGTACGGGCCATTCATCGATGTCATCTGTTGGATAATTCCGTGCTTGAGAGGCTACGCTTGGACTTACAAAATAGTCTTGTTACCCCCCCTTCATCACAAATGGAGACTCTTATCGACGCTGGACTACTACCACCTAGTCCTATTGAGAGAGGGGAGGATAATACTGCTTTAACTGTAAGTACCCAATATAATGATAAAGTAAGGAACGCTTTGGAAGGTGCTATTCGAGAGTATCGGCACGTGAGTTTTGATGATAGACCACGTTAAGCGTTTGCCGATGCATAAACGAAATAAAGCGCTAGTGTGTGCCCTTGACTCTTTATAATCTACTTATTTAGAAAATAGTGAAACCTCAGGGATACACATTCAATTCTTTATTGTGCGGCGGTTACAGCTTATCGAGTAGCTGGCGTTAAACTCCCACGTGTTAACACTACTCCTCGACAAAAGATTTATGTTCCGGCGTGGCAATACAAGATTGAGCGACATATCGCTGAGGCGAGGGCACTCATTGGTAAGCTTATCTGTTTCAGATCGGGTAATACACGCCCGAGAGTAATGCGTTTTGTGAATCGTGCTTTTTCAGGAACTGATATCAGTTCTTGTGATTATACAGCATATGTCACAGAGCGCATTGACTTTCTGAAGCAGAAAGTTTATGCATGGGCAAACCGCATACGTAGATTTATAATCCGAGTAGACTCAGAATCGTGTTTTTCAAAGAGACGAGAGGTGGGTTTATAGAAGATGGGAGCAGCCTGACTTACTGAGTGACACACATCTCCCAGATGTTGAACTAACTAATACATTTTGGCGTAACATCTGATCGATACCTGTCGCTAATACAGAGGGTGAATGGATGCGAGATGTTAAATGTTCATGTGAGTCAATTAATACTATGGAGCCAGTAGAAATATCAAGTACAGATATAGCTTGTGCGGTCCGTTCGTTGCCGAACTGGAAATCAGCCGGACCGGACGGACTGCATAACTTTTGGTTAAAGTGGCTCCATAGTTCACATGTGTGTTTGGCACCTCAATTCCAATCATGCCAAGAAACAGGTTCACTGCCTGCTTTTATGACAACTGTCGTAACTCACCTACTCTATAAGTCTGGTGGTGCCATGGATCCCAAAAACTACAGACCCATTACCTGTCTGCCAACACTTTATAAATTATTTACGTCCATTCTGAGAGTGAAGATAACAACACATGTCTCTAAGAACAATATAATGACTTTCTCTCAGAATGGATGTAGAAGTGGGACACGTGGCACTAAAGAGTTCCTTATTATTGACACGGCTATTAACCAACAAGTTCGACGGAACCGAAAGGATTTAGCGACATGTTGGATAGATTATAAAAAAGCTTACGACTCCGTGCCGCATACGTGGCTCCTAAGGGTGATGAAGTTGATTCTTGGAGGCATGTATGCAGCAATGGAGAACAGTTCTTTGCTATCCAGGATTTCGACAATCTCAGGGTGACGGCGAAGTTATAAATATCAAGCGGGGTATATTTCAGGGTGATAGTTTGAGTCCCTTGTGGTTCTGCTTGGCTTTTAATCCTCTTAGCACTGTGTTAGAGGGTTCGGGGCTGGGCTATCGTTTGCGGAGAAGTGGTCAAGTTATATCCCACCTCCTTTTCATGGATGTTTTGAAACTGTTTGCCTGCAGCAATGTCCAGTTGATAAGATTACTAGAGGTAACTGAAACCTTTAGTAAATGTATCAAGATGGAATTTGGTGTAGATAAATGTGCAGTCATGCATGTAAGCAAAGGCAGGATTGTGGAATCTGAAGGAATTGAACTTTCAGATTCCACACACCTTAGACGTCTTTCTGCAAATGAAACGTACAAGTATCTCGGTATGTCACAGGCGCTGGGTATAAATGAACTGACTATGAAGCAATCGCTAAAGGAGCGTTTCTTTGGCCGTCTGAAAAAAGTACTGAAAAGTTTTTTATCGGGTGGCAATAAGGTGCGTGCCTGTAACGGTTGGGTCATACCAGTCTTAACCTACTCCTTTAGCATACTTAGATGGACTCAGACGGAATTGGACGCCTTGGATAGAAGAGTCCGTACACTGCTAACTGCGTACCGAATGCACCATCCACGTTCATCAGTAATGAGATTGTATATTCCGCGGAAATGTGGGGGTCGTGGTTTCTTAAATGCCAGGACCCTTCATAATCGCGAAATATACAATCTTGGAGATTACTTTCTTTCTGTTAATGTGAAGGTACACCGGGATATAGTGGCAGTTGATAACGGACTTACTCCGCTTGGTCTAGGAAAAGAGAACTGGCGCAAGCCTGCAATACTTAATGTTAAAGACCGTCAGGAGATATGGAAAAGCAAAGAGCTGCATGGACGTTTTTATCGGGCCTTAAACGGGCCCGATGTAGATTTATTATAATCTGTGTCTTGGCTACGTTTCAGTGACCTCTTTGGAGAAACAGAAAGGTTATATTTTATCTATGAAGGTGCAATTACAGATGAAGTTGTTATGACGAACAATTATCGGAGACATATCCTGAAGGATGGCACAATTGACATTTGTCGGGCATGTCATCGCCCTGGTGAAACCCTCAGGCATATAATTTCCGGTTTCTCTCGTCTTGCAAATGGTGAGTACTTGCACAGACATAACCAAGTGGCCAGGATAGTCCATCAGCAACTTGCTCTTAGATATAACCTTGTGGATGTCGAGTTACCGTATTATAGGTATGTGCCCGACCCAGTTCTTGAAAATAGTCTTGCAACATTATATTGGGATCGATCTATCATCACTGACAGGACTATTTTTGCCAATAAACCTGATATAGTGGTGATAGACCGACTAGAGCGCCGAGCAATGATTGTTGACATTACCATTCCACATGACGACAACCTCATAAAGGCAGAAAAAGATAAACAAATAAAATATTTGGATTTAGCCCATGAGGTGGTCGACATGTGGGATGTGAGTTCTGCAATCATTGTGCCGATAGTCATATCAGCTCATGGGTTGATTGCCAAGAGCCTCGACCAACATCTGCAGAGGCTCACGTTACACAGCTGGGTTAAGGGCCTAATGCAGAAGGCAGTCCTTCTTGATACGGCACGTATTGTGAGGAGGTTCCTGTCTCTGGAGCCCTAACCACCGGTAGCTCGGTCCCTGTACCCGATACCGGTGGGGCACTATTTTTTATATTTTTAAATATATTTTGTTTTTATTTTATATTTAAAAATGTAATTTGTATGTTGAATAATGTGAATAAAGAGTAAAATAATAATAATAATAATATATTCTTTATTGTACACCAAACAAATGCACAGAAACAGAATAATATAAAAGAACAAGAAATGCACAATGGGCGGCCTTATCGCTAAGAAGCAATATCTTTCAGGCAACCTTAGGATGGACAGGAACGTGATGAAAGACGTGGGTTTTGGTGTTAAAATATAAAGTAGAGCTTCATGGATTGCATAAATATAGTGACGTTTGTATATTTAGGTGTATCATACATACATACATATATATATAAATATAAACAAGATATATATATATATCTACATACTTAAACATTTACATAGATTATTTAATTAAATCTATAATAAATTAAAAATGTATATATGATTGATGTGCTGGATTATTCTAACAGATAATGTTGCATTACCATTTTTTTGAATAATGCTAAAGTTCGCGCTTGTTTAATAGATAGTGATAGTGCATTCCAAAGGCGTGCGGCTTCAACAGTAAAGGATTTGTCGGCGAACTTTGTAGAATGCACTGGAATTTGCAGTTGCAAATTTTCAGATGATCTCAAGAACCTTGAATGTGTGTCACAGAGGAACCTAAAACGTTCTTTGGTGTAAAAGGGAGTGAGGGGATTGAATAGTATATTATAAAGTAGAGAAAGGACGTGAGCATTCCGCCGAAGGCGAATCGGGAGCCACTTGAGCGAATTGCGATATTCTGAAATATGATCATATTTGCGTAAACCAAATATGCAAAAGTTTTGAAACCGTTCAAGCTTATTGAGTTGCTCCTCAATGAGATCGAGATAACTGGCATCAGCATAGTCTAGTATTGGAAGTAAGAGTGACTGCGCAAGCGAAATCTTTGTAGCGATTGGAAGAAAGTTCCGTAGTCTTCATAAGGACCCAGCTGCGGCAAACAATTTGCGACTAACCTCTTGTAGTTGTGGGCCCCAGGATAAAGTTCTGTCAATTAATATACCCAGATTTTTTACACTATCACTAATAAACAGCGGCGTACCACTGAAAATTGTTGGAGTCAATTGAGTAAAATCGATTTGAGAAATCATCCTAGAACTACCCACCATGATGACCTGAGTTTTAGCAGGGTTCACCTGGAGACCATAGTTAACACTCCACTCACTAATACGTTCCAAATCACAATTTCCACAGAAGAGGCTTCGTGTATTCTATTAATTGGCGCATGAGTATAAATTTGAAGATCGTCTGCGTAAAGGTGGTAGGATGAATCTATTCTTTTGGATATTGTGTTAATAAATATAGCGAAGAGTAAAGGAGATAAAACGCCACCCTGCGGTACACCGACCGAGATATCACACCAAGAAGAAACCGAATTTTCAGTGCGAATCCGTTGTCGGCGACCAGACAGGTAACTTTGAAACCAATCACTTACCATCAGGTGTCCCGTCTGCTCGTTTGCTATATATATACATACATATATATATATATAATTAATACAAATTAAATGAAACCCATCACGGGTTTTTTTCTAACACAGGTGGACTGACATAACTGACCTGCAACTCAAAAGTCATAAATGCACTGCTCCCCTTTGAGGTTGATGAGAGGTCGGAAAGAAATAGGAAGAGGGGGAAGAGGAGAGGAGAGATTGGGCCTCCGGTACCCTCACTCACTCGGTACTAAACTGCAAGCATTGTTTGTCTGAGGCCGTGGTTAGTAGTCCAGAAGAATACAACATCTAATCAGCTATGAATATTGATACAGACGGAATTGGTTGCTAGCTTCTAATTTGCCCCTATTTAGTTCTACACTAGTCCAGATGTCCCGAAATATATATTTTAACAGGACTGCGCAAAGAGGGTCATGGTTTTTGATTGACTGTATGTATGATGTTATTTGTTATTTTATTTGTGAGATGTCATTTACATCGACTTCGTAGTGAGTGACGAAGGGTATTAATTTCAATTTCAATAAAGTCAAGTATTACATTCTGTTACTTGTTAATAACTATAACTTTCCTTATCTGAGATTAGGCTACGTATTACGTCAACATTATACAAGAATCAAAACCTAATTTTCCGAAGTTATTATTTTGGCGCATGGTACTTTTTCAGAGTTAGTTTTGGTAAAAATGTAGCTGAAATCGCGGTATATAGTTTTGTAGATATTTTTTTATTTAATATTAATTGTTTTGATTTGTTTAATTGATTTGATTATATTAATTAATTGTTTTGAATGCTACTATCACCTTCAATTATATATGTATATATATATATACATATATATATATATTTAAAACCACGAGAGTAAAACCTAACGGGTTTCATTTCAAGGATGCGCAGAATGATGTACGATTTTTTTTGTTTCTTTTGAATTGTTTTAAATGCAACTATCACCTTAAATTATATATATACATATATATATATATATATATATATATATATATTTAAAACCACGAGAGTGAAACCTAAAGGATTTCATTTCAAGGATGCCCAAATGATGATGATCAGAACCAAATTCAAATATTTTTCTTTAAAGTATGAAGATTACGATTAATCAAATTCTCAATTTTCGAACACTACTAATTGATCAATTACTCAAAATTGTACAATTAACATAAATTATTCGCTAATAGGACGTGGCAACTACGATTTAGTTGATTGATTCCAATTAGATTGTCATAATCAAATTAGGGTTTAACTCAAGACATAATCCTTCACTGACACTGTCTACATTATTATTAACATGAAACATGAGTTTCATGTCAATATTAATTTAGACTAGGTTATTATTTAACTGATAATTTCTAAATTAATAAGGTGGTAAAATCAAAAGAACTTCCTGTTAGCGCTATGCAAAGGGAGGGCACAGATAATGATTATTTTTTGACTAGTTTTTTTATTTTTATTATTGATTAATATTTTAACAACCAGGATGACTGAGTTTACTCTCAAAGCTCTATAGAAGCTTCCCATTTAATCATCAGAGTTCAACGTCGTCATTATCCGACTTCAGTAATGGTTTGGTGGGGTGTTAGTTATCAGGGTGTGAATGAGCCATATTTTTATTTGCGGATAAGATGTTAAAACATCGGCATAAGTGTACAGAGGTGCGATTCTTGACAACTTGATTAAGCCTCTTAACAACACTATGTTCCATAAGCAAGAATGATCCTTTCAGCAAGACTCAGCCACGAGTCATAAAACTCCATCTCCATCTTGTTGAAAACGAACGTTTCTCACTTTATTAAAGCTGAATTATGATTTATAGTCAGTTTTAGAGAGGCATGCTCTAAACGTCATGATAATTTGGAGTCCTTGAAACAATCCATTTAGATATGTATGTGTGTTTAATTAAGTTTATCTATATTTGTACTGATCATGTGCTTGTCATCCTATATACTGTGTTCAAGTATCGTTTATGTTTCATATTTTAAATTTTAATATATAAATGTAACTACTTTCAGCTTTCTCTGTACCACCCGAAGGTTGAATGGCAAAGAATACCTTAGACATTAAATCCGATGCTGCTACGGAAAGAAAGAAGTCCTTATTTTCTTCTTGTGTTGCATTTCTGTAGGACACAATTTTCGGTCTCGTAAGGGAATTGAAGCTGATCTCTAGCTTAGTAGTAGGAGCCAGTATACTAAAGAGCAAGTCAATTGCACATCACATCTTCCTCCAAAAAATTCAAATGTGCAATAGAACAGAAAATAATGGAGTAGAATAGAAAGAATGAAAAAAAAAACGAAAAGACAAAATTATGGGAAAGGTTATCTTTGCCAAAAACTGCCTGTATTTACGTGACATCTTGATAGATAATAAATAAACATAGTTAAGGAGCCAGTTTGATTTATTATATTATATATAAAAAAAAATATCTTTATTTATGTTTATGTAGTAAACAAAGATAAATATTTTTTGGAGCAATATTTTTTTTTAATAACGGTTCCGTACTAGGAATGAATCCTGAGGCGCGTGGGTCAGAGTAAGTACACCGACATTCGAGCCCCGTGTTTGAATATATACTAGACCAACAATAGGCCAGTCAATACATAAATATGTATATACATAATTATTTTGTTATATAACGGTAGACGAAGAAAAAACTGACGTCACACATCACCTGATATTTTTCCATCGGACGGATGGAGTCCTCCATCCGTCGTATTGTATTTATAATATACGTAATATAATTACTACACCGGGAAATAACGCAATTTCTATGTGTGTAAAATTTAAAGTCTATTTTCTAAAAAAATATATTACATACATTCTGTCGTCTAATTCGGTTACAAAACTGTTTTCCTCTAACATGCTTAAAAAGTACCTTTACCTCATGAATACTTATTTATGGTACAAATAAACTCAGAACATGTTCCGTAACTGAATTTGGTTTAGAACTTCCAAGAACACCTTTATTTAGTTTATATGATATAAGAAATAAAGTAATTCAAGATAAGATGCCTCCAAAAATTTCCAGCCTTACAGTCTAACAAGACCATTTTCAATAGACCTCCAATCCCCAGTACAAACAAAAAAGTTCCTCTGAATTTTATCCGAAATTTAGCGAATTTCAGATCAAGTTATGTTGGTGTTTGGTTCTTCCAATAAAACTTTTGTTGCAGTCGTAAATTTTGTTCGAATCTATACAGTGGCGGTTTTATTACACCCTATGTGACCCTCAATGTTAAGCATTACAGGTGAGGTATAATTAGGCCACGGGAACAAAATTTATGGCGTCATTTTTTACTCACTTTATTTTGAATACCGGAAGAAATACGAAACAACGTAGAGTAAACTGGGGATAACTGACAAACAGAACGTATCGCAAACCTTTTTACATTATATTTGTTATGCAAGGCAATTCCCGCAATAGGAATGATTTCTTGGTTTTCCTTCGTCGCAGAGGACTTGGCAAACTTCAGAAAACGGACACGAAGAACATCCAGAAAGTATTAGTGTATCAAACAAATGTTCTCCCATGTTGTATAGTCGGGATCATTAACTACTACACTAACAACCCAGTCATAATTTAATATTGTATGTATACATGTTTTCTCTTGATATATCTTTTTAAAATAATATATAGTAGGTGTTGATCCAAAACAAAGTCTATAGAAAACGAATATCAACATATATAGCAATATAACAACTTTTAGAACTGATGGTATAATTAAATGCCTTTACCAATATTACAATAAAACATTCTAAGAAACATATATTAATTTTATACTTTTCGTCAAAATAGTTTTTGCAGCTACGAGTACAAAAAAAGTTTAGCGTGGCTTTGTAACTTATGAGCGTAGGCCAAATGAAAGTGATAATTATTTTGAAGAATAAAGGACATCTATAATAGCAAATGTACTTCAATTCAAGTTGTGTTAAGTGCCCTTAATCGCGAAAAAAAAAGAAAAGAAAGAAGAAAAGATATTTAGCTTAACAATTTTTTTATATAATATAGGGGACGGACGAACAGACGGGTCATCTGATGGTAAGTGACAACCGCGGTCCATGGAAACATGCAACTCAAGAGTCGTAAATGCTCTGCTCACCTCTGAAAGTGATGAGGGATGCGAAGTGGGGAAAGAGGAGATGGTTGATGAGGAGATGGGAAAGAGGAGAAGGGGGTGAGAGGAGGGGAAAGAAACTCAGGAAACCTCACAAATTTCGTGGAAATGCATCACCAGCATTGTTTCATTTAGTTGATTTTAATTTATTAAACAATTTATTTAGTATCCTTTTTTTTATCACATTGATATAAAAATCGATACCTGTATTTTTGAATAGTAGCAACACAATACTGAAAATTGTGAGTTAGTTAAATTGCGCCCAATAGGAGGCTTTTTTCTGTAACGTTTGCTGTTCAGAGGTTATTTTGTCATATTTAAAGTTGTAAGATGAAATAAATACGATTATACTCAAGTAATTCTATTGTTTTCCTGAGTCGGAGAATGATTCAACATGGTGTTTTGACTTATTATAGATTGGTGTTCAAACGCTATAACTATCCCTCTCTTCTGTTGAAGTAACTGCACTAGAAGGAACTTGTACTAAACAGAACTCTACGTACGAAACTATAAGTAGCGGCGGTAGCGTAATGAGTTAGACATCGTTAGCTGGGTTTTAGTCGTCATCGTTAGTTAAGACTACTAGTAATATATGATGCGTCTATCATAAAATTTAAGACTTAGAGTTCTGAGGTAACAAACATAAAAAAAATACAGTTGAATGAGAATCTCCTCCTTTTTTTAAGTCAGTTGAAAAACACTTTTTTATACTAAATGATACATTTTATGGAAAATTAGTATGTTGCAAATTGATTGATTAGAAAGTATCTACTTTCTAATGTGTGATAAAAAACAAATGGCAAATGTCATTTTAAAAAATAACATCAAAAAAAACTTATACTTTATTTGACAAACATTTCATTTCGCAATCATATTACTTTATAAGTAATCACTTGACAAAATACAGATTTCGCGAATGGTTTTACTTTGCAAATATTTCATGTTAAAATATCATTTCAAAAATATTCATTTGACAAAGTTCTTCATTTGTCAAAAATGAACGCAATTTCACCAAATGACGGTAGATAAATTGTTACGCAATTAAATGAATTGTAATTTTCACATGGGACACATCATTTTTAGGCTCAAACTAATTTCATACAAATACTTATATCATTTGATTGATCGTCTATTAAAAAAAATACATTCCGTAAAATAGGTAGAGTTCGGGTCTGCATTGCGAACGCAGGTCTTTTTTTTTTTTTTTTTTTTTTTTCGTGTGGAAACCCCCTCGGGCCGTCATTCCGTCTGCCCTAACCTAAATCTAGCCATTTCTGTTCAATTGACCTGTAAATTAAGTTTTGGTAAATAAAGCGTCCTTATAAATTTTGTGAAGCGTTATTTATGTTTTGCGTTATTTCACCAATTAACATGATTAAAAATATTAGTCGGTCAAATGATGTTTTAATGTAATTTCTTTCAATTATTTTTCAAATGAGTTATTTACAGAATCACGACCAATAATTTTGAGTTAAACTATTACGAAAAGTAAAATAACTGAAAATTAGAGACATAATTATCTCATCAGCCTCCGTTACCAGCTAGTAATAGTCACAGAGCACTATCCATAACCGAACCGAGCAAAATAAAGTTAATCCACTATCGAATATCTACAAAAATGTAATGTATATTAATTATACAAATACCAGTTACTCCCCAATCTCCCCTACTAACTTATATAACTTTTGTGCAGTCATAACGTGTTACTAAAAGCGTAACGACTTAAATAAATGACTTGTATATTGTAGTCACTTTCTTATCAAAATTTGGGCCAGGAAACTAAACGATTTTCTTTTTTAATAATTCAAATATTAGTTATATGTGACCGAGCACACGTAGTATTTATATTTATTTCATTGCAATACTTTCGAACAATACGTGTGAACGCTACAAGGAATATGAAAATTCCCTAATAATTCGAAGATCTACAATAGCTTTAGGTTTTAAATATCCTCATACAAAGATAATGGATTTTCAAACCTGAAGCTATTGTAGCTATTGTATGTACTAGTTAGTATAAACTAAGTATTTAAACATAGCACAAAGAACTTAAATACGTATATCTTTTTTATTTGTAAATCTATCTAGCAAAGTTAATATTTTGACAAAAGTGACTTCAAACATA
The DNA here is from genome assembly GCA_947561695.1 of Tyria jacobaeae. Taxonomy (NCBI): domain Eukaryota; kingdom Metazoa; phylum Arthropoda; class Insecta; order Lepidoptera; family Erebidae; genus Tyria; species Tyria jacobaeae. The sequence goes on from OX387231.1 coordinate 4,324,977, forward strand.
ACATCGCTATTTCAATGATTTTAAATTTGAGTTTAACTTACTACATTTTTATCAGATTTTGTAAATAAAAGTATTGGACATGGAAAATATAAACCAATGCAAATACTAAGTCCACAAATTTTTCAAATGCCTTTTCGACCTCTACGTGGTCTCTTCTGTAAATTAATTCTAATTGAAATGTGTTCCGTCTCTTTGTGACTGTTAATGTATGATTGATAGGCATGTGTAATACCTTTTAACGACACTTGTGGTTCTAACAAATAAAAAAAAATAAAAGAAGCTACCCTACTTACTGTATACAAAAAAAAATCAGCTCTTTGAATGTAACCTGCATACAGCTGTATCCTTAAGTTCTTTCCCAGTCTGGCGTTCTCAAATCCTGCATAATTCTGTATTTTTCAACCTTCTACATTATACTATAAATTTTGTAAATAAAAACATAAAATTGCTACATAGTCACCTCTCAGTGGTCAATTTACATTGAACACGCGATGTACTAGTATAATAAAAGGTTATATTTTAAAGTTTCGACTTCAAGGAAACAGACTGTTCGTGCTGCATTCCCAATCCATATATATAGATAAGCAATATATCTTCTTTGAGTACCTTCCCTTTTTAACTACTTTTCCCTTTCAATATACTCCCAACTCTGAGCCATTCGTGTCGCAGTGGTGTAAGTGGTCACCTCGCCCTTACGTAGTCTCACCGTGTGTTGTGGGTTCGATCCCCGGACAAAACTTTGATATTTGTGTCCGATAATTGAACGTTGGTAAAGTCCCCCGCTATACGGGACTCAATCGTAGTCTCACACTAGTTGTCTTTAAAAAAAAACCTCTCTTAATTCCCCAGTCTGTTTTGGCGGCAATAGATTTGGCCCTTATAATTTTGGGGAGGAAATTATATTTGACAAAATGTATGTGTATTCAGTACACCTCTCTGCGTACCTCACAGGCCCTAGACCCTTCATGGGTATACATATGTACATAATTAAACATTCGCTTAATTACCCGAAAGCATAATCATAGAATTGTGTTATTAATCCGATCAATATTGAACTTTAAATGTATGTTGCAGTAGTTGCTATTATTCTATACATATATTTACATTATTTACGACTACGACGGTCTACGGAATTTTTATATTTAAAATGTTTTTATTTGCCAACAAATATAAAAAAAATACTTTTGCCGCTTCGTTCGCGTCAGAGACGATTTTATTAATTCCTTCGGAGAGTTACTTTTTCTACTCTTACCATATAATTTCATTACTTTTTTATACCCATGACAGCTAAAGTTTTGATGATGATCAGCTAATAAGCGTAGCAATAAAACTCACATATCACTCATAATGATAATACTTGTTAGTATGGAATTTTCTAAACAAAACAACCTTGACATATATTTATAGAGGTTAAATTGCTTTTATTAGAATGCGTTTGTAGTTTGTCGTGAGAACTTTGACTTATTGATGAAGTGCACTTTAACCTACGGAATTTCCGTATTTATGCAACTGCATAGTGACCTTAACGAAGTTTGTAATGTAAATACTCAAGTACTTACACAGTTGTCGCTGGGTGGTCGCTAGTTCGAGTTATAGGTACTCGACTCTGACCATTGCTTATACCCCCTAATCCGTCTCTTTAAGTATCTTACATCTTAAATCCCTATATCTTAAATCCCTTGGATTGCCTTTCCCCCCCCCCTTTCTGCCAATATACTAAAAAAAATTCCCATTGAATTACCAAAAGTGACAGGATGACGGCCTTGAAATAGGCTTGAAGGGTTAGCATATTGTATAGCGTGTATTATCCACTATGTGAAAATCAAAAATAATTAGGTCTGTGTGGGAATCGAACTCCCGACCTCTGGCTCACCAGTCAGTCTCACTAACCGCTTGACCAATAGACCAATAAAGTGATAGTTTTGAAAATTTTATGGAATACTGTGTCTATAATTCTGCAAAAATAATATTAATACTAAATATAATGGATATCCGCTCCTGTTGAAGCTATATTTTTCTGTCAATTACGAAAATTGTAACAAAAACAATTACTTAGAAAAACTTATACATCCTACAATTAATTTTCGTAAAAAATAAATCTGAATGAATATATTAAACAAAAATGCCTAAATTTAAAAAAATAGATCTCGGTCTTGTAAACAAATGCGGTAGAATTGAAAAGTAACAAATAAATTTAGTAGTTTCTGACCCTATTACATGTGTAACTCGGGACTTAACCGCGATAATATTTATTATAATTTACATTACTTTGGTTTTGTTCCGAGTTACACATCTAACATGTATAAGAGTAGCAAGGTTGCCCCTTTTTCAATTCTAAGTACTTAAGTATTTACATTACAAACTAGAGCCTTTATTTATTTACCTATTATTGTTTTATATATACGTACAATATATGTTTTATATATAAAACAATGTTGACATCACTTTTTTAATCTTTAGTTTTTTTAAGAAGGAATAATTGTATTCACGTTGATGTCGTGCTTGGAATTATCTATTTGAACCCTATTATTCCCCACAATACAATGTATATTTGTTTGTCATAGTTAAACAAACAATTGAATACTGTATGAAGCCGTTCGCAACAACGCAGATATTTAGGTTAAATGATACAATGTGCTGTAAGTACTCCGTACTCACAGATCTTGTTAAGGAGATGGTATCTACATGATTTTTTGTCAAAATAAACAATATTTTAATACTAAAATCATTTTAATACTAAAATCATACTTAATAATAAAATCAATATAACTTTAAACAAGTAAAAATGTTAAAGAGTATAAAACCCGACTGCATTTCTGACTTACTGTCTTTTTCTGCTAACGCTATCTCAAAAAGTTATACCGTCCCTATGTCGCTTTCACTTTTAAAGGATTCAAATCTTATCACAAGCCGTTCCATCAAACCGTTTAGGCTCCGGGCCTTGACAGTTAAACATCAACATACATAAATATATACATACATACACTCAAACTACATAACCCGCATTCTTGCTTAGTCGAGTAAAGAGAAGGAATAACAAGCATGCATCATAGATATCCTATGCACGGTCACCAGTAGCATTCAAGAAGAAAAATGATAATGAATTTGTAGTATTTTGAGATATGCCAGAGACTTAGATCAAACAGTACATTGTAACTACTCATCTAATTCTCCCCATCCAATGATTGCCGAGAAGAGATCGCTAATCGCGTAACCACGTTAAAGTTTGAGGTTCATTTATGTTAGGTTCTTGGTGCCGTGTATTTCACGATGGAGTAGAATAGGACTAACCCGATCTCTTCCCGGTGGCGTTCTTGGTGGCGACTTAGGGATCTGTTATCTATCAGACAGTATGTATACAGTCCCACAGTGCCCGGTTGCAATAGACATGCCCCTATTACTTTAGTGAGGCCAAATTCTAATGAGCAAAATGTGAGCGTATAATAAACCTTTGCCAACCTCTTAGGGGATACCGGCGATAATAGGCTATATATATATGTATATATTAAACATTAATTTTTTTTATTGACATTTTCATCGATGTTACTAGCTTAATAAAAAATCCGTAATATTATATTTATTTGATTATTCGTGTAATTTATTTAGATATTTATAGAAAGTTTATTTTATACCTATCTATGTTATATATCCATCGTTCTATCTAGTAATGATTTAATTGTTTTATAAGACTTCGATGATCTTAAATATTTGTCGTATTGATACATTATGCTATTGCAAATCTTATAAACATAAGCTTTTATATTTATTTGCTTATTTAAGAAAGGTGGACCGACGAACAGACGGGTCATCTGATGAGAAGTGACATCCGCCGCCCATGGACACCTGTAACTCAATAGTCGTAAGTGTACAATCAGCGCTTTGAGGGTGATGAGGGGTGGGGGGATATGGGTAAGGGAAAGGAGAGAGGGTAGATGGGGAGATGAGAAAGAGGAAAGGGGTCACGTCACTAATTTCGGGGAAATGCAACGCAAGAGTTGCTGCTCAACAACAGTTTTTCTGTGAGGCCGTGGTATTGCACCGGCTACCCGGCCCATTCATACCACTGTTGCTTATATACCAACTAACAAGAACCAGACCTAGGCACGAACGCGCCTGCTCGACCCGTAGTGTTACAACGGTCTCATATAAAAAAGCTGCACATTTCCGAGTTAGATAGACAAAATAGAATAGTTGGAGCATTTAAGAAGAAACAGTTCTTCATTTATTTCTATGCTTACGTATCCAACAAGAGAGACCACGAGCACATACGCACCAATATAAACTTATTCCAGCACATCTTTTCAACAATGTAATAAATTATTTCAATAGTTTGGTATAAACATATTTGACAACATAATATGTAGTTTATTACTCAACTGATTACTTAAATGATAACATGATTGTCAATACGACTTACTTAAGTAAAATTCTGTTTTTAATTCGTGATATGCAGGTGAATATGATTATACTGACCTTATATGCGACTATGACGAAGGTTATATCGTATGGCCTGTTTGTCTATTAGTTAAAGATCCTAACTGCTGAGCCAAAAGTCGTTGATTCGATTCCCACATGGGACATAAATTTTGTGATACAGAAATTGTTGTCTCGAGTCCGAGGATTCTTTGTCCGTTGTTTGCATGTTGTTGCCGTTGTTTGTGTGTTAACCAACACATACATAAATCATTCCGGGAGTTGTCTTCTTTAGGAACTTCTATAATACTATACAACTGTTGGTGATTTAATATTTTTTCAAAACGTTTGGTCTAAATGCAATCTTCCCCTTAAGTAACAACTCAACGCGTATGTGGCGAAATCATCACCATGTATCATGACATTGGACTGGTAATTAAAATAATCTAAAGCAATGCCATAACATTGTGAATAACCATTTATATCAGTTGCGCAGCTGTGTTAAATACGGCATAAAAATACTATTAATTCTTTTTCGAAAAGTTTAACATTTAATATAAGTTTAAAACAATGTGATCAACAATTAAAGAAAAACTAAATATTGTTACGAAATGTTGTTATTTGGTGTCAATAAAATGGGTGTCATAAAGTCTGCAATAAGTTCGATAGTGTTCATATTTGTGATACGAACTGTTGGCGTTCAAAGTAAGGATTTGAATGAAACTGAAAGATCATTGAGGGCAGCTTTTGTGCAAAAACTGTTGAACAAACAAAGATATTTAGATGGACGGATCAAGTTGGTGGGTGGACCTAATAGATTTGAAGGTAAATTGACTTATTAGAAAAAATATTGGCACTTACAATATAAAAATGAAATAAACAAAGATTTAAAGAGCCTTAAGTCTCATAGGAATATAATATTTATTCAGTTATAATGAATTAAGTTATATTTTTATACATTTTTTTTTTTTTTTTATACTATAGGGGGACAGACGAACAGACGGGTCACCTGATGGTAAGTGACACCGTCGTCCATGGACACTTGCAACTCAAGAGTCGCAAGTGCGCTGCCCGCCTTTGAGGGTGATGAGGGATGGGGGATGCAGGGAGCGGAAAGAAGAGAGGAGGGATGAGGAGATGGAAAAAAAGAAGAAAGGAGACGAGGGGAGAGAAAAAGGGGGGAGGGGGAATTGGGCCTCCGGAGACCTCACTCATTTCGGGGAAATGCAACGCAAGCGTTACTTCACAACCGGTTTTCTGTGAGGCCGTGGTATCGCACCGGTCGAGCCGGCCCATTCGTGCCTAAGCATGGCTCTACCACTGTAATATTCTCTTTTTATCTATACTTTATTCTTATAAATAGACATAAATTTCTAATATTTAGTAATGTAGTTTGTCATAATAAAGTAATATAAAAACATTATCGTTTCCTTACTGCAGTGCTTCTAACTAAATTTTATCTTTCTTCCGCAAAGTATGTGTATTTTTTTATCGTAACTATAAATTATGTTTATACCCAAATATGTTCCTTAATATTTACATTTGATTTAAACTAAAATAAAGAAAAGAAAATATAATAAATTTAATATAGGGACTATTCACAAACATGCATTTAACAGTGGTAGAGCCATGCTTTGGCACGAATGGGCCGGCTCGACCAGTGGGATACTACGGCCTTACAGAAAACGGTTGTGAAGTAACGCTTGCGTTGCATTTCCCCGAAATGAGTGAGGTTTCCGGAGGCTCAACTCTTCCTCTTTCTTTCCTCTTCCATCCTCTCTTCTTCCTCTCCCCGCATCCCCCATCACCCTCATAGGCGGGCAGCTCACTTACGACTCTTGAGTTGCAGGTGTCCATGGATGGCGGTTGTCATTTACCATCAGGCGACCCTATAGTATAAAAAAAATGCATTGTAAAATTCCTCCGCATGGTCGCCTACTGGTAGCCTTCCCAGGAGGCTGGCAGCATTACCACGTTGAATGGCAATGCTTATCCGCAGTGCAAGGAAAAGGCCAGCCTCTCTCCCGGCACGAGAAATATCAAACATGTCAAATGTAAATTTGTATGAATGTTATTTGTATTTTTTTTATCATTCTTCTTCTCTTATTGATTTCCATCAGGCAGAGTAGAGGCATTACGGTATTATGGAGTAGAGCATTATGGACATGTAATAAGAATAAAAAAAACACCCCATTTCTTCTCGTGGGTGTCGTAGAAAAGGCAACTAAGGGATCAGACTATTATCTATCAGGTAGTATGTATACAGTTAAAAAGGACCCGGTTTGACAGTAATAGGCTTATTACGTAGTAGGACCAAATTCTCAACGGCAAAATGGTAGTGTTTTATACACGTCTGCCTGCCCCTTAGCGCTACAGGCGTGAGAATATATAACTATGTTTCTATGATTTTTAGGTAACGTCTATATATACCATGCTGGTCGATGGGGTGCCGTCTGCGACGACTCTTGGGATGATGCAGCAGCTCATGTAGTCTGCCAAACGTATAACAAAACTGGGGTGGCTACACATGGAGGCCAATATGGAGAAGCCACAGGTAATTTACTACAATTAGAAAGAATAGCACACCGATAAAAGTTTGGACGCGGTATTCTTTTCGCAGCCCCCGCATTGGTGGCACTAAGGGGTTGGCGGGCCTATATGGCACAGGTACTTCCGAAGGAGCCGTGACCGGGGAATACCTGCTTCAGCAGGTAGGAAGGGCTCACTAGATGATTCCTCTCCAGCCGATCCTGCATTGTGGCATCCAATCCTCTATCCAGGTCATCGGTCGCAGTTCCGCCAGTAGTAGTAGTGGTACTTGACTTTAACTTGGTATACTGCAATACAGTTCAATGAATGTATTAGAAGTAATTAAAATAGGTGCGAAGTGAAATTTGGGCTAGCCATTTTTATCTGATCATGGGTTTTCCATGGCTTTGTCTCAGGTCATATCCCACTTTTATTGCGGTTTTGTTTTTTCAGAAATAATATTATTTATTTACAGCAAAGTTTTGGATGGATGATGTTGTATGTCAAGGTGACGAAACTTCACTTTCACAATGCATCTTCACTGGATGGGGTTCATCTGACTGCGAATTAGACGAAGCAGCCGGTGTTAAATGCGTGAAAAGAACTGAAGGTCCTAAGAGTTTTGTTAAGAAAAAACAAGGAAATAAAAAGCTGCACGAAGTTTTGGACATGAGTAGTACTAGTTTGAGATTATCTGGCGGAAGAAATAACAATGAAGGAAGAATAGAGGTAAACTGTTGTAATACTGATATTGGAATATACAACTACACTAAATATAACATAGTCCATACACTCATGCATAACATACATACATCCGCGAAGAAAAAAAACAATAAAGGTCACCTTTATTATTTTTCGGAAATTTGTGTACCTTATGGAATTCAGTATAAAGTTGAATGGGGATCATTCAAACTCTCATTCAAATCGGAATAGCAAACTACCGAAAAAGGCTTCAAAGTTGGTTTAAATATATGCGTTTGATATGCTTTTGCCTAACTATGATTGTGTGTATGTAGGCAGCGGTGACTCTAACAAAGGGAGAAAATTCGAAGCATGTTCACATTTCATCACTGAAAAAGTCTATAACTTCTAAGATTCTTTAACACAGTATAAAAAGTCCGCCCCGTCTGCTCGTTTGCCCCCTATCCCATCAAAAAAGAAATGTTACTTTAACATCATACTCCATAAATGGTTATTGTTTCATATAAAGTCAATTTTGCCAATCGTGCAAGTGAACTGGTCCATTTAAAGCGTATCAATATTTATCGGGATATCAACGACACGGAACAAATGCAAAACTTTTATTTGCAATTGCTCCACATAAATGTTTTCACGTCTATTTACTAAACTTCAATTCTCCTGTTTGAAGTGCCTCTTCAATCCAAAGATAGGCCTTCAGCTTCTTAAAAATTAAAATAAACCTCGCTGGTGACGGCTTTCACGATTGGTGCAATTTCAAGACTAGTTCTCACAAGTTCTGACAAGTAAAAACTCAAGTGTTATAGGAGCACTCACATGTAATTCTATAACTATCATCATCTCTGCTATGAATGAAAATATTCATTGCTACAATAAGTGATTTAAAGCGTCTTAAAGCACTTATTGTGTGGGGATGGAAAATTTTCAAGCCGTCTGTTTTACAAAAGCTCTGGAATCGTACACTAATTAAATCTCCCTTACACATGCCGCTAAAAATGTTGGGCTATGGCTTGAGGAGTATAGAAGTGATGACAAGGTGTATATAAATGTATAAATGATTATGACTCTCTACTTAGCATGTTTAAACATAAACTTAAGTTTTAACCTATTTTTTTTAAATGAATTATATATATGCTAAGACAGGCTTTTTAATTCCCAGATTTACCATAATGGTACATGGGGCAGTATCTGTCCAGACGGCTGGACTCTCTACGAAGCTTCAGCGGTCTGTCGTCACCTGGTTTTAGGATACGCGGAGCAGGCAGCACAAACCGACTACTTCGGTAATTCCAAGATTGTGCTCAGTGGTGTGCAATGTGAAGGCAACGAAAGCAATCTGTTTCAGTGCAATCATGAAGAATATGGAGAAGTGACTTGTCCTGGTGAAGTTGGTGAGTTATTACTTAGTTTTATACAATTTTCGATTCATTCAATGAAATATTATCTTATTATTCACATAAGCACATATTGAGCATAAAAAATAGTATGGCTATATCCAGTAAATAATGGAACAGCGTTTGAACTTTTTTTTTTCAAACAACAATTATGTATCTTCTAGTTTTTTTAATGAGTTGATGTATGTGTACATATTGAATAGTGGTATCACAAATTCAACAAATTATATTCTCATTTGTCCTCTTTTGTCAGGGAGACAAAGGAGAACAATTTGCAGTGGCATAATTATAGGGTTTTAAGTAATAGGCATTTAAGTAATAGGGGCAAGCCTGTTGCCGGCATCCGGGCACTTTTGGGAATGAAAGGGGAAAAGGGGAAACAAAGGAATATTGGCAGAAAAGGGAGGTTAGCAAGGAAAGAAAGGGATATTACTTACACAGACAAATTGGGAAGTATAAGCAATAGCTCGAGAGCTCGAGCTCAAGTCAGAGTATAATTCGAACTGGTAGGTGGCGCGAAATCCGAGACCTAACAAAAATACACTTTTAAAGTTTTTTGAACTTTACGGTACTACACGTTGTAAATTTAAATTTCCAAGTGTACCACAACAATAAATTTAAGATAAAATAGATTTTATTTCTAATAGAACTAATTCTCCCTTGAATTTCAGAGTAATGTGTTTGTTGGTAACATCTCAGTTTAAACCGTTATCAGCTTCCTAATACTGAATACACAATTAACAATTTCCTATCATGACGTTCAGTACTATGAACTAAACATTTAATTCATATTAGCGATGCAAATTGAAACATGTAATTTCCGAGATTTACATTAATATCAACCATCATTTATCAGATTAGAATTGTTTAGAACATCGCATTTAGCTAGTCATACAAAGAGTCATAGACAGCATTCTGCTCCAACTGCTACAAAATCCTGTTAATACAATTTTAGCTTAATTTAAACGAGATGGTGATTTTATATTCAATGAGGATATGGATTATTTAGTATTGCATTCTCTGTGTTCTTTATTGTACACAAAGAACCTTCATTACATTTATAAAATAAATTGTACCAAATCTTGGAAGTGGAAAGAGAACATTATAATTTAAAAATGTGTGTGGTTCACGGTGCAGTGGTCGTGGAAGAATGTCGTGTCCCCGCGGCCCTCAGCAGCAGGTGCGAGAAAGGAACACCGTGGTGGTTTTAGTCGGTCAAGTCCGGCACACCCCTCCGCTAATGACACCGGTGGAGGATGGTCCATGAGGTGTGGTTAACGGTGGAGTAGAACAGGCCCATGCAGTCTCTTCCCGATATTGTCGTATAAGGCGACTAAGAGATCGGACTTTTGTCTATCAGACAGATAGTATACAGTCATAAAGTGGCAACAATTGGCAAATAGCCCTTCGGAAATACAGGAAAGACGGGAAGGGGAGTCGTTCCTCCGGAAACCTTACTAATTTCGGGGAATTGCAACGCCATGCTTAGGCACGATTGGGCCGGCTCGACCTGTGCGATACCACAGCCTCACAGAAAACGGGTTGTGAAGCAAGCATTTCCCCGAAATTAGTGAGGTTTCCAGGGGTCCAATTCCATCTCTCCTCTTTCCTCTCCCCTCCTCCATTCCTCCCCTCCTGCCCCTCTCCTCCATCCTCTTTCATCCATCCTCTTTCCCATCTCCTCAACCCCATCTCTTCTTTGTCCTCCCTGCATCCCCCATCCCTCATCACGCTCAAAGGCGGGCAGCGCACTTACGACTCTTGAGTTGCGGGTGGCGGTTGTCACTTACCATCAGCTGATCCGTCTGTTTGTCTGTCCCCCTATAATATAAACAACAACAAACCACACGATATCTGTTCATCCTCAGTGTAATATTAAGTAATGTTATATAAAGTTTATAAATGCCATATTGATGCCCTTTTGATTATAGATGCGACTCACATAGAGAAAACATGGAACATTTTATTTAAACTTGGCCTGAGTTTTAAACGATCCTTTCCTTCATAAATTGCAATTGGTTCGGGCCTACAGTAAAATATGTACCCACTTATGCAAACTACTTGATATTCTTTACGTACGACTTTTCATATGCCTATTCCTTAAAGTTAGATAGTAAATTGTTACATAAACGTATTGTGCTACAACACGTAAAATACTTTTGTCTGAAAACTTGTTTTAGTAGTTAGGTACCCTGATTGCTGAGACGGAGGTCGTGGCTTTGATCCACAGCTGGTTGTCCTGTGTTTTTGTATCTTTATAAAGTCCTCGCGACATTCGAGTAATTCTTAGTGCGAAAGTTCTCTTTAATAAAAAAAATATCTAATAAACGAAACAATTTCATCCCTCTATTATTTTATTTCGCTCTTGTTAACATAAAATGTTGCCCTATATCACCCCTATCATGTTAAGACAATTCTAATGAAATCTTCTCTATTAAACATGTTCATATTCTTTATTGTACACAAGCAAACAAATAATGTCAAGTCGTACACAAGACTATGTAAAACTTACTCTAAGACACTACATGTATAGAAGAAAAACAAATGCACACTCAATGTAAATACATCAAGCTAGCTATCCTCTAGAGCGTCACAGGTCTACCACTTTTATAAGTAGCATTGACTATATTCATTTGCGCAGAAAAGCGCTACCAACCGCCGAATGAAAACGAATTTAAACACGAAGTAAATACATGCTTTGTATTATTTGCTCTTTATGTTGACTCGGCTATGATTTGCACGCGACAACCTATAGTAAACAGTAAATTATAAAAGTGGTAGATCTGTTCCAAGAAACATTATACAAGCGCTCGAAGAACACCCTCTGTCTTGAGCAATTAAGTTATAAGTTAAGGATTTTGGAGTTCCAGATGAATAGTGGGGCAGCACATATTTCTTTTTTATTTGATAGGGGGCAAACGAGCAGACGGGTCAACTCAAGAGTCACGAGTGCGTTGCCAGCCTTTTAGGTAGAAGTACGCTCTTTTCTTGAAGGTTTGAAGGTCGTATCGCAGGCGACAATTTGTTCCACAGGCTCGTGGTGCAAGGCAAAAAACTTCTGGAGAAGCGCACTGTGATGGAATGCCAATCATCCAAGTGATGGGAATAGAATTCTGATCTGGGTTTAGGGTATTTCGAAGGTTTCAAGTAATCCGAATACTTAATTTCCTTACAATAGATTTAGCGGAAATAATATTACAGATATACTCGTATACATTGTATACATCGTATACAAAGAAAGTTTGAGAGCTCTGAAACTCTCAAACTTTCTTTCTAAGCATTTGTTCATCTAATCGTTTTGATGATAAGAATGCAACTTGTTAAGGTTGGTCGATATCTGGGAATCTCATGCCTGTATCCCTAAAGGGGTAAGAAGAGGTGTAAAAATACCTTCATTTTTCAATTAGAATTCGGTCCCACTAACATAATAAGGGGCGTCAAGCCTATTGCTGTAAACCGGAAACGGAAACTCAGGAAGATTGACAGGAGGACTGACGAAGATTGGATTGATTGACTTTGATATTTGTAAGGGAATGGTAAGAACAAGGGAATGGTAACTATAAGCAATATCTACGAGTAAAAGACATCAGGGTCGCATACCTGTTACCCCAACTGGTTGTAGACTTGAGTTAAGGATAGTCCTCTAATTAAAATAACTAAGCTGATAATAAACTGATCTCTTGATTGCAGGTCACGTAGCAGCTGTGGTTTGTACTCAATATTTAGCAGACCTGGTGCTCGATACCTCAGCCATAGAACAATCAGCTCATCTCCATGATGTCATGATGTTCCAGTTGCAGTGCGCTATGGAGGAATTCTGTTTAACCAAATCTGCCTACGATGTAAGATTATTTTGTTTGTTCCAATAATATAAATAATGTGTTATATTAAGCCATTATATCTCCAAAATAGTTCCCTTGAGATAAGGTCACGAAACATCTGATTTCTGTCATATATATATATGTAATGTTACGTTGTATAAAATAAATAAAACCCGACTGCAGTATTAACAACTTATTTAAGTTCATTTCTTTTTTACAACTAACATTTTGAAATCCATTAAGCCGTTTAGGCTCTACTGGTTAAACGAGAAAAAATATATACTAAATATAACTTAAAAAAATACTCTATTTCTTGCGATTTGTGTGATTACAAAACAATAATTGTTAAATATTACGGCTATACTTGGAACCTCAAACTCAAAGTTTATGATACATATATACATATATACTCGTATATTTGTGTTTAAAAAAGAAAATTTAGATTACTTTTACTACTTTATTCCAAAAGTACCTTTCGTAATATTGTTGAATGTAGAATGACGATTCACGATCATCACAGTTCCTTAAACTACACAGGCACTACGATATCTCCTATCAAGTATTGATCACCAACAATTTACAAAGAATTAAAACATATAACGCAGAACTCTAAAATCAAGTTTAAACGCTTGCAGTTTGTAAGTGCACATTCATTTAAATTATATTGTCAATTTAAAAGAGAAATTTCAAAGTATTATAATACTTTGCAACTTTGTAACTTGGCGGTATCTTTCTACTGCGAAGGCTTTTAACAGAAATTGAGCCGTTTCTAAAACATTTTAACAAAACTGTGAGTAAAATATAAGATCTGAAGGTTTTTATACAAAATTCCAAATTTCCTGTAACTGTATATTGCTGTACGTATATGATAGTATAATGTATGATCATTTGAATTTGAAAATATAGTAATTTGTAGTTGCAAAAATCTTTCTTAGGTTGACTTTTACTACTGTGCTGATGCAATTCTCATTAGAAATCATATCTCGTAGAATTGTTTCCTCCGTATACACAGATTCTAAAAATTACTTACAGATACAGAAAAGCAATCCAGATTGGCAATATGAAACCCGTCGTTTACTTCGCTTTACAGCATCTTCTTTAAATGCTGGCAACGCAGAATTCAGGCCTTACCTTCCAAAGCACCTGTGGCAGTGGCACCTTTGTCACATGTATGTATATTAAGTATTAAATTACTGATTAAACTTTGTATTACTTATGACTTTAAAGTAATCTTAAGAATGCATAAACTGTTTTTTTATATATATACAGGTCTTGCATAAGATAAACATAACTACACACGTGGTAGAGCCAAGCTTAGGCACGAATGGGCCGGCTCGACCGGTGCGATACCACGGCCTCACAGAAAACCGGTTGTGAAGTAACGCTTGCGTTGCATTTCCCCGAAATGAGTGAGGTCTCCGGAGGCCCAAAATCCCCCACGCCCCCCTAATGATAGTGCTGTTAACAAAAAGGATACCCCAGGGGGGTACCAGCGCTAGCGTTGTAGAATCCCCCCCTGGACGTCCACCCTCAGTACGGATTATACCTGAGCGTGGACGCCCAGGGTGCCCCTCGTACTCTGGGGGAGGCTCAACTGCGCTCTCAAAATCTGCTCGGGGCAAGAGAAGGCATACCATGGCACCCCCTGTCACGTTTACCGTGGATTTTTGTAACATCAGGAGCTTACATTCAACATCAGGGGCTCAGACAGCAAAGCCGGCCTTTTAACCGAGATGCAGATATCATCTCCAGTGGACACATCCTACCTCTGCTACCCTGGGTACGGACTGGAACACTCCTTTATTCCTAAGGCTGGTGTATGCGTGTACGTTAGAAATGATATCACTTCTCTCCGCCTCGGCAATCTTGAAGGTAGGGACCTCTCTATCTTATGGCTACGTGTAGACTGCGACGACCATCCCCGCATCTACCTATGCCTCTACAGGTCCCATAGCGGTGATGCCGAAACGGACCGACTCATCGACCACGTCCAAATGGCTACAGACTCAGTGCTCCAGCAGGTCCCATCCGCAGAGATCGTGATTCTTGGCGACTTTAACGCCCATCACGCCGAATGGCTTGGTTCGCGCAAAACCGATCATGCGGAAAGATCTGTTCACGATTTCGCCTTGGCATATAGCAACGGTAACGCGAATCCCAGATGCAGAAAGCCACGTGCCTTCACTGTTGGATCTTCTGCTGACCTCACATCTTGACGGCTACAAAGTATCCGTTGAGGCCCCTCTTGGCTCTTCGGACCATTGCCTGATTAGGAGTATGGTGCCACTCGTTCACTCGCAGCGGCCGCGAGTTACAGGCAGTCGCCGCGTATGGCACTATAGGTCAGCAGACTGGGACAGAATGCGAACATTCTTTGCATCCTACCCATGGAGGCAGGTTTGCTTCTCGCCGGATGATCCCAATGTCGTTTCCGACTCTGTCGCGGATGTTGTGCTTCAGGGTATGAAACTTTTCATTCCATTCTGCCTGATTCCCACAGGTGGCAAGTCCCAGCCTTGGTTTGGTCGAACCTGCAAAGCGGCGTCCCGCCGAAAGCAAGAATGTTACCAAGCATGGGCTAATGCAGTGACAGCACGGGATGTAAAGACCAGCACATTAAAGAAGCAATTTAACTTTGCCTCCAAGTCCCTCAAAAGAGTAATTGTTGGGCGAAGTCGGCTCACATCGGCAGAATTGGCGAGAGACTAGTGAGTCTCCCTTTCGGAACTCGTGCATTCTGGTCTCTTGCCAAAGCTATCCAGGGAAACTTTTGTAAGCCATCCCTTCCACCTCTGCACATAGGAGATAATTTGTTGGCCCACGACGCTAAAGAAAAAGCCGATCTTCTGGGCAAACTCTTTGCGTCCAACAGGAAGACGGGGGAAACGCACCGCCGACCATACCGCAGTGCGAGACCCGCATGCCGGAAGTCCGGTTTACACAAAGGGCAGTGCGTAAAGCGCTTCTTTCCCTCGACGTTCATAAGTCGAGTGGGCCCGATAGAATCTCTCCTATCGTGCTGAAGACGTGTGCTCCAGAGTTAGCACCGGTTTTAACGCGCCTTTATCGGCTTTCCTATTCTCTTGGCGTAGTCCCGAACACATGGAAGACAGCTCTAGTGCACCCAATCCCTAAAAAAGGAGATCGCTCGGATCCATCCAACTACAGACCCATAGCCATCACCTCCTTGTTCTCCAAGATAATGGAATCCATTGTTAATTGCCAGCTCCTCCGGTACTTAGAAGACCACCAGCTCCTCAATGATCGACAATTCGGCTTCCGTCAGGGTCGTTCAGCTGGTGATCTTCTCGTATACTTGACTCACCGGTGGGCACAGGCGATCGAGACCAAGGGGGAAGCGTTGGCCGTTAGTTTGGACGTGGCGAAGGCCTTCGATCGGGTCTGGCACAAAGCTCTCCTTGCGAAGCTTCCTTCCTATGGGCTTCCCGAGAAACTGTGCAATTGGCTCACCAGTTTTCTTACAGACAGAAGCATCAAGGTCGATGTTGACGGTGCATGCTCCGACTCGAAGTCTGTTAATTCTGGTGTCCCACAAGGCTGTGTGCTATCACCCACGCCGTTTCTTCTGCATATCAACGACATGCTGCAGATTAGCAGCATCCATTGCTATGCAGACGATAGCACGAGTGATGCCCTTTACACCGGCCGCGCTAACATTTCTCGGGTAAACGTCATCGAAAGCCGATCCAAACTTGTGTCTGAAATCGAAACTTCTTTATCAAAAGTTTCAGATTGGGGTCGACTTAACCTAGTCCAATTTAACCCCACGAAGACACAGGTTTGCGCGATCACCGCTAAAAAGATGCCATTGGTCGTATCACCTCAATTTGAGAGCACTTCCCTAACTGCATCAGCCAGTATCGGAATCCTTGGCGTCGATATATCAAGCAAAGTCCACTTTCGAGGTCACTTAGAGAGTAAGGCCATATTAGCCTCGAAGAAGCTTGGTGTGCTAAACAGATCGAGACAGTATTTTACTCCGGCACCACCGCCTGCAACTTTATAAGGCGCAGGTTCGGCCGCACGTGGAATACTGTTCTCATCTCTATGCAGGTGCACCCCAGTACCAACTTGTCCCTCTTGACCGCATTCAACGGAGAGCGACTCGCATCATCGACTGCCAAGATATTTCTGATCGACTTGTTCAGAGGAATTGTTCGGACTTATACCGACTGCTGGTTTCCGCCATCGTCCTACGCGACAAAATATCCATCCCCATCACCTGGACGATTGGTACTCCACCACTGTGCGCTTCTCCAGAAGCTTTTTGCCCCGCACAACCAGCTTATGGAGCAAATTGTCGGCTGCCGTATTTCCGAACCGATACGACCTTCAAACCTTCAAAAGACCGGCAACGCACTTGTGACTCTTGAGTTGCGGTAGTCATTTACCATCAGGTGACCCGTCTGCTCGTTTGCCCCCTATCGCATAAAAAAAAAAAACAAGGTTCATAGTACAAACATACAATCAAAGAAAACATATTAGTTGAAACAATATAAGAAAAATATATATAAATCAGAATCAAATATTGCTCCTACGTAGGTATTGACAGTTTTTTTTTTTTTTTTTTTTTATTTGTTAGCCTGCCATAATGGCTCCACTTTGCCTGATAGTAAGCAAAAAATGGAGTCTAAGAGTGGTGGTCACCATCCTCATTGCATGTCTAGTCAATGCAGCATGGTAACCCACACTATGGCGGACTGGTGAGATGCTTTTTCACGCCCCGCTTAAAAGACCCGGGATCAAAGTGGGAAGGAAACACGTGTGCTGGTAGGGAATTGCAGGCTTTCACTGATCGGCACAGGAAAGAAGAACCAAACCGTTTCGTTCGGGATCGCATACCTTCGACTCGCAAACGGTGACTCCTCAGGCCAGCACGTGTAGTCCTGTAGAGGAAGGGAGAAGGTGGGACCAATTGGAAGAGCTCGTCAGAACACTCCCCGTGATGTCAGACAGTCTATAATACGGACTGCGCGTCGCTGCAACCGATCGAGAGCGTCAAGCAGATACTGCGCATAGCCATCCCAAAGATGAGAGCAGTACTCCACGCAGGAGCGAACCTGGGTCTTGTATAAAAGACACAGATGCTCGGGCAAGAAGAACCGTCTCACCTTGTTCAATACACCGAGCTTCCGCGAGGCCGCCTTAGTGACGCTCTCGATGTAATCACGCGGATTAAGATCCCGACAGATGTCCATACCCAGTATACTAAGCCTATCCTGTAGTGGCAGTTGAGTGTTCTGAAGAGTAGGAAGAGTGCATTCAATTACCATTTATTTCAAGACTGATAGATTATTATTCTTTGATCGGTATCTCAGTATGTTTTAGGAAACTTAGTGCAAAATATACTGAGTTTAGGTTTAAATTAAAATGTGCAAAAATAAATGTCGCTGATAGTATCGACGACACCGGACGCTTTCATGTTCATTAAGAGATGTGTTAGAGGAATGTTTATTTTCTTCGATTTATTTATAGGCATTATCACAGTATGGAAGTCTTTGCCACTTTCGATATCATGGATGCATCTGGTAGAAGAGTTGCGGAAGGTCATAAAGCCTCGTTCTGTCTAGAAGATAACACCTGTTTACCAGGAGTTGAGAAGAAGTACTCTTGCAAGAATTATGGGGATCAAGGTATTTATTTTTGTATCGGTTATATTGCTAAATTCTCTACTTTTTCTTATAAATTGTGTAGGAGCACCTGCGTCTTTTGCGTTAGCAATACATCGCGTCTACGTAATAAAAATACTTGTGTAAGTTAATTGCTTTCAATGTACATGATATGTTTTGCGTGTTAAAAAAATATAAAAGCTCACCGAAACTATTCATCACAGTTTTTTTTTAAAAGTCCCGTATTCCATAACACTTTGGTGTGGTCTAAGTTAAAAATCCAACACGGAGTCAGTATAATCAGATTAATCAGTATATTAAGTAAAAATCTTAAGATAAAAACTTACTTTAAAGAAGAAAAAAGAGATGTGTCACCTAACGTTATTAATATTAGTAAACATTTCAGGTATATCGGTGAATTGCTCAGATATTTATTATTATAACATCGACTGCCAGTGGGTGGACGTAACTGACTTGGAACCTGGAGAATATAAATTCAAGGTAAGTATCATTCATTCAGTAAAAATATTCCTAGACGACTTCTTTAAGTCTCTTCCTAGACTACCAACTAATAAATAAACATATAAATAGTACAATTTAAGTAAATGGATTGAAATACAGAACATAAAAAGCAACATCAGATAATATTTGCAACGTAGCATACATAATTACATTTACCTATTTTCTCAGAAACATCATTGATGACAATATTTTAACTTCAGGTAGCTGTTAATCCCCACGCCAGGGTACCTGAGCAACAGTACCACAATAATGCTGCATTATGCCAGCTGAGACTAGCCGAAACTTATGCCGTAGTGTATGGTTGTCAGTTACAAAGACCTTGAGGAAACATGTCATTTTATCTCAATTTTATATATTATTACGTCACTGAACCTGAAGCTTTATTTTAAAATGTTTGATTAAACTTTCTTTCATTTTGTTTTATTTAAAGAAAGTAAGGAAACATTAATTAGGCACTAAAACAAACTCACACGAGGTACAGAGAAACGATACAATTAAAAGTAAAAATAAATAAGTTCTCGTAACCCGAAAACGGACGTCTAATCTTATAAAGGATCACTATATACAGCATTATGATAATTTGTTAGATTAGACGCAAAGAAAAAGATACGCTATTATTTTGCTAACACTGAAGGTAATATTCACGGAGAGTGAGCCAACGTCAAAATCTTATAGAGTGAGATACATAAGTAAATATACGACGAAATAGTTATAAGTATTTAAATATTAATGATTAATATTGTATATAAGAATGCTTTTGAGTATTGTTGTGCAGAAACTATACGCTCCGGCTCGGCCCATTTTATTTAATCTTTGCACCCGCGGGGTTTTCGTAAGGTTTTTAAATTAAGTAGCTATAGAAGTCCCAAGTAATACAATAAACAAGCAGTTTAATAGTAATTTATTATATTTTATTCAGTTATGAGTTGTTTTTGTATGTATGTTATTGTCAATTTTGATTTTGTAAAAAGTAGCAGTAATGGTTTAAAAACAATTTTACAACCAATTTGATTTACTGTAGAAGATACCAAATTATAGCCGTTTATATGTTATAGATGTTTAAGAAAGTATTTTTTTTTTTATGTTGTAAGCAAGTTTTGCTTCAGATTCTTCCAAAGAAACTGAGCGGATATGATGGTAGATAATAGTGTTAGGAGGGAGTGCTTTCAAGTTTTAAACTACCATGGAAGGCGGTGGCGTTTGGATGCCTTTTCGTGACCAATAGGAGTCCAGGTTTGGTATAGACTGGACCATATGAGCTTTATATACTGACACTCAGATTGCACTCTCACAATGACACCAATGAAAAATTTACAGGGATTTAGGACCAAAGAATTCTTAATAGAAACCCAATCTGAAATTTGTTGGTGCTAATAAACGTATGTCTTATGTACCGGCACCTGCAATTCTGTAAGGTAGTTACTACATTAGGGGTCCTGTCTGCTCGTTTACCCCTTAAGTTTTTTTATAGTAAATAAAACTCTTACTCGTCACCCCCACATCAGTGTTCGTAGAAATCTTATGTCCCTGATGCGTCTTCTGTTAAAATTGAATTCTATGTAAATTTAGCTCCTGAGATTCTATCCTCCTGTTTTCAAAAAGGGTTAAGGGTTACAAATAATTTAAACCAAGTAATTTATTTACGTTTATTTGACTTAAAATATACTATCACAATGTCATCCAAGAATCAAGAAAATGACCATTTCAAAGTATTTAATCTAAGTATATTAATGTATTGTACATTTTAAAATATATCTATAACTATATTTTATGTGATACATAATTTATTCTTGTATTTACCAAAGCCTTTTGAATGACCACAAAGTCGTATTTGAAGGTGATTAAATAATTTCAACTAATTAATCAATCTACTATTTACAATATCAAAAATTGTTAAAAAATACCATTACCTAAATATTAGTTTTTTATTGAGTGTTACCGAAGAGGTGTTAATTCCAAAGAAAAATCTTACGAATGTTATATATAATACATGTTTTACTAGTGTGATTAGTTTATCATTATTCTTATTTTAATACCTCGTAATAAAACAGGAATTCTTGTCAATATAAAATATGAACCACCTACCGATGTCAAAAACCTACACCAAATTAATAAAATTGTTTTCCTTTTTACAAAAATAATTTCTCAATTAATACTCCCATGATCTAAATCAAAGTCCAAAACTAGTTAAGAAAATACAATTAAAACGATCTCGCAAACAATACGTTTCATTCCTTAGTCTCGGTGCCGATAGTAATGGTAATCAAAACCGGCCTTCTATTGTTCTCTTTACATGTCATTAATACTAACACAACTGAATCCAAAGCTATCTCATTTCTAAATCTTATACATCTACCCAATAACTATGGCATATAGCTGCAATTGTAGTTTGAGCAAGACTTTATCTTATGACGTATCAATAAATATATTGCAAATACGTAAGTAATAAAAATATAAAGAATAAAATAAAAACAAAATTAAATATTGGAAAAATACTTGATGTGATAAAAGTTGAAATTTTTGAAAAAAGTAACTTGAGGTAAACAAACGCTAAAAAATACAGAACTAAACTAACAAAAAGCAATGTTACAAAACTTGACTTATTCAAGCACCAGAACATTGCCCTGTGGCATTCCTATGATTGAAAAAATAAATTAACCAAAATTATTAATACCATGTAACATTTTATAAGAAATTAAGAATTTCAAAGATTGATACACAGCGAAATTCCTTAATAGTTTTGACAAGCTTTACATATGAAACTTAAAATACTTAAAGCTATCGAAACTCTAACCCTTCTTGAATTTAAGTAAAAGAATACTTGTGGTCAAGTAAATAGCGATCCAAACTGTGGTAGAGATGAACCCGGAGTAGACTGTTGGTCTTGCAATATCCCAACCTCTTTGCAGCATAGACCGTAAGGATTCCGTTGAAAGAGTGAGAGGCAAAACATAGCTAATCCATTGTAAGATCATGTGCATACCTAAAAGAAAATAAGAATATTTTAATAGTTAAACCCAATTTAATGAACAGTAGTTTTAACCAAATTGCAACATTGCATTTATTGCTTATGTTCATAGTAACGTTTAAAGGTCAAGTTGATATTTTGGAGTAAATCAATTTGTAAGAATAATAATGATAGTTAAGTTAATCTGGAAAAAGTTCAGTCCAAAGATAAACTTAATGCTTGACTGCAAAGAATTAACTAATAATAAGTTTGCATTATGTATTTCTTTAGACTTTCTTATGAATATTTGTGAATAATATAATAGCGATATTACCTTCAATTGGCCAAATGATTCCACATAAAAGCACCATGGGTAAGAACGATCCTAAAGCCAAATACGTGGCCGTTCTATCAGTATCACAGAGGCACGATACGACGAAACCTGTCAAATAATGAGTTCATCATGCAAAACTTGATGGGTAAAATGTTGATTTAACTATACGAAGCTTGATACAATCATGATATAAATTTGTTAAGGATTACTATATAACTTATAACCAAGAGTTTGGTATTTTAAGAAGTTTAGAGAATAGAGAAGTAGTATATATGTTCTAGATATTCTCGAGAAATAGCTGACTTTGACTTGGGTTTAGAATGATTTAAGCTAGAGGTTTTCTAAAAATTGAAACAAACTCATTATTGAGTGTTAAAAAATTGAGCCAAATAAATTAAAATAACAATTAGCTTCCCAAAAATCATACAGATTTTTTGTGTCACTCGGGTTAGTGTTAAGAAGTTGGTATTATTTGATATTTTAGAATAAGCGTCTTTTGAATGAAAAGAAAGATATAGAAGTATATACAAAATGAATAGTCTTACCGAAAGTCATTCCACACAGCCCAGTGATGACAGTCAAGAAGATTACCCATCCGATGGGCCCTTTCATGGTCAGACCAAAGACCAAGAAGCCGAGTAATAGTACCATGACTGACTGTAAAATCATAATCAGCATCTGAACTATTACGTGTGAGAACAGGATCTCAGTACCTGAAATGAAAGAAAAAAACTCTAGGTGACTCTGTAGAGATTATTTTATAAGACTGCAAGAAGATGGGTTAGGTTTTTAGACTCTATATATATGTACATATATGTATGTTGATTTAGACATGTGAGGTATACAAAGTGGTTTTAAAGGAACGGAAAATTTTTCTATTGCATGTCTTGGGTAGAAAAAAATTGTAACTTTCATCTTCACACTACTCGTAAATATTCAATTAATAACTAAAAAAAGAACTACTCATAAAAATTCTCCCGTGCGGGAACCAAACATCCTACTCCGTAGTCAGGGATACAAACCGTTTTTTTTTTTTTTTTGTTTGTTTACGGGGTGGAAGATCCTCATGGATGTCCTTCGCCCATTGGGGTGGACGAAGGGGTCTGTCGGACTCTTACCGACTAAAAACCACCCCGGTGTTCCTCTTCTTGCCCATGGTCGGGGGAGCGAGAATCGCAATTGCATTCTTCCGCCTCAGGGATACAAACCGCTGAACAGACAGTCAATGACTATATGGATCTCCCGGCAACAGACAGTAATAAGTATGCGACCCTGACCCTGACTTTTTACATATTCCTTTCAATTTACTCCCATTTATCCTATTTTTAATTCCTAAACTGATTTATTTTTGACAAAATATAGTCTTATGTATTACGTTAGTGTAATAAAATTTTAACTGGCAATATGTGGGATTTGAATTCACCTCTGCGTTACCATTCAGGAATACAGGAGTTAGCGAATGTATGTAAAACAATCAAAATAAGTACGTCATAAAGATGTATGTCAGCGATTTATAAAGTATTGTGTGTATTACCCCTTAATGATTACGCTCCTGTGGCGTATAACCAGAACAGTGGATATAACATAAAATGTAAACATAAAGACCGTTGTTAAAATAAAGATTATCTGCCGCCATCTTGTTATAACGATTTTATGTAACCAAAGACTGTTATGGTATGATATCTTTATATCCGACTGTACTGGCGAAATTGCCTATTAGGCTCTAAAACCAACCAATTAACTGGGATGTGAAAGGTGCAGAAATGATTACTTTGAGAATTAAATTAACGATTTAAGTCCCTACAATAGAAATGTATATACAACATATGTAGAGCACTGATTATATTAATGTTCCTCAGCCGCAAATTTTCCGGTGGCAAGTTATCCATTAACAACAAATAAAATAAAGATCACTCTGACCAAAGATATAGTCATACTTCGTATGTAAGACAGTGAATTAATTTTTGAATTTACTGACTTATTGAATTTATATCTTCTCATTATCACATTCGTTCAATTGTTAATGTTGATTTGATTTTCCCTGGGACAGTCTAGGAGCTCGAAATTGTTGTAAGATACAACTTGTAGTCCTGGGACATAATAGTTAAAGTAGTACAAGTGTATGTAGTACTACAATAGTCAGGATGGGAGATATTTTTTAAATTTATAATCTAACACTTAGCTTAGAACATCTTGTATATTAACAATGAACTTACCAGTAATTCCTGAGACCAGCGAACGTTCAAGAATACCCTCGTTCCGTTCAGCTAACATAGAACCTGACGTCAGAGCCACAGCCAAAAAGAACACGATACTGTAAGTATATATAACAATCAGATTAATGTCACATCATAAGGTAGCAAGAAATAGATAGATGATAAGGTATCAAAAAACCAAATGTTTCAAACGCCGTCTTTTTGACAATGATAATTAGGTCTCACCTACATAATAGGTCAAGCCTATTGCTGTTATCTGTATAATGTATTACTGTATATATACTGTCTGATAGATAACAGCCCGATCACTTAGTCACCTTTTATGATACCCGCGGGAAGAGATGGGGTGACCCCATTCTACTCTATAACACGTAAACTAATATACATCAAATTCAATAAATACCACTATCGATTAACTTGTCTAATTTATTAGTTAATATATTTAAATTCACTTACGTTAAAATTACGCCTGGCCCAGCAAAATCAGTGAAGTTCGGTACTTCAAGACCGTATGTAGGCTGGTTGAACTGAAACAACATGTTTTATATAAACAAAATGTTTTTGATTTTCAACGTATAGTATAGTAGTGTAGTATAGTCAAAGGTTTTAGTGGTCGCCTCGCCTAACTAAAGCCTAACTTTGTGTAATCCGCAAAGTGTTGTTCTGAACTGTGGTTTTTTGCCTCCGTTATTTGAACGTTTGTACTGGAATTAATCCTAGTGGGGGAGTTGTCTTAAAAAAAGTTAAAATAGAAGAAAAAAGTCTCCAAGAGTCAACTTTACTTAAAACTCTCATAATATTGGTTTCAAAAAAATATACAAATCAATGTAATAAAAAACGGTAACACAACTTTTTTACGATGCTAAATATACATACATGCACAGGTATAGACATGATCCTGGTAGGCAAACCGCATACGTTAGCCAGGTGTTCGGCAGCTTCCATAAACGCGAGCTGTAGATCTCTGCTCAACATCCATTCCACTTGCTTATCTGTAGAAAAAGAACATAAATTTAGCAAAGCCAGGAAACCATACACTCAATCTTATATGAAAACAAATCTCCATGTACTAAATATCACTAGGACATTAGACCATCCAATTTACTTCCACGGCAAACAACCATACCTTCCTATATTTAGATAGACCCGACCCTTCGCTTTTAGTAAACAAGGAAACAGCAGGGGTATTTGTTACCCCAAAGCAATAAAGCCACCTCACTTGGAAAGCGCTGTTCAGGAATTGAACAATTAATTTTAAGAAAATACAAAACTCAAAGCGACCTTCGTGATTGACTATTTTATTAAAGGTAGACATAGAAAGACAGGATATAATAGAAACATAGAAATCTATATATTAGGCAAAGTAATATAGAGCTAGTGGTTAAACAAGTCGAAACTGATATTTATAATAATACTATCAGGTTATCAACACATCTCACACACCGCCATCTGATGCCAAACTAAGCAAAACTTGAACTATGGTTACCAGACTATTGAATAATCGGACTTTAAAAAGTAGACAACCGACTTCAATGCGTCTATTATAAAATTTAAGACTAATAATGTTTTTTCGTCGATGCCATTGTCACAACTGGACCAAACTCTCATCTAACTACCCTTGAAGTACATTCTTTCCAATAAAAAAAGAATCATCGAAATTGGTTGGCGTGATATTGAGTTATTCGTCCATTTGTCGCGCACATGCTTAATGCAAATTTAAGACTTATATGGCTTTCTCACCACCAATGTCAGAACTGGACCAAATTAAATGGGACCATACGGGAAGCAACAGCTCCCAAATAAAAAAAAATCGTCGAAATCGGTTCACGGAGTCGAAAATTCTGAGGTAACGAAAATAAAAAAATTCAAAAAAAAATACAGTCGAATTGAGAACCTCCTCCTTATTGTAAGTCGGTTGAAAACATATTTATATAAACATGTAATAGATTACACCCAGTCAGAACAAATGATAATTATCATCGTACAGTCGCGTATCCTGAGTGGTAATCGAACCCACGACCGAGATTAGCTTAGCAGTCAGGATCCCTAACCACTAGATCAACAGGCCACTCAATAAGTTACCAACCAGTACTTATCATTTCCAAACACAATTTCCAGTTAAGTGTTTACATCTTAACAAATTTAATCAAGTAGAATGAAAACCACACAAACCAAAATCTAATAATATCCAATTATTTACCAGTAATCACAACTAATTGTTATAAGATTGCGTCTTTATTAAGTTAGGGAATCAACATTCAACAAAACATTAAGACTTTAAAGATAGAGAAGCACATGAAATGGATAAGAATACGTTCGAAATCAAATGTATAGTAACAAGATGTCGAGTGACGTATTTTTTAAATGTGTAGTTGGTTGAATTTTAAAATAAACTCAAAATATGGAGTAATAATGAACCAATTTACGTAATTAGACATAATGCCTAAATTTTCTTCATAACCCATAATACTTCAAAAGTTTCACTAACAAAGTAGGTGTCATTATTGGACGACGATTTAAAAGTTTGTAAAAAAAGGTTATAGTACTCTCGACGTAAAAAAGTGTTATGATTTACATTTGAGACACCTTTAAGATGTTAGCAGTTGCCAGTAAATGACGTTATGCAAATTTTCAAAGCAAAACTCATTTTAAGTAGGGAGAATGAACTTTTTACATCAGACAATTTCAAAACTTAAGAACTATAAGAAATCTTCATTTTCACGTTTTTAGCAGAGTTTTGCCGGCCCTTTTTGTGAAGTTCATTTATGGAATATTGTTGGTGACAAAGTCAGTGTTCTTAAAAAAAAGATTTATTATTTGAGCGATTTAGTCGACGGGGAACGGGTGTTCTTGATGCCTTTGAGTGATGGTGAAACTGGTCACGATTTTTATATAGAACTAACAAATGAAGCGTACGCACTGACACATACTCATACATAAAGTGATGCCTGTAAACTGAAAGGGAAGGCAGAGGCGTAAGTAACGTAAAATTAAAATATGGGATTTTTCGAATTATAATTTAGTCCAACTTATGCAAGAGGGAGCATAACTATTGGCGCCATTCAGCCACTTTTGGGTGTAAAGTGAGATTTGGATTTGAAGTAGTATAATAACAGTAAAGGTATTATAGAATGGGAAGAGCGTACGTACATAAATAGGCAAAATGTTACAAACATTTATTACAAAATTTAACATCATTACATAAATTTTTTCCTACATCTGGAATCATCGCGAAAGAAAATAGTAGATAATTTTGTAGTTAATACAATTATTACGTTAAGTATATAAAGATTGTGGATTGGTATGTATTAAGCTTTCATAATTCACTGTACCTGTATTTGTGTATGAAATTATTTCTTATTATTTATGAAAGCATACAATGTTTGTATTTCTGCATTGGTTTCTAATTGTTCTGCATTAATCTTATTTTTACAGAGAATTTAGTTTTGCCAGGGTCATGTACTACAGTTGGTAGTAATACTGTAATGCAGGTAAGCAAACAACGAAATAATGGGAAGCATAAGCAAACTGTAATTTAATTTAAGTTTTTAGTACTTTACAAAAATTAAGCATTAGGCAAGCCCTTCCGAGCGATCGATGTAGAACGTCGGCTCCAGATTAAAAAAACATAAACAAGTCACGTTATATAAAATTGATTAAAAAACCGCATATAAACGAATTTCGTGTCTATGGGCTACAAAGATTTTCTCTATTTAAATGTATTTATTAAAACCTTTTTTGATAAAGATTTTTTTATTGCTTATTGAAACAGCCGATTGTCTTCCAATTCAATTAGTCTATGTAACATAAATACATACAAACACTTACGCCTATATCCCCGAAGAGGCAGGCAGAGCCGTCTCTAATGCCAACTTCTTACTAATAATAATTTAGAGTACGTACGTACGTACGTTCCGACATCATCCATCCAGCCTTCATCCCGTATATATACTATGTGATAGACAGTAGTGTCCCTTAGTCTCCTTAATGACATGTACGGAATGAGATAGGGTGGCCCTATTCTACTCCAGCGAGAACTAATTTTAAGAGACCTTTTCGAAAACCTTGAAGTCTGTTTGTATTGCTTTATTGAATAGTTCACTTTTAAAAAGTAGACAACCGACTTTAATGCGTCTATCATAAAATTTAAGACTTATATAGTTTTTTCTAATCTAACTACCCTTGAAGTACACCCTTTCCAATAAAAGAAGAATCATCGAAATCGGTTTACGTGATATTGAGTTATTCGTCCATTTGTCGCGCACACAATACAAATTAAAGATTTATATGGTTTTCTCATGGATGCAGTCGTCAGAACTGGACTAAATTGAAAGGGGAGCACACGGGAAGCACCAGCTTTCAAATAAAATAAACATCAAAATCGGTTCACCCAGTCGAGAGTTATGAGGTAACAAACATAAAAAAAGGAAAGAAATCGATTCGAATTGAGAACCTCCTCCTTTTTGAAGTCGGTTGAAAAACGGACAATGACTTCTTGTTTGCGAGGACAACAATAGAAATTGTAAATGACCATAATTTACGTATAACGTCGAATATTCATTAAAGGAACACCTTTGAGCTGTATAAAGTTCATTATATTTATTAATATATTTATAGTAAAGAAACGAGTAACTAAAAGCTACTCAAAGTAAAACCAAATTTATGAATTCCTCTCTCAGACTACTCAAAGTTTTTATTTTCTTTCATTTGGCTGATAAAAAATCTTTACAACTCAATATTTATCCTCTTGAGTTGGTACAGAAAATTTTCCATTTCTACCTCTATTTGCTAAATTTGTAGCTCTCAAGCTAAATTAAGACAACTGGCACTTATTTCCACAAACAGGGCTCGTAAAGCGGGCTTCAAGGAAGGTTGGTAAGTGGTGCATAATTAATGATTCCGTATTAAGCTTTTGTTTATTCTAAGTTAGCAATTAGAATTGTAGCGTACAATCCGGATTAAAAATAATACGAGTTTAACTAATTTGGCAAGCGTAGTTAGCATTCGTGTATGTACTTCTCTTGTACTTAACTACATATGTAATAATAAAAATATTTTCCAATTCACTAATTAAAGTGAATGTAGGTTTTTTGTATATCTAGCGGAAATGTGGGGGTCGTGGTTTCTTAAATGCCAGGACCCTTCATGCAACCTTAGAGATTACTTTCTTTCTGTCAACGAGGAGGTACAGCGGGATGTAGTGGCAGTTGATAACGTACTTACTCCGCTTGGTCTAGGGAAAGAGAACTGGCGCAAACCTGTAGTACTTAATATTATATGGAAGAGCAAAGAGCTGCATGGACGTTTTAATATAATATTTAGTATTTTCCTGCTTAGGCACGAATGGGTCGGCTTCATAGAAAATCAGTAGAAGAGTTGTATTGGCGAATAAGTGAGGCCCTACCACCCCTCTCCGTGCACTCATAATTTTGATTTTCAATTCATACGTTTTTTGCATGTGCCTACATGTTATTAATTTCAAAGATGTATTGTAGTGATCAGTCACTTTCGTTTTATAACATATGCGTTTGTATTAAATATGTAGCTGGGGATGTTTTCTCTCAATTATATAAACTATTTTCTTAAGCTAATGAGCTAAATTAGTGCCCCTGCAAACATATTATATACTAATATAGTGTACTTGTTCATTTCAAAGGTTTTTGCAAGAAATCCAAAGCGATTAACATACAAAGTACCAGTGAACTATGTAGGGTCGTTTATTTTTGTTACTTTAAATTTTCTGTAGCATTTATTAAAGTATACTGTATTGCCTTGTATCGTATAGACAGAAAAAGGTTTATAGGACAGTTTACATTCAAATTGATTTTAATTTGAGTACGTCCTGTTGTCAAAATGAAACGTGTACCAAAAGGCCTATATTGGATGTAAAAATAATATCCCCTAAGAGGCAGCGGTGTGTAAAATGACCACCTTCTGCCAAATACCTTTTTATGAGTAATATAGGGCAAGCCCATTGATCGGGCCCTATATGACTGTATAGCCTGTATAAATACTGTTTGATAGATAACAATCCGATGTGTTAACCGACCTTACGATACCCAAGGGAAGAAATATGTGGCTCTATTCTGCTCCATTGAGAACCACAAGGCTAGCAATAATAATAATTATAAGTACCTACAGAGCAAAAAAGGTTTAAGATTAAAAATGGCGTTTTAAAATAAACATACTTACTACAACAAAGTAACATATACGAACTTATCAGTTGTTCAAAGATAATTGTTGATGACCCATCTACTCGTTTGTCCCTCCTGTACTACAAAAGAAAAGACAGTTCAAAAGACACCTGACATAACAATATCCATAAAACCAATTAGCTCTAGGACACGACAAAGGAACATGATACATACAATGTTTTTTATAACATAGAAGGACAGACGAATAGTCGGGTCGCCTGATGGTAAGTGACCACCTTCATCTATGGACACTTGCAAATCAAGAGTGAGTCGTAACTGCACTGCGAGTTGGACAAATATTAGAGGGGGGGATGAGGAGAAAGGAAAGAGGAGAGCGAGGTTGAGGCGATGAGGGGAGAAGAAAGAGGACAAGGAGAGTTGAGCCTCCAGAAACCTCTCACTAACTTCAAGAGAGTCTTCACAACCGGCTTTCTGTGAGGCCGTGGTATTGCACCTTTCGAGTAGGTACCGTGGGTGAAAAGCGTTTTAATACACGAAACTGTACGTGTCTGTATGCACAATAATATAGACGTATAAGCATAAACGGTAAACAAACTTTATTATGTTATAGTAATTCGACAATATGAGCTGATTCATCACACGTTATTACGTGCTAAAGCCAAAATAAATTAATACTTCTGGAGTCAGCGCTTCATATTTGTATGAAGTAATAAAATTAATGCATTTAATTCCTAAACTGCTCAGTTACCGGCTATAGGTTTATCCTTAAAAATAGAAGCTTGGTATCAACAACCAAAGTAAAAATCAGTAAAAAGTGTGCTTGGTCTGATATTATGTTAAATTTATTACCAATTAATGTGTAAAATGTTACCTTATTTTTTCTACACAAATTTGCAAATTTCCCACCAATCGCATTTACCATAGAAATATTTCTTCGAAATCGAAATACTGTTAGTATTAGATAAATACACTCTCAAAGCTTAGCATGATTACCTTTTTTTACTTAAACCATTTAAATTTCAACTCTATAGTTTGCTTTATAAAGTTAATTTTACATTAAGGCAGCATTTAATAAAAATCAGCAAAGTTCCAATCACGGTGATTGGGGAAAATCTAATTTGAATGCTAATGATACAAGTACTTTGAGATACCATCAATTATAATGATGGAGCCATCAAATTTTTATTAAAGGAGATCGCATAAAATGTAATTTAACACAGACATAACTGTTGGGACCTATTATTTACTATTATAAATACGAGATGGATACTTACTACTAAATCACGCCAGAACAAATTCTCGGTCAAAAGGTATTAAGTATATAAAGAAGGCACATCTGACTATACAATCCAAGTAACAAAGCCATACAAACTGCTTAAGTGTAAGTGATTATCTGATCCTTTTTGTTTTTTTTTTTTTTTTCGTGTGGAATCCCCCACGGGTCATCACCTCACCGGAGCTGACGGTGAAGTGGTATGTCGGACTCGAACCGACTAAAACCACACGGTGTTCCGGCACAAGTGGGTCTATTGCAAGGGACATGGGTATACCCTAGGAGGTATTCTTCCAGGAACCCTGCAGACCTTGGCCACCTCTTTTGCAAGAGGCACCACCACCATTGAATATGAGGGGCCTAGCCCCCCAAAAGTTTGAGAGGCGAGCGTGGAACACGTCGCACCACCGTCTCAGGCCTGCTTCTGCTAGGGTAAGGGCAGCCCTACCCGTTACCCCCAGGCCAGCGCTCATGGAGGCCGGAGATCGTTTTGTGCTCTCCGGCGCCTGCTGCGTGTTCTACGGGATGAGAGAGTACTTGCCCTCTCCCGTATCCTCTCCGCCGCCTCTTTAGCCAACATGACCTCTTCGCAAAATAAGGCGGCGGGATTATCTGATCCTGAGAATGCTTTTATACCAGGAATAAGGCCACCCTTGATTAACCATGTACTTTCTAACGTACATACATATGTACTTATTTTTATATGCCAAAATAGCCGCCGCTCCTGTGTTTATTTTCACTGCTCTGCTGCTAGCTTATATTATTTGTCAGTAAAAATATATCCAAAACAAAAATAATCATCCAAATCCGACTGATAGTTAAAGAGATTAGTGCTTTTACACAAATAATATTTTTCAATATATGCAGATAGATATATTAATAACACAAGAAAGAGGCATTATGAAGAGCGATACCGTGTAACACATAATTGTATCTTTTGACCCATGTTTAGTTTACGAGTCTCAGGTACGACCGACGATGAAAATTAATCAAAACATTCTCAAAAGTAGCTGGTCCTTTACTATTATCCTATAATAATAAACATTACTCATGTGTATGTTACCTACATACACTAGATACTAAGTTTATATATGAGTAAGTTTATACATGGTCATAGCAATCCTTTGAGTAGATTTCATATGAAGGTTTAAGTAAAAAATTTAATTGAATTTAGGTTCTAAGGTGATTGAGTAATAAACATCTATCCAAAACCTTCGTAGTAAGATTTAAGTATTGAAAGTCAAGAAATTTCATTAAATTTATTATGTCTTTATTATCTTACTCTTATGTCTTCTTTGATAATCTTAAAAAAAAAAAAATTTGAGTTGTACGAAACGTTATTTTAAAAATCGACAATTGTATCACAAATATTATTGCCAACTCTTACTATTTCATTTTAAAATGTTAGTTACTTAACATCTATTAACCCATAACCTATTTCGTGCGTAAACAGAAACGTAAAAGCAACACCGGCACGCATTTTCAAATTAATTTTATCACAATAGAAAATTTAAAAAACGTTTCCGTTGTTGACTTTTCCTATTGTGCTTGCTGTGTTGTAAATATGTATAAAGGCTCCCTACAATACTAACCTAATGACTAATTACTTAAATATAAAAAAGGATAAAATGTTACTTCAATAGTTGTATTAAAAGTTACGGAATAATAACATCATTCTTAAAATTGTATATCACAACAAAAATAAATCTGAATCGCCGGTTTTATAGATAAGTATGTTTCTTTAATAGACACTATTCTGCTCATATGTGTCATGGCTACTAAATAATATTATATGTAATATGTTTATATGCATATTAATTTGAAACATCATAATTTCGACTCCATTTAACCTAAACACAGTTTTTTTGCCACTTGAGCTTGCTCAAGCTTATCAACAACAATACTTTCCCTGTCCTCCTATAATCTCAGAATTCTAGACTTATTTAACTAAATTTTACTTACCAGTTTCATCCATGTGTGCTTCAATGTCTGAATTCTTGACCACCCAGAAATTTGTGTGTCTTGGGTCTGTAACCCTGCTCTGCAAAGACTCTGAGAAGTTGGCTGGAAATACCAGGACGGTACGAGACAAACCTCTTGCTGCTTCTTCCATGGCCACTGCTTTGTCATCATAGTGTATCTATATAATGTTTTTTTTTTTAGTACAAAATGAAATCTAGAAGCACAAAGTCTGACAGTATCTAAAATAGTAAGTGACACGGCTAATATTACAAATACGCAATACGATCCGTGTTACCTGCAACAGGAATCAAATTAAGCCTCCGGTAACCTCACTCACTCAGTAACAGAATGCAAGCATTGCTTAAAAACCGGTTTTCTGTGAGGCCGTGGTAATACTCCGATCGAGCCGGCCCATACGTGCCTAAGCATGGCTCTCCCACGTTTAGTCTTCTTCTTATCATTTACCGTTGATGTTATAAGATTATTATTAGAATATTAAATACTATCCACTTACCAAATTATGTTGCCGTTTCGATAAGAAGTCTAAATACCGACAGCTGAATCTAGTCAGGTTCCATTCATACGTTTTGGGATCCTGAGGACAATAGTCCTTATCGTAACTGCAAAGGGGTTCTGTTGAATTGACTTCATAGTTTACCACCGCAATAGGTAGTCCTTCAGGGTAATGACCAATGGCAAGGCAAAAGAATATCATTTGAGAAACAGGCAGACCGAGAAGAAAAGCTAAGGCGCTGGAAAAAAAAATTGAATACTTTATTTAAAATCAGATTAGCCTCATCAACATCAAAAGTTATTTTAATAAGAACCTAATAGCAATATATTCAAAAGAAATATAAAAAAGACGCAGGCCTAATTAACAACAGTAATATCAGAATCAAAAATCAGCCAATAAATCGATGCTAAAAAGAACTAGTTGTTTTTTTTTTCTATCATACTAAGCTTGACTTAGGTTGCATATTAAAATCTAAATTGTCATTTTGTACAAAATCAGTAATTAAATAATTAAAATTAATTCTTTAATTTTCTTACCCAAAATTCCTAAACAGGCTCAAAAAGTTCTTCCAAATTAAAGCTTTCATATGATGCCACTTCATTGGCATGTAGTTTTCCATGCTGATCTTAGGTTTTTCCTCTGGCGGCATAGCTTCTATCGGTGCGATCAACTCTGGCGTTACCACTACACGACCTTTACTGCTCATAGATACATTATCGCCGAATTCTCCCGAAATTTCACCAATTTCTGCTTCTTCTAGATCGATGGCATTTGGATTCTAAAAAGATTGTAATATATTGCATATTTCTTCACAGAATCACCTTGTGATATCACATGAATCATTATTTTACAATTATACTTTTGCTAGAGACGCTATAAGTGCCTAACTAAAACACGTTCCTGTCAAACAGCTGAAAATAACATCATCAAACAGAGTAACGGAGGACTACTAAATAAGAAATGATGTTTTTATGAACCCATAGGTATTCTAGTAAAGTTCGCATTTGGAAAGTATTATTTTTTACGAAAGCCTCAACAGTATATTTCTATTTTACTTACGGGTATTGCTGGTAATTCTACTCTCTCAACAACATCGGCAAGAATACTGGATCTCCTTCTTTTGCCTAAATTCTGAAGTACTGATAACTTCAGAAACACGTCTTCGAGACTTTCACCTTGATAACGACGAATCAGTTCGGTAGGTGATTCTTCAGCTAAGAACCGACCACCACGCATGAGACCAATCTAAAATCATACAAATCGAAAATAGTATTATTGGATGTAAGAAGTTATTTGTATTAAAATAATAGTTTGGAATGCACTCGGCATGCTTCTTATAAAACAGATTAAGAGTTTTACTAATAATATTACTAGTTTATTCCTTATATTGAGAATTCAGAATTTAGAGTAAGCAGCGAGAAATATTATTTGTTTTTTGCCAAAGTAATCTTTTGTTTTTATGAAATTAAGTTTTTTTTTTTAAATTTGACTTTCGTTTTATAATGTGTAAATAATTTTAGCTTTCATTAAATTTACATGTCATTTTTTTTCTAAGTTAGTTAATTTGATCTTGATAAATCTTGCAATTAATTACAAAAAAAAAACTTAATTTAAAACTTATAGTCTTATAGCCATCTTGCTATTAAAGTTCTAATGTCTGTAGAACATTTAAAATTTAGATTATAATTATTGAAAGGGATATTGTTCATTCAAATGAACTAGTATGCAATACCTCGAGCGAGTCACTTACTTGTAAATAAAGCGAATTATTTTTGGTGAGTTTGAAGACACTATTCCTAACAGAAATAATAAAAAATATAGGATTACTTACAATGTCAGCCTGTTTGGTCTCATCGATATAATGTGTCGTAATGATAACCGTAGTCCGTCCACCTTTAGTAATATCCACCAAGTGATCCCAAATACTGTAACAAAAATATTATTGAACACTTAAAACATTTTCATAAGCAATGATTTAAACTTTCACGAAACTTTTCAGTGTTATGAAGAAATGTCGTGCAGAAAGTTTTATGTGTGGAAGTTCACGGATACTGCAGTATGACCAAAGAAGGATGGACGGACTGTATGAAAGAGCTATATGGCTAGAAAGGAAATAAGCAGTGAAATGATGAAAGATAGATTGGAATGGAAAAAAATAACACGACCGACCCCATATAAAATTGAGATAAGAGTAAGAAGATGGTGATAAGATATTTTTGACTATTCTTAGGGAACTTTGCTTCATATTCCTGATTTATTGACTGTAATTATTGCCAAAAATATGTTAACAGCAATTCAAGTAACTCATGCAGCTCCAAATTTTTTGAAAGAGTGACACAATCAACTTATTTTGAAGTATAATAAATTTAAAAATCACATAATCTATGTTAATATAACAAAGACGAAGAGTGTTTTGTTTATGGTTTAATAGGGATAATCTCTACAAGTACTAGTCTGATTTAAAAAATGAGCTAATTAACATTTAACTAAAGTTATTTCCGTGTCGTATAGAATATTTGTTAAGGAATAATAAGCTCTATAACACATGACACTGTGACTCTAAAGAGCGGAGCAGTGAGATGAAACAACAGGGTTCTCCTGTAGTTTAGCTTAGCGGTCAGATAGTTTTAAAAAAACAAAAAGTCTTATTTATTATATTTCAATTGGTCCAGTGACATCGCTGGACTGGAGGAGAAGTTCAATGACATATACACGTAATGATTCTTCATTATATATATGTGTACCACTGTATTTAGCACCCTGTGTAAGGATAGTTTTTTTTATGGCATCCGAATATAAACGAACAGACGGGTCACCTGATGGTAAGTGACAACCGCCGCCCATCGCCACCTGCAACTCAAGAGTCGTAAGTGAGCTGTCCACCTTTGATGAGAGGAGCAGGGGATGAGGGGATTGGAAAGGAAAGAGAGGGAGGTATGCCCCCGGTACTCTCTTGGCAAACAATGCAAGCATTGTTTGTCTACTGGTGTTCTGTGAGGCCGTAGTATTACTCCGGTCGACCCAGACCATTCGTGCCTAAGCATGGCTCTTCCAAGTTAAGATTTTTATAACCGCATATTAACGTAAAGTAACCGTACCTCTGACGTAAAACAGGATCAACACCAACCGTGGGCTCGTCAAGGATCAAGAGTTCTGGGTCGTGAATCAAAGCCGCTGCTAAAGATGTTCTTCTTTGCTGTCCACCTGACAGGTTTTTAACTTGTCTGTAATGAGAGCAATGTAATGTATCAAAAAGATTCAACTAATATAGGTTATAGTTATTGCACTTATTATTCTGTAATTATATCCAATATCCTTTAACAATCATTGCCAATCATTTTTAAAAACACTCCATCTTGAATTACAAGAGTACCTGGTCGAAGGTCTTGCCATATTACTTTAGGGGGTCAAAAATTCTTATATGTATAATATAAAAAAATAGGTTTTAATACAAATCTGTCTACCAATTCCGGGCTAAAGTCCTATTATATATTTATATTTATGAAAATTTGCCAAAGAAAAATATTAACATATTATTATTTTAGAAAAAAATAAGATAATATGAGGTTTTACCTGTTGGGATTAGGCAGTTGCAGTAAAGTTATCAGAAAGTCAATACGCTCTTCTACATCTTTGGTAGGCATATTTGCGATCCAGCCGAAGTAAATCAACGTTTCCCTGATGGAAAACTCTCCAAACAGGGCGATTTCCTGCAAAGTACAAATATTTGTTATTATAAGTGTTCTGTTTAGTTCTGGTATTAATACAAGTTTCACTATATACCTATTCTTATAAAGGGAGTTTTTTTTTTTTCTCCTTTTTTATTAATAAAAGGCAACACCCGCAACAGGCCCCCCGCCACATAAAAGTACTTTCATGTGGCGGGGGGCTTTACAAACATACAAACAACGGGCACAAAGAACACCCAGATCCGGAACAACTGTTTGTGGATCACGTAAATATTTGTCCCGAATCGAACCCACGATATCCGGCTCAGCAGTCAGGGTTACTAGCCACTAGACCAACAGGCTAGACTTATTACCTGCATACTTAGTAATTTACATTCTAATAACAATTTATTAATATTAGACATCGCCTCTTGAGATTTGACCATAATCTATTATGTACCGAATGTTGTGTTACACTTCTTCACGGAACAATCAATTTTTTTATTCTATTCTGGGCATTTCGTCGACCAGTACAAGTTGTAGTATAATTTTATGGACTTCCTTATTTATTGTACATACATTGTTTTGTTACGCCGGCAGTTTATTTTGTAAAGGATGGAGAAAACAGTTTGAAAAATAAAAATACAGCGGGTCGTTCATTCTACCATATATAAATAGGAAGAACGACTTACCAAAAAAAGGAAAAGCACTGTAGTGTACTGCAAAAGGTCTCATGTATATTTAAAAAGATATATAATAATGGACGCGTTAAGATTTTGTAAATTTTATTACAAAATTCAAATAGAAAACTTTATCTGATTTATTTTTTTCGATTGATTTTCCTAAATCTAGCCTACGCTACAAAATAAAATATTTTTATATACCTAGATATATTTAGACAAGTAAGGCAACTTTCTTTGCGCCAAGCAGAAACAGTAGCCCGCGTTTAGTTTCTTTGGTTTAATATCTAAATGGCACACTATTAACGATTAAGAGATACCGCACAAAAAAAAATCTAATTGAATACGCTCAAGTGCTTAATTTTCAGAAAATAATATCATCTCGAATGCTTTTAGCACAAATATGAACACATTGTTTGTACAATAACGAATAATCGCTTTGTACACTTCACATCAATTTAAACCTCTATTATTTGAACAATAGCTGCAATGACTATTAACTTTTAAGACCTATTTTAATGACAAATGTTTTTTTTTTCTTTTTTCTTGTAAAAACAAAATAATGAGCTTCTAATTTGTAGTCAAAGAAAATAATACATTGTCTCAAATTCTATAAGGTTTTGATTCTATGATATTTTATATAGCTACTGTGACTTCTAGATACAATGAAGCGCTTGAAAAATTTGGAAATACCGCTAAAGAAGTGTGTGGCACAATGATTTCAAATCGCATAGTGTAAATCTTGTGTTCTTAAAGGTATGACACGCCTTCATGTTTACGTTTAAACAAACTCTTAGTTTTTTTCTAAACTATTTATGTGTGTTGTTAGCCAAGACATTTTAGAAAAGACATTTACCAGATACCCGATAATCGGTTGTACTAAAACGTTCCAAGTTATAGTTATCATAAATATTATCATCAGTCTAATTTCTAGACATTTGTGCGTCAATTGCTCTTGCTAACATGAAATAATAATTTGACTGTGAAGGATGTGACAAATATATACATCAAGACATTTTATCACTGTAATATTTAAATAGAATGTGGACAACACAAAAACTGATGCTCTTACAGTACAAATTTAAATTAGGTATTGTCTTCTCACGTATTGCGCAAGGATTACTAATTTGCTTGATTGCTTTAGCATATTTCAACAGCGTAACTCGCCATGCCTTTTTAAAAAATAAATCTTTTGTCAATAGACATGTACACGATATATTTGAAATAATGGGGGTAATATTGTGAATAGTCAATATTATACATACATAACTAATCCGTATAAAACAAATATCTTCTAAGTAATATTTGTTTTATACGAATCAGTTATGTATATTAAATTCTGACACAATAGGTTTATAAAAAGTTCGGAATTTATTTCCGAAGCTATCTTCTTCTCTTTTGTTCATATGTTCTTCTCCTCTATTCTGCGCATACAAGTCTCAAAAGCTTAAAAATATTACAGACCTAAATTATCTCAAGTTACAATCGGATCTGACGTAACGAAGATTGATAAAGAAGCATATATAAGAATTAATTTGAGCTTACAACCATTAATCAACGCTTTCATTTCCTTGAATGTTATTACAAATGTCGGTACCAACGTTGATTTTCTATATATTTTGTCGGTTATTCAAAGATATCACATATTATATATTTTTAGAGATTTCGGACTTTCCAGCATCAGCCAGTTCCATTTATATGACCTGCTACGGCTATTGTTCCCCAGTCAATCTGTATAAGCAAAAACCCTCACGGAAGGTGAGGTAAGGTAATCCTTCCAACCCTTTCATCCTTCCTTTCCCTCAATATATACTTCCATTTGATTCCCAAAGTGCCCAGTTGACGGCCTGAATAGCATTGGGTACGTGGGACTACACCCATTATAGTTTAAGGAGCATTTAATACAGCTCTGCCTAGCTCTGGGGGGTACAAGTGTGTATATGTATATATGCACCACATACTATTCAAGTCGCTTTCTACCCCTGTAAGAATTTGTTGATGTATTTTAGACTCAAATTAGAAAAGAGAATTGTTTGATCCTAATTTAAAGCATGTATTTAAATTTACTTTTGAGGCAGTTGTTTCGGTATAATCAAATTGTGTCTCACATTAAGAAAATCAGTTAATCTAATATCTTTAAACGAGCAATTCAGGTATATATGTATGTAGTATGTATATATACATATATATATGTATATATATAATAATCTGAATATCGGACACGACTTTAACGATTTTCAGGAAATTTAGTATGCAGGGTTTCATATTTTGAAAACGTCGTTTTATCCGTTTTTTCAGGAAATGATAAATTGCTACAATATCATTAGTATGCGAAGGTGAATTTCGCCACCATTTTATAATAGCCACAAGGTTATAATAGCTCAGAAGACCCTGGTTCGAGTCCCGATGATTATTTTTCCCTTTTTTTTTCAAGTTACATCTTTTATACAATTTAACAAAAAAAAAATTATTCGATACGATAATGCAAACGAACAGACGGATCACCTGATGGTAAGTGACACCGCCGTCCATGGATACTTTCAACTCAAGAGTCGCAAGTGCGCTGCCCGCCTTTGAGGGTGATGAGGGATGGGGGATGTAAGGAGCGCAAATAAGAGAGGAGGGATGAGGAGATGAAAAAAGGAGAAAGGAGATTAGGGGAGAGAAAAGGGGGGAAGGGGGAATTGGGCCTCCGGAAACCTCACTCAATTCGGGGAAATGCAACGCAAGCGTTACTTCACAACCGGTTTTCTGTGAGGCCGTGGTATCGCACCGGTCGAGCCGGCCCATTCGTGCCTAAGCATGGCTCTACCACTGAGGGTGTCTAAAACGCCAATTTTTCAGTTTATAATATAGCCCCACTTATGTAATAGAGAGCAAGTATATAGCCGCAATCCAGGCACTTCGTGACTGTTTAATTAATTATATTGGGTAAAACCGAGTTAGATGACGCAGTAAGACAGACCTCTCGTTTTCAAAAAACCGTATTTCTTAGACTCACAACTACGAGTTAATAGTTGTAATGAGAAGCGCAGGCGACCCATACCTAAATCCACCCTAGGTTGTTGTTCGGAACGAATGCGTCTCGCTTGTGCGTGATTATCTCCGCGGCGAACGAAACGAAACCTCAGTTTCAGAGGTAAGTATTTGCGGTTGTGCGTGTTGTGTAAATAGTAACAAATTCTGTTATATATGTAAGAGGCATCTATCCCTTCATACCTAGTTTTACTTTTTTAATGTTTTTATGTACTTTTTTTATAAATTTTTGATGAAAGGTTTGATATTTTTCTTGGTATATATATATACATATATAGGTACCCCAGTATTGATAGCGTGTTTTATTATTAGCTATCGGAGATATTATGTTGAATTAGTATGTCTTGCGTGTATTTTTATCAATGTCCACTGATTGTAGGTAAAATATACCACGAAAATATAAAGTAAAAGAAAAATATTGCTGAAATGACGACGGCGAAACAAGGAATAAGGTGTAATTATTTATAGTACAAAGAAAACTAACGTTTTGCATATAAAGAAAACAAAAAGAGATGAATCAGAAAACCCTAAAGATACAAAGTTTATTGCATCGAATGCTTTCAAAAGTATAGAAATACAAAATCTGGATGGATTTAGTGTATAATGTGACAAAAGTGGCTACATGAAACCTGTACACTTTTCAGAAATTATTGCTCAAGATGTGGAAAATTAAAAGCACTATCCAGCTAAACTTCAATTAAATTTGATAAAATAATGAAGATATTTTTATTGTGTTATTTTAATATAAAAATGTATGATTGTGCAATGTACATGTTGACACTTGTGTGTGAGTGCGAATATTTTATAACAACAATTAAGAATTCATATTTTTGTTTAATAAATGCTTGTAAAATTTAATTTAACAAATAAATATGATTATACATGTTGAAACTTAAGAATTTGTATTTCAGTTAAACAAACGCTTTAAAAAAATAATTATTATAATTTATGTGATATTAGAATTGTCTTCTTGTGATAACAATTAAAAGATTTAAAAAAATGTTTTTAATTATTATGACCCATGTTTCTTGTAGACAATTGTTGTTTTAGGAGTAGA
This sequence comes from Tyria jacobaeae, assembly GCA_947561695.1. Classification (NCBI taxonomy): domain Eukaryota; kingdom Metazoa; phylum Arthropoda; class Insecta; order Lepidoptera; family Erebidae; genus Tyria; species Tyria jacobaeae. The sequence goes on from OX387231.1 coordinate 4,367,827, forward strand.
ACTACCTAAGCCTTGGTTTGGGTTTTTCCTTTACACGGTATAAAGAGCATCTATCCTACACTGCAGGCATCTATCCAGTATTTTCATGGTAGGGCAACTATCCATACAGGTAGGCACCTATCCTCAAAAAAAATATTCCACGCATAGCTAATTTCTGCAAAATCTGTATTGGATAGGTTAATAAAAATAACAATAATACAGCATAAAGGATTGAGCTAATAAAGAAATTTTTGTATAAAATTAATATTTTAAAATTAGGTGGCTTTTTTTGAGAAGTGTCCTGGTTTTACCCTTGTGTATAAATAACAGTTCGATTTCACGAATGGCGTAGCAGTTTAAGTGGTTACACCCACACAAAGTATTACTTAAAGGAGCGGCAGTGTACCACTACACTGCCGAGCCGAGTGTTGTGGGTTCGATCTCCGCACGGGACAACACTTTGTGTAATACTCAAATGAGTCTGGGTGTTCTTTGTGTCCGATGTTTAAATGTTTGTAAACAGGTATTAATCCAACTGCAGGAGTTGTCTTTAAAGAAAAAAAAAACCTTAAACGCTGATATCCACGGGAACAGATGGGATGGTCCTATTTTACTTCACTGAGATCCACACGGCGATTTACATATTAGTATACTACGTCTTCTGATTTTTGTCTATGAATATGACCAGAGTCTGAATATGGGCTAGTAACTGCAAATAAATATGAAACCTACTTTTCCACATTTACAGGGCTTCGGAGTTCCCGGTACCATCCAGTTCGGGTTATAGGTAAAACTTTTCCAGCCTCCCTTTCCTGCCAATATACTCCAAACATTCAGATCAAATTTCCAAAAGTGCTCGAATATCGGCAATAGGCCTGCCTCCTATTAGGTAAAAGGGACTCAATTATATGCCAAAATGTGGGACTTAATTAAGCGTATACATATCGCTTCGGATATACACTATGTATATACTACTCTGCTTAAACTCATTTGTTTACCTAGGTTATACAATGTTATATTCACTTAGTTAAGAACATACAGATGCATATGCACAATGCAATAGCCTTCAAGTACAGAATACGGTGATAAAAACTCGTAGCTATAATTTGTATAAATTTACGATAACTTTGTAAATTTTGATTTGGACTTGGATATCCCATTCTCTGTGTGGTTTTCGGTGTCGTAAAAAACGGCTCGGACTGTTATCCATCCGATAGTATATATATACATAGTTTAGATAGTGCCTAGTTGGTGGGGATAAGCTTGCGCCTAAGGCGTAACAGGGACTAAGCTATATTGGTTGGCAAAATGTGAACGTTTGATGCACTTCTGTTCATCACTTTACCGGGGCTAATGGGTAAGGTTTTATGTTGGACTCGAACCGCCTAAAACCACACGGTGGTCCGTCATCGGAAGTCAGAGAGGAAGTCTTCCTCTGCCTACTCTTTCGAGGAATAAGGCTTGCGTGTATGTATTCAAGATGTCAAGTGTCGAGATAAAGTCAAATCAGTAACTTGGTATGGATGGTTCGGTACATTTTTAATGGGCTAACACAACTTGGAACAAAAAGAGTTATATTTTTCTAGTGTATGTATGCATACATGTTTGCCTAGACGACTTGATTAATGGACATGCGAGGTGTGTGCTGAATTGTCTTACTATTTAGTTTTGTTTAGTAATAGTGACACAAGGTATAACATTACGAGGCACATGATAACAGTTTTAACAATATTTTAAGTTAAACTATTGCTGAGAATCACAGATGTGGAGACTATTCGTTTCAGTAAGCATTAGGTTCATTATTTAGTAATTTACCTAGTGCCTATTTTACCTAGGGCGCGATACCGCCCTCTTTGGGAACCTATGCTTTAGCGTAAGATCATAGTTTCACATAAAATATTGCAAAAATCCTGGTCAAATTTACTTCATTGTCTAGTTTGTCTCGTGGTTAGTGTTCCCGAGTGCTGAGTCATAGATCATCGGTTCGATTCCTACACAAGACAAAAATGTGTGTGATAAACAGATAGTTGTCCGGATTTTGTTCCTTGTTGTTTGAATCATTTTTAACGAGGGAGTTTTTTCTTTTACAAAATAAAAATAAAACATTACCAATTACAAAAAACATATCAAATTAGCACATAAACAAACAATCACTTTTAAACGCTAATCTAATTATTATATTTAATTTTCTATTCTTAGAGGTTGTATATTATTTTCAAATTTAATTTTAATTAAACTTCTATTTCTTCTAAACTCTTTCATTTAAAAAAAAAATTAGTCTAATCGGTATACAAATGACGAAGATATCACGTAACCAGTTATAACAACACAAGTATCACAAAATTCATTAAATGAGTGGATCCGTTATTTATTCCATCAGTGAGTACAATTGTTGAGATTACTTCTTGTGACACGGTTACGTAAACACACGCAGGCTACGTATTAGATGGGTAGTCGCTTCAGTGATCACAACACTATTATTGATACACGTGACATTGAGTGAACAATTTCATTGTTTTCTAGGGCTGTCACTACGCGATTATTTTGACATTTACTTTATACTACTACGTTTATTATTATTTTGATTTGTCATCGGTGCAATCGATATCCAATAGAAATATGGAGAATGTGAAAAATCAATATGAATAAAAGTATCAGTCACATTGTTTTAATCGCGAGACAATTTTCTATAAAATACCTTTATACCAAAAAAGGAAATAATTTTATGCTAATTTAAAAAAAAAACAAGTACGTTGATATGCAATTAAGTTTTAAATTATAAAAAGAATAAAATATATACGAACATACACTATGCCAACCCTACAGTTTGAACACATAAATATCACTCATTTGATCTATGATAAAATTTATTGTCAGAAGTTACATAACCAGCTTGTTAGACGCTTTCTGGACACAAATCACATACAACAAGAAATACAGCTAAGTGTATAGGGTAATAAGTTATTATTTGAATGGACTTTAGTGCAAATTCAATATTTCATATCTTTGATCCCGTTTATGCGTGTAATTGTAACAACAAGATATTAGGAAGGAGCTTGATAAAGAAGAATAATAATAGAACGCAACATAATATCCCGAACGAAACGGTTTGGCTCTTCTTTCCTGTGCCGATCGGTGAAATATTGGAATTCACTACCAGCGCTCGTGTTTCCTTCCCACTTTGATCCTGGGTCTTTTAAGCGGGGCGTGAAGAAGCATCTCACCAGGCCGCCATAGTGTGGGTCACCATACTACATTGACTAGACATGCAATGAGGATGGTGACCACCACTCTTGGACTCCATTTATTGCTTACCATCAGGCAAAGTGGATTCATTATGGTAGGCTTACAAATAAAAAAAATATATGTATACATAACTACAATATACTGATATTTAAATTCATATGTGTTTGGGCTGATCATATTGCTAGCAGAACTGATAGCAGCTGGTATAGACGAGTTCTGGAATGATTTCTACTTTTTAAAAGTCAATTATTAACATTTAATTTCAGTCACCCCCATTTTTATTCAATCCGTATTACGTATTCAAAATTATTATCCACTAACCTGCGGCATATACCCTATCCTGGGTCCTGGGACACCGCTTCCCGGGCTGCCAGGCTTTCCACCCAACACCCAGATCTCCCCAGAATTCAGTCTTCGTCTTCCAACGATACATGACAAGAGTGTGGTTTTGCCACAACCTGATGCTCCAAGAAGACCGTATCTAAAAAGGAGAAAAAAATATTATTGGAAAATGGGCACAAACAAGTAAGAGCGCATTAGTCAATTAATCACATTAATTATTGTCGGTCTCAAGAAGTTTATATTTAATTTCATCAAATACAAATATATAAATTATAAAAGATATAAAGAATAAACTGACTTTAAAAAACAATTAAGAAGAATACCTTATATAGATACCTAAATCTTTCTGAAAATATGTAGAATACGTTAGTGAAACAATAGAAGCATTGTTTTAAAACCGGTTTTCTGAAAGGCCGTGGTATTACTCTGGTCAAACCGCCCCATACGTGCCTAAGCATGGCTCGCTCTCTAAGACCCTTTAAAAAGTATTTTATATAAAACCTGAATATGGATAATTTTGGGAAAATGCATTGCATTTCATTACCGTAGTAATACGCACCGTGGTAATTATGAGCTGGGTCAACTACTTTGATAAAAAAACCTTAATCGTAAAATTTAGAATAGAATAGAATAAATACTCTTTATTGTACATAGTGTAAAATAAACAGTGAATCTAAAAAATAATTAGTAAAGCTCGATAAAAGCACTCTACCAGACAACCTATCCTCACGGGTGTACCTCACAGGTACATACTCGTATTAGGTATGTAAGTAGAAACTCGGCTTTAAGTTGGTCACATGAAAGAAAATACTTAAACGCATCCAATTCATCCGCCATTATGGATATGTGAATCGTGGCCATTGCAGTAGTTATATCGGTCGTTTTCAAGTAGTCATTAACTGTGTAGCAATTTTATGAGATAGATATCGATAAGCAACAATTACGCCATTGCATTCTGATCTGTTTTCAAATCAATAAAAATGCTGCTCAAGCTATGGAATTGATAAATTCGACATTGGGTGAACATTCTGTGAGTCATTCAACAGCGAAAAAGTGGTTCGCAAGATTTCGTGATGGAAATTTTAGTCTTGAGGATGATCCACGTCCAGGTGCAATTAAAAAATTGAGGATGAAGAAGTTCAAGTTTTACTGAATGAAAATCAATGTCAAACTCAAGAAGAGCTTGCAGAATAGTTAGGAGTTGCTCGTAAAGCAATTTTGAAGGAAAATGGGTTCCTCATAAACTGACAGAACAAAACAAAAAATAAAGAGTTGCCATTTGCTGGAATTTGCTTTCTCGGTTCAAAAAAAAAGATTTTTCTGCATAAATCATTACGGGTGATGAAAAATGGATTTTGTACGACAATCTTAAACGTAGAAAAGCATGGGTTGATCCAGGTCAGTTGCAAAACCGAATATTCATGCAAAAAAAGTTTTACTCTGTGTCTGGTGGAACTGGAAAGATCATTTAGATTTATTTAGCTTCTCGAACCTGGCCAAACTGTTACAGCTGAGCGTTATCAGGTCTGATCAAATGATCAAATTAAGTGATGCTTTGGAGGAAAAAAGACCATTTACGATTACGGAAAGCGAAAACTGATGTTTCTGCATGATAATGCACGTCCACATACAGCAAAATTTCATCCCAGGAACTCATCTTCAATTTAGGCTGGGAAGTTGTCCATCATGCGGCATATTCAGCAGATTTAGCTCCTTCTGAGTATTACTTATTTAGATTAATGTTGTCATATTTAAACCCGAAAATGGCTGGATAAATATTTTGTTACAAAACCACCAAGTTTCTATCGTGAAGGCAATTATCTACTACCCAATGAATGGCAAATGACTATAGATCATAACGGCGAATATTTTGATTAATAATTCTTGTAAGAAGTTTAATTTGACAAAAAAAATCCGAGTTTCTACTTGCACACCTACTACATACATACATATGTACAAACAACAAAAAAGGAATCATACATATAAGAAGATACAATATATATTAGTTTTTAGCAAATAGTAATACATTTTATTTATTTCATCAAATTTCTCTGTATTTAGCTCCAATTTCTTAGCATGTTTTGGTGGTAAGTAAAATCGAAATAAAGATACGATTCTGTAGAAAATAAATACAGAAAATCGACCTTGTATATGTCGTATTTTTTTTTTTTTTCAATTACATTATGAAATATGAAATTGAAACCACCACTTAAGAAAACGGCCAGTCACTTTCAAATCATTGTATACGTTTAATTCAATGACCATACAATATACAACAAATATGTTACGTCTCCTGATATTTCGTACTTCATTTCAGTTATTCGTATTCACCTAAGTTTTTTCCTAAGTTATAAGCTTGGTAACCTTGTACTCCCAGATGTAGGACAGCGCTTGACAACCTTCAGCCTTCACTAGCTCTAACTTTAGGACGAATAGAAAAGACCAAACTCTGAACAGAGAGAGAGAGAAAAGAGGTGGGTGATAATAAAAGACGACAAGGAAATTTTTTTTATGCGATGGGGGACAAACGAGCAGACGGGTACACACCCAAAACTCAAGAGACCTATCTCTTCGTATCGGTTTAGAAATAGCTTCTGGAGAAGCGCACAGTGGGGGAGTGCCAATCGTCCAGGTGATGGGGATGGATATTTTGTCGCGTAGGACGATGGCGGAAACCTGCAGCCGGTATAAGTCCGAATAATTCCTCTGAACACTCCCCATGATACAAGCGATAGAGGATGCAGAGTGAAGCTACATCTCTACGCAACACCAAGGTGTCAAGCCGATCAGAAATATCTTGGCAGTCGATGATGCGAGTCGCTCTCCGTTGAATGCGATCATAGAAGCCTGCCATCAGGCAAAGTGGAGTCACTATGGTAGGCTAATATAAAAATGAGATGAGAACAGCATTCCATGTGCGGCCGAACCTGCGCCTTATAAAGTTGCAGGCGGTGGGCCAGATTAAAATACTGTCTCGATCGGTTTAGCACACCAAGCTTCTTCGAGGCTAATATGGCTTTACTCTCTAAGTGACCGCGAAACTGGACTTCGCTTGATATATCGACGCCAAGGATTCCGATACTGGCTGATGCAGTTAGGGAAGTGCTCTCAAATTGAGCTGATACGTCAAATGGCATCTTTTTAGCGGTGAACGCGCAAACCTGTGTCTTCGTGGGGTTAAACTGTACTAGGTTAAGTCGACCCCAATCTGAAACTTTTCATAAAGAAGTTTCGATTTCAGACACAAGTTTGGATCGGCTTTCGATGACGTTTACCCGAGAAGTGTTAGCGCGGCCGGTGTAAAGGCCATTACTCGTGCTATCGTCCGCATAGCAATGGATGCTGCTAATCTGCAGCATGTTATTGATATGCAGAAGAAACAGCGGGGGTGATAGCACACAGCCTTGTGGGACACCAGAATTAACAGACATGGAGTCGGGGCATGCACCGTCAACGACAACCTTGATGCTTCCGTCTGTACGAAAACTGGTGAGGCAAATGCACAGTTTCTCGGGAAGCCCATAAGAAGGAATCTTCGCAACTGGCGCTTTGTGCCAACCGGATCGAAGGCCTTCGCCACGTCCAAACTAACGGCCAATGCTTTCCCCTTGGTCTCGAGGAATGAATATTGCCTAAAATGATCGTTTGAGAAATGAAGCGATATCTGTAATAGGAAATATAGTTGTCGGCAAGACTTCTTTTTAAGAACAACTTGCAGTTATTCCTGCGTCGCGGGTCACTTAACAAACATACTAACAACGAACACAAAAAACACCCAGACTAGGGACAAATACTTGTACATCTCATACATTTTTGTCCTAGGTGGGAGTTGAACACCCGACTTCTGTCTCAATAGCAAGGGTCACTAACCACTAGACCCTAGACCAACAGGCCAATAAGTCAAGTTTGAAACCACTACCTTGAAAACTGAACGTAAATTAAGGAACAACACAAAAAATTACTCCTTTGAGATCAGTAACATTCTGATATATTTTGAGTTGGTTATTATTATCGAAAAAACTTATTTCATATAGAATATAAATAATAATACTTTAAATACAGTCATTTACAACATATTAACAAATTTCAATGCAATTTCGTGTATAATTAACAAAATAGAAGTAACATAAAAACTCTTTGAAAAAAAAAAAAATATTTTTTATTTAATTAAATGCGTGAACGTATAATTATGCTCAGAACCTAAAATAAATTGAATTAAGACACATACATATGTACACACATTTAAAATTTAAACGGCGCTACACGCTAAATTTACATGACGAATTTTATCCGTTGACTGAAGTGCTATTTTATTTATAAGTAATTTTCATCTTTTGATGAGCAATCAATTCATGTGTTTTGCAAATTTGAATCGAGTCGAAAAACACATTCGCCTTTTTTTAATGCATTGAGCGGCAAACGAACAGACGGCTCACCTGATGGTAAGCGATAACCGCTCCACATGGACACCTCCAACGCAAGGGTTGTAAGTGCAATGCCCCCTTAATGGGGTGAGGGCAGGAACAAGAGAAGAGGACTACTCCTCTATCCTCTCCTTATCTTACTCGTTCGGTAGATACATTATTTGTCAACTGTTTTTATGTGAGGTCACCTCATTATTTGACACAAATCGGGTGGATCCATTCGTGAATAAGTATAACTTTCCCACCATTAATTCTAATAAAATACCAATTACATTCAATATTAGGGGAGACCCATGACATAAAACACACTTGAACTCATTACAAAACTAGATTTTAAACAGCGAATGCGCAAGAACAACAATTTAGTATTATTAAACTTTAGAATGCACTCTAGTACAACTCGTTGCCAAGGTGACTAATAGACCAATATTTTTTTTTTATATACTATAGGGGGACAGACGAACAGACCGGTCACCTGATGGTAAGTGACACCGCCGTCCATGGACACTTGCAACTCAAGAGTCGCAAGTGCGCTGCCCGCCTTTGAGGGTGATGAGGGATGGGGGATGCAGGGAGCGGAAAGAAGAGAAGAGGGATGAGGAGATGGAAAAAAGGAGAAAGGAGATGAGGTAGAGAAAGGGGGGGAGCGGGAATTGGGCCTCCGGAAACCTCACTCAATTCGGGGAAATGCAACGCAAGCGTTACTTCACAACCGGTTTTCTGTGAGGCCGTGGTATCGCACCGGTCGAGCCGGCCCATTCGTGCCTAAGCATGGCTCTACCACTGAAATAATAATATTTGTATATACACTCACTCCGACGTCTGTAAAGGGTTGGCAAGGGCATATAAACCGCCTACATTTAGCAAACTTAATTTAGTCCCACTTATGTAATAGAGATGCACTTCACGATGCCGACATACACAGATGGAGAGCCCTTGTTAAAGATAGCTTAACCTCGTGCCTGGGCTCGAGCTTCAGTAGTAAGGAATACGGTGCAAGGAGAATGAGGATAATAGAGGGACCTGCCTCTATTATCCTCATTCTCCTTCTCCTGGGATATAACTTCACCTCCTCTATGCAAACGATAGCCTAGCCCCGAACCTTCTAACATAATTGACTAATGCATTGACTACACTTGCAATGAGGATGGTGAACACCATTAGGCAAAGTTAAGCCATTATGGTAGGCTTATATACAATATAAAAAAGTCAACCTGAAATAAAAACTGCTTGATATTTATAAATTTGCCCTCACTCAGAGATTGTCAAAATCTTTTCTCTATTGCTGCATACATGCCTCCAAGAAAGTGTATACAGGAATATCAATCTTGTACAACACAATCATGGTAGGAACCACATATGCGGTACAGTCTTTATAATCTATCCAACATGTCGCCTCTCAGTTACGGTGAACTTGTTGGTTAATAGCTGTGTCAACAAAAATATACTTTTTCGTGCCACGTGCCTCACTTTTACATCCATTCTAAGAGAAAGAAAGCCATTACATTGTTATTAGACATGTGTTGTTATTTTCATTTTTAGAATGGACGTTAGTAATTTATAGAACTATCACACTTGTAGAGTAGGTGAGTTACAACTGTCGTCATAAAAGCTGGCAGCTTCCCTGATTGAAGTTAAAATTGAGATGCCAAACAAACATGTGAGCTACAGAACCAGTTTAACCAAAAGTTATGCGGTCCGTCCGATCCCGCTAATTTACAGTTTGGCAACTAACGAACTGTACAAGCTATCTCTGTACTGGATATTGATACTGGCTTTATTTTATGACTCACATGAACCTTCAACATCTCGCATCCATGAACTCTGAGTATGAGCGGCAGGCATCGATCAGATGTTACGCCGAAATATATTTGTTAGTTTAACATCTGGGAGATGTGCATTGCTCAGTAAGTTAGGCTGCTCCCATCTTCAATAAACCCATCTCTCTTCCTTTTGAAAATAATGATTATGAGTATATCGGTCTACTGGGATTTTATAACTACGTATGCGATTTGCCCAAGCATAAACTTTCTCCTTCAGAAAGTCACCGCGCTCTGTGACTCGTGCTGCATAATCACAGGAACTGATATCAGTTCCTGGAAAATCCTGAATCCTAGAACACATTACCCTCGGGCGTGTGCCCTCGCCTCCGTGATAAGTCGCTCAATCCTGTATTGCCACGCTGGTTTTTATTGAGTACTAGGGTTCACTTCAAGGAATTTAACACCAGTTATTTTTATTATTGTTATGGTTGTTAAAAATAAAAAAGTATTGATTTTTTTAATCTCTTCCTATGAGAAGTGAGAGAGTGAGTGGGACAGCAGACATTGAGGGAGATCTTTAATATTTTGACATTATATCAATAGATTTATTGATGTGACACCGCCCGTGCGAAACCGGGGCAGGCGGCTAGTATTTAATTAGATATATTTCGACTTACATAGCTCCTTTAGGTACAGTCATATTCAATCCATCCAATATGACATTTGGGTTCTTTGCTGAACCGTATTTCTTGTGTGCCCGCCTCACGCACACGGCCTGTTGTTGCCTGCAATAAATCATAAGATATTGTAATATTTTTGTGGTATTTTCCGGGTTCTGTAAGAGGGTAAGTACATTAAATTATAATTCAGTAGGTAACTGCTGACAAGGGTCGTATCTATTTTGGGGATGATTTATCGAAGATTTATTATTTTTAATTTATATTCTTTAAATTAAATCAAAATAAATACTAAATACGTATGGTAGATAGTTATTATTTTGGAATATTTACATTTTTATTTCATTATAAAATTGACAACTCCTGGCTGGCAATCGAAATATTTCCTGTGTCGAGGGGAGCTTCCGAAATATTTTAGCCACGGGGACACAATTAATAACACCCATACTCGAGTCAAATATTTGTGGATTATATCATAAATATATGATAATAATATATATAATACTTTTGGCCCGTGTGGGAATAGAGTCCGCGACTTCTGGTTTAGCAGTCAGGATCCTTAACCACATGACAAACAAGCCTGCCACTATATTTGCATTTATTGTCATAAAAGTATTTTTAATAACTATTCTACCAAATATTGATAATTGAAATATTGGAGATTGGGTTTACAAAAAGCTACAGACATCAAACTGTCTCTAGACATTGAAAGTGCTATTTTGATTTCTAATTCATTTCTATATGTCATAAAAAAATTATAACTATATTTTTTTATGGTATACGAATACAAATAGTGACTTCCATGAATACTTGCAGCTCAAGAGTCTCAAGGGACTGTCCGCCTCTTAGGGTAGGGGTCAGGGAGAAGGGCAAGGGAAAAGAAGGGGGGAAATAAGGGAAGGGAAAGGGGGTTGGGCCTTCGGTAACCTCACTCACTCGGTCACACAAGCATTGCTTAACAGCCTGTGAGGCCTTTTTAATACTCCGGTCAAGCCAGCGACGCATGAGCCGGAGGGCAAGGGCCCTCCCTCGCTAAAATTAGTTAGATTAGTAAAACAGATGTTTATATATAATTAAAATCAAGTCAAACAATGAATATTTGAAAATATTAATGTACATTGCACATTTTTCAAAAATATTTAGCCAGTATCACTAGGAAAGATATAAATAAGTACTTTAACGATAATTCATGCATTTAAACCTTTCTCTAGACATTGTGATGTAATAAAAACGTCACCTTCATACATACATATATATTTACATATATATGAACCTGAAACTCTCCTATTTTGAGCAGTCGTGCAGTCTTAACTCAGTCATGGGAGCTATTGGAAAAATCTCTCATAACTCAATGAGTCTCAAGGAGTCTGAAATAGTGAATATGTGATATTTATCACAGACAACTAATCAAAGTATTTCTTACCTAGACGCAACGGTACTCTTCTGTGTCTTGAACTGCAGTTTCCTTCTAGCTATCAGCTCTTGCTCTATGGTGTTGATAGTGATGGGAGGCTCTACCCTTACGTCCTCCATTGATATCGTCGCTCCTTCGTTATCGTACGCCGGCATTTTGACTGCAACGATAAAAAGAGACCGTGAATCTAAAATTAACATACATTAAGAATATAACAAGGTAAATATAATATTAATTTATAAGCAGCAAGTATTAGCTTGGGTTCACCCAAGCTAAAAATAAACTTGTGTTATGATTACCAGTGCTGTCATAGTATTTATTCTGAAGGATAAACATATAGGAGCCAGGTAAACCGTTCGTTCGGTTTTGTTTAAATAACTTATTTGTTCAATTTATTTCAAAAGTAACAAAAGCACATAACGTGTATTTCTGTCTCTCTATGCGTAGGTGTATGTGTGTGTGTGTGTGTGTATATGGGTGGGTGTGTGAGAGAGAAGGAAACAACAAAGCTTATACTAGCTCAGCAGTCAGGGAATTCCAATATCTATTGTTTTGCAATATTTATTATTTTTATTATTGATAAGTTATTAAGCTCTTTTGAATTGATTTTTTTTGGTCATTTTTATTACTTTTTTTACGATAAAAATAACTTTATTTTTATTTCATCGATTGTAAACAAGCACTGGCTGACTAAACGCTCATCACGCTATTCAGTCAGTTGTTATCATATCCCTTTAACACGGGCTTTAAAATATTATATTGTCATCCTAACGCCAATTTAAATGCGTATAATGAACTGTATAAATATATAGTAATTAAATTTATACAACCTTCACAAATGTTACCAATGACCTACATTAGTAAACTTGTTCTAGAGGTAATAGTACTATGTATTACATTTTTAGCAAAGGTCGTTCCTCCTCATAACAACATTTTTGTATTTTAGGTAAGTTAAATGATTCTGGTTCTAAATACACTTCTAAATATAACAGAACCTAAAATTTTTTTTTTATTGTATTACTATAATTTTTAATTTTTAACTTCTGTTGATTGGCTCTACAGCCAAGCTTAGGCTCGTATAGGCCGGCTCGACCGGTGCGATACCAAGACCTCACAGAAAACCGGTTGTAAAGCAGTTCTCTGCTTTCCCATGTCCTCATCACCCCGTCTGTTCGTCTGCCCCAGTAGATTATAAAAAATAAGTACAGTATTTACCCGACTGCCCAAGTAGTAACCACGCTCTAGAACCAATACTGCTTAAAGGGTTTCGCCTTATGAGGGTTCACTTGAATCATCTTAAAAGTATGAGTGAGGTTCAAGATTTTGACATAACGTCAGCAAATAAATAATTGACGTTCATAATGCCGTCGGGTCTCATATTTTTTTAATATATTTATTCGTTAGCTTTTAACAACATACGTCATCGTTAATTATAATCGCACCATCAGCTACCATAGCACAAGTACAAATAACTTGTTCATTAAGTGTACACTAAACATAAAAAACAAGAACACGTAAAATACGGGTTGCAGCAAGCGCTATTTAAGCTTGACGATTTCAAGCTATCTTACCAGCAAATGTTATCCTTCTAATGATTTATGATTAAAAGCACCGTAACCTTCACTTTAAAGTTCAATGATCTCATAATTTTATATAATTTTCTATATTCAGTTTAGAAATCTATACAATCTACTACATTGCGTATAAATTATTCTTCTTGAAAGTTATGTGAGCTATTCACCAAATACTTTGAATAAAACCGTAATACACTACCGACCTGAACTCATCTACACAAATAGTTTGGTGTAAGGTACAAACATATATAATATACGAACTGCGTGGCAAACTCAAATTCCAAAAAAAAGAAAATTCTAAAAATCTAAAATTAAACGTAAAACGACGACGGCGTCATAACAGGGGACAGAATATCAGTAAAATGAGGGTTTTTTAACTGAGAACCGTCATATATTAACGGTTTTTAAATCTTTAACGTACATTTCTTAAAATATATTCTTAGAATATATTAAGGTGGTTGTACATTTTTATTTATACCTTATAATTAGGGTAATACTACCGTAATAATGACGTAATTTTTACGATAACACAACATTTTTTCGAGTGTTATTTTGTATATGTACATATATAGGTATGTATACATGTTGCTTTGTCACACCTTAGAGCCGAAACGGCTTGATGGAGAAAAAAGCAGAAAGGGAAGTTGATAATACACCTAACACCGATTGGATCGACTTTGAAATTCCAGAATGATTATAATTTAAGGGTCTCCATAAAAACTGAAATGGTTTAGTATAATGGGTTCCCCAGATAACGTGGTAGAGCCAAGCTTAGGCAGGTAAGGCCCGGCGGCGACGGCGGTTGTCACTTACAGAGTGACCCGTCTGTTCGTCTTTAAATGAAGTTTTTATGCTCTAAAAATCGTTGTTTAATTTTATGCGATAGGGGGCAAACGAGCAGACGGGTCACCTGACGGTAAGTGACTACCGCCGCCCATGGACACCCGCAACTCGAGAGTCACAAGTGCGTTGCCGGCCTTTTAGGTAGGAGAGTTTTTAGTACGCTCTTTTTTTGAAGATTTGGAGGTCGTATCGGTCCGGAAATACGGCAGGCGACAATTTGTTCCATGAGGCAAAAAGCTTCGGTTCTGACTGTGTTAGAGCTCTCTAGTTAGATGAGATTATTCTTTGTACACCACATACGTAAAATTACAATGGTTCTAAATATAAATGTATTGTACAGTAGGCGGTCATCACTAAAAATGTTTGGGTTGGTTATCACTAAAAGTGATCTCTATCAGACAACCCTAGGAATGATTTAGTGATAAAAGTGAAGCTATATTACGCATAAAATTACATAGTAATAACTAAATATACACATAAATACATATACCCATGTACCTCTTATAAGTATTTGGTACATGAACGTTATAACATTTACAGTGATAATTAGTCTCTTACGTACGTGCACCATTATGGAAGTCAAAGCGTCCCTTTAAGAAGAACGGTGTAAAGCTGTAGTACGCAAGATAAGTATCACAGCTACCATCGGCTGGACCACGCTTAAAATCTCTCGAAACCCTACTCTGAGCCTAACTCTGGTTGCTATTGAGAAGTTAATCTGTAATAAAGTCTTTCTTTTTTATATAAAAAACAGTACAATTTCGTGACCTAGTGTTTGTAAATTTATCTCTGTTAATTGATTTCCTGGCCGACCACGTTTCTAGAACAAGGCGGCCATACTGCCACTTTACATATTGTCTCCCGCGATATTTTAAGAATGCGCGATGTTTAAAATTTCTTATTGCCTATAGTTGAAGCTAATAAAAGATATCCTTTCAATATTTAATCTAACTGAATCTTCATTAGATATTTATATACATACATTCACGTTTAATCGCGGAAGGACTAGGCAGGGGCGTAATTAACGCCCACATTTTGCCAATTATAAATTAGTCCCGTCTACGTAATAGGAGACAAAACTATTTCCGTAATCCAAGTACTTTTGGGAATTCAATGAAAAAATTTGGATTATATTGACAACAAAGTGAGGATAGAAAGGTAAGGAAAGGGATATTGATTATTCAGGTGGAGTAGGGAGTAATTGCAATATCTCAAAGAAGTCAGGTTCGCATATCTATGACTCGAATTAGCTGGTGCCAGGAAGTCCGAGTCCTTTCCCGAAGGCTTCCTTGTTAGGGTATCCCGGGTCCATAGTCGGTTCGAGTCCGACATACCATCTCACTCTCAGCTCCGGTGAGGTGATGACCCGTGGGGGTTTCCACAAGAAAAAAAAACCTGTAACTATGTATTTATTTTATGATAACGCTAAGATCGTTGAGCCGAACCGGTATGTAACGTATAAAATATAAAAGAAATACGTCGACGACTTAAATTCCTGGGTACAGAGATCAGTCCAATAACCAATGTTCAGTGTCCGTAGTATCAGTGTCAGTATTTTCCGGTAAAACCAAACTGTCAATTTATTTATCTATAAACATATGTATTGTGCTATCGATGTGTTTAATTTATTATGTTATGTAAGTCAATAAATTTCTGGAAACTCATGTTTCTTTAAAATCAAATTCATTGACATAATATAAGTTAACTAAATGGGGCCTGCACCGTATATGTGTATAAAACAATTTCTTTTAGAAAAAATATTAACTTATTAAAAATATTTAAATCGACTTTAATCGCCTCTTATGAGCATTTGTAATAAGCTGTATTTTTATCCCTGAATTTTCCACCAGAGAACAAATTTAAACTTGCCAATCAAGCAAGGATTAGCAAGGAGTATACTCAATTCAATTTAAAAAATAAACTATTGAAACCAATTCAAATTTGTCCAAGATATTGCTCACCATGTATTCTTTATCCATTAATTTTCCACTTTGCAAGTCGAACATTAGAAAAAATAAAAAATACATATCGCTGCTTAAATTATAATGTGTTCACGTTAACTGATGGATTAGACTGAAACCCACAAGTCCTTAATTATTACATTGCCTTAAAAGTTACCACTTAATAATAAATAACTATTTGTTAATAGACGAGGTCACAGATCAACATTGACGGTCTTATAATATCCTTAACACGTAATTAAATTAATTGAACTTCATATTGAATATACAGTTTAGGTCCTAAATTATTATTATTTTTCACCTAATCATTTACATGTTAACATGTTTTCATGCCCTATTTTCAACCTGAAGAAGTAAGCTGGGCTAGACTGTATGCGATCGACAGAGTTGGGAGAGGCCTATGTCCAGCAGTGGACTGCGATAGGCTGAATTATAATAATGATTATGACTCTTTTCCGTAGGCAGAGGCCATAAAAAGCTATTTATAATGATCCTTACGCACATATTGTGCCTCAGACCGTATTTTAGTTTCATGTACTTTCTGTCATACTAAACTCTCCATGCCTTATGCTTACTGACTTTTCACAAACGATTACAAGGATGCACTGAGTTTCTCTTTTGGACTCTTCACTCAATTATTTAATTACACTTTGACTGTACTTCACTTTGCCTTATTAATAACTTACAACTTTTAAAACTTGTTTCCCTAGAAATATGTGTTCTTTTCCCAAAGTTGTGTTACTATATTCTGAGGTAAATCTTAAAACTACAACTTAACTGTGTATAAAATGAGCACGGGCTAATGGTTTATTTGAATGCTACACTGATTTTGTGCTATTTCAACAAAAACGTGTACACTATATACGCAATAACGTACTATTCTTTCGGTCTTTCGGTATTCGGTCTCCACAAGTGCTGCCTGAGGGCAATCTACAGGATTGTACACTCGTGGACTTAGCTGGAGCAGAGCCTAGACGGCAGCAAAGCGTTAAAGAAACCCTAAACGGGTAATTTGTTATTCTTGTTATACATATATAAAACGAAATCGAATATAATTATATGGAATAAGATCTCATATTCCAATCTTCGAACAACCCAAGAATGACCTTAGGTTAAACCACAGAGTGGTTATTTTCCAGTGCGGAAACAGCTTTCTTATGATTAATTATTCCAAGTTCAAAGTATTTAATGGTAATTGAATAGGACTACTTCGTTATAATGCGGAACATAAACAACATTAAATGAGTTGCAACAAATGCACTTTGTATTTACTTAAGTGCACTATACTAGTTATCGTTATGCTGTATAGAAATATTCGTGTTTAATTCTACAATTTTTTTTTTTTTGTAAATGAGATACAAGGCACGCGTAGTATGAGTGAGGAAGACACTTGTAGGCAGGTGAAAAGAGTTAAAAACTTTAGTAATACTTTGAACCTGGAGAACCCAGCAACATGCTTCTATCAGAGCAGCTTGTTACTGGTAATCTCTCGTGGGAGTCAAAACACGTGCTAAGTATGACTTATAGAACATCTGGTTGACGTCAGGCGGTTCAGAGATACGACAAATCGAACAACATATTTTATACAGGTAGGTAAATTAATGGAATTAAACGAATTCCTTTAAATGATATGTCAAACTAAGTTGTTTACAATATTCATGAATAAACTTATTCTTAGTCGCCGTGGCAAAGTCCATGACCATAGTGATCACGAACCGGTTTCTGACGTCATCGAGAAATACCAGCTTTTATCGGTATCGAGGTCGTCGGATCAGATTTTGTGATTGTTAACGAAAATCTTGGGATTTTTTACATTTACCTAATTATTAGTAATTTTTTTTTATTGACAAGCACTCGTGGAGATTGCTAATAGTTTTGCTTTCTCCGAAGAGGAATATTAGAATGCACTAAATAAAAAGGTTATTGTTGCTGCAATTCAATTTCGATTAAACTTTTGAGCCATCTTTGTAAATTATAGACTTTAGATTCTAACAATAGGAGACAGGCCTTAGGAATGGAAAGGTTTAAATAATTTTAGCCTGGCTGGGCATTAACCAAAGAGCCAAAAATAAGACTATTGAAAGTGATGGAAGTTCGCATCCTGCAGTTGTCTTCTTCAATCAGGATATATAGGACATAAGATTATTCTTCTAATTTCTAGCCACGCCAGCACCCAACATAAAACTGCATTGATAATTACCACTATTATAATGCTGTTTTCTTTAACTGACTTCAAAAAGAAGGAGGTTGTAATTTTTTTATAGTATATGGAGACAGAAGGGATGCGGAAAAGAAGAGAGGGTAGATGAGAAGATGGAAAAAAGGTAACAGATGAGGATAGAGTAAAGACGAGAGGGGGAGTCGAGGCACCGGAAATCTCACTAATGTCGGGGATGTGCGACGCAAGCGTTGCTTTACAACCAGTTTTGTGTCAGGTCATGGTATTGCACCGGTTGAGCCGGCCCATTTGTGCCTAAGCATGGCTTTAACACTGTAAACTCGATAGTCTTTTTGTTTGAAAACGGAGTTTTTATTTTTATTTGAAATTGGAGTAGGTACTCATCTTTGGTCTAGTTTATATAATTTGAAGAATATATTGAACCTCTAACCTAACATTAGGCTTGATAGGCTATACAATTGTAAAAAAAATAAAGAAATAAAAAATATGTTTAGCTGTAGGAACAACATTTTAAAGCAAGGTTACCGGACGCAGCGCGGCTATCATCAGTCTAACCGTGAACACGATCGAGGTGATCCGAAGCGTCCGCCCGGTAAAAAGATCTATCGTTTATAATGATTGCTACTATTATATTATAAAAACTTCAAAAAAAATGTTTTTTTTTTTTTTGTAGCAAAGGGGGACAAACGAGCAAACGGGTACCCTGATTGTAAGTGATTTTCGCCGCCTATGAACATTTGCAACTTAAGAGTCACGAGAGCGCTGTCCACTTATTAGGGTAGGGAAAAGTAGGAGGGGGAAAGAGCTGAAGGGAAAGGGAGGAGGGGACAGACATGAAGGTAATGGGTTTTTAGCCTCCGGTAACCTCACTCACTCAGTTACACAATGCACATACATAGATAGATAGATAGAATACTCTTTATTTGTACACCATTCTTACAGTTAAATACAATAGATACAGTACAAGTGTCAACTATATAATGTACAAATGGCGGCCTTATTGCTATATGCAATCTCTTCCAGGCAACCTTAGAATGGATTATAATCATTCGGAGAGACAGAGGTAGTTGCAGGATCACTTCTTGAAAACTATACTAACTTATGTTCAAATATAAAACTTGTATAAAAAAACTAAACATATTTATGTACAACATATAACATACATACTAATACCAATACAGATAAACATACATACATACTAACACACATACAGATAAACATACATACATACATACGCATATAAATATATACAACAATACATACATACATACCATTAATATGGAAATAATAGATACTAGATAACAGAACTAAATTGATAAATAATAGTCATGAACCATTTTCTTAAAAATATTTAATGATTCCGTTAGCCTAATGTTCTTTGGCAACGCATTCCACAAGCGTACAGCTTCAACAGTGAAAGATTTGTCATAAAACCTTGTGGAATGCAATGGCATCTCCAGCCTCAAATTTTCCGATGACCTTAGATATTTGTCATGTGTGTCATGAAGGAACTTGAACCGTTCTTTGAGATAAAAAGGGGCTTTAGGATTGAATAAGATGTTATAAAGAAAAGTTAGAATGTGAGTATTCCGGCGAACACGAATTGGAAGCCACTTGAGCTTTTGACGGAATTCAGAAACGTGATCATATTTTCGTAGCCCAAATATAAATCTTATACAAACATTTTGAAGTCGCTCAAGCTTATTAAGTTGTACTTCAGTGAGATTCAGATAGCTGACATTGGCATAGTCAATAATTGGAAGAAGAAGCGATTGTGCAAGTGCAACCTTAGTGGCAGTTGGAAGAAAATTGCGTAGCCTTCGTAGAGACCCTGTTGAAGCAAAGACCTTGCGGCTGACTTCTTGCAGCTGTGTACCCCAAGATAAGGTACTATCCATATAGATTCCTAAGTTTTTGACAGTATTGCTGATTTTTAAAGTTGTGTCGTTAAACTTAATTTGGGGCAGTTGTGACCAGTCAATCCTTGAAACCAACATAGGACTGCCAATAACACATACCTGGGTTTTTAAGTCCACAATAACAGCCGGTTTTCTGTGAGGCAGTGGTAATACTCCGGTCGAGCCGGCCCATACGTGCGGAAACATGGCTTTCCCTCGTATAAAAGTTTCAGCAGTTCAATTGTTCAATTCTTAGCTCTTTCTTCTTTAACTTTCGCTTCATTCTTTCTAAGCATAGTTTTCAGCTTTGAGGATGTATGTTAAAAATAATCAAATTATGTTTCAAATAGACGAAAAATAACTTAAAAGCGTTTCGTCCTAGCTTTGTAGCACATTTTTTTTGTTGATAACGTCGCGATCGAAACACCAGATTATATCTGGACCTTATAATGTTTTTTCTATATATGTTATACATATTTTCAATCATTTTTTTTTAAATACAACAGCTCATGAAAAAAAAAATACGTTGCATTTTTTATTCTTTAATTTTCTACCATCATCATGCCCACCCTCCACATCAGAGAGGCGCGCGCGGTACACGTCACGCCACCGTCTTAAGTCTGCTTCTGCTAGGGTAGCGGTCAGCCCTACCCGCTACCCAGAGATTGGATTTATGACTTAACAACATTGAGCTAAATAGCTTAATGTCTAAAAACATAAAAAACATTATCTTTCTTAGTCTGTTAAAAATACAAATATAAAGTAAAAAAAATAACTTGAATACCTAATTCAGTTAGCATAATTATTAATAGCGTAGTCACTCAAGACAAACTTTTTTATTAAACTTCTTCTTCTTCTTCTTCTTCTCCAGCCTTTAGTCACCCATAGCCTTTGGATATGCTTCTTCATGAGATGGTTACATCGTGCATAGTTAATAGTGACGAGTAGTGCGGTTGCTTGCAATTCGCAACGAGCCTCAGGAAGCTACTTTCGGCGTACAGCCGTTAGCTGCGGTTTCATCTGTGTTTATGGTCACTGCTCCACTCCTAATTCCTATTTTTTGTAAAAATAGTAAGTACTTTTGTAAACGTTCGTTTGTTTGTTGTTTTGCGCTTTAACTGCTAAAACGATGGATATGTGTACATTGTGAATTTATTGACATAACCTTCTATTTAGGCTAGTTTATCCGCAGGCAAAAGCTCTAAGACTAGTATCATATTTTAAACGGCATTAACAACATTAAATAAGAATTTTCTTCAATAAAAATAGAATAGAATATGATTATACACGCATAATTTGCGCTGAACACATTTTCGTGGAATCCACTATAGTATGTCCTTAACGAAGTATGTGTTTATGGAAGAGATTAGATCACTCCAGATAAAATACCAGCAGTTTTTGCTATTATGATATGGAAAATCTGCCTTCGTTAATCTCGCTGACGCATTTCTACTGACGTCAAGTGCGGTCAGGCAAAGAACGTACGGTTAGCAACATAATTACAACATAATTATTTATTTTTGTGCTTTATACACAACCTGTATTACGAATGATTCCTGTGTCGCGGAGGACTAGAGTAGAGCAAGGGACACAAAGAACATCTAGTGTCAGAACAACTGTTTGTGATTCACATTAAATTTTGTTTCGTGTTTTAATCGAGCCCACGATCTCTGGCTCAGCAGTCAGGATAATTAATTATAAGGCAAGTCAAGTTATTAATATTTATGTATATTTTTATTACTATTATAATATTATATTATTATTATATTAGTTATAAATTCTTAATAATTATTTTGAGATCGGCTATAATTGCTACTTATTTGTAAGAAACGTGTAAAATGTGTTTTTCAATATTTATTATTTGCCATGTCCTTTACTGAGCCACCCAAAGGTATGTGGCATTAAATCCGCTACGTTCTTGTATGCAGGAAGAGTTTTAACTAAATAAAATATAAAAAAACAATACAAGTTTTATCGAAAATCTCGTAGCATAAATCTGTTGACTGTTTTTGCTAATCGTACATACATCTGAGAACCGGTTACACGTGTTATATGTGAACATTGATACGCTTCAAAAAAATATGATTCCAATCATTTGTATCAAAATAATTTTGCTTGATCAATTTAATATGCTAATATAATTTTTACAAGATTTGTTCTCTTCTTAACGGATTACTTTATATTTTAGAAAATAAATTATATCGTCCCCATCACATAGCTATTTATAACTTAGCTAGCAAGAATTTCATAAAATTAAAAAATCTGTTTAAATTCCTCTGTCTCAAACTTTTAGAAACAAGTAAAATTGTTTAAGAATTAAAAACTCACTGCTTTTTTAAAATTCCGCTAAATTTATATCCACTTTTAGACTTATAAATGATACCTTACATGTTGAAATCCATCAAACCATTCTTCTAGGCCGTAACAAAGAAACATTATACATACGTGTATGCACTCGATAAACATAACCCTCTTTCTTTTGCAGGTGGGTATTATAAATAAAGGATGTATAGGTTCTAAACAACAAGTTACCGAAGGACATAAACGTATAATCTCGTAGAAGGAATTAAAAAAAAACAGACAAAAAGACCAAAGAGATGTGGTTCTAGGTGGAGTAGACTAGGTTTCATCCCTCATCATTTAAGCATACGACTGTTATCAATCGGACATTATATACAAATACACTCAAACAGTGCTTGATGGCAATAGGATAGCCATACGTAATTGAAAATACGTTTATTACGTAAATGAAAATAAATTATGACGTGCAAGAAGTGTGTGCTTGAGACACCTCTGCTTACCCCTTCGGGCATAGACCACAGTGTATATATGTATATATATATGTAATGAGAACAAGTAAGCACAAACTTCAACCTAACTATACACATAAATTTGGCTACTTACTGACCTGCTTGTCTAGTGGTTGGTTATCCTAGCTGCAGAGCGAGAAGAGGTGGATTCGCCCCCCACTCACAAGTAATAGTGTAATCCTAATCTTTCTTCTATGAGTTTTATTACAATATATATAATTACGACAGGTGGACTATCAAATCAGTAAAATGGCTGGACCACAAGGTACCCGAAAGAGAGTCCGGCAGATGAGATACTGTCGACAGCAGCTTCAAATTGGCTAACTACAGCTAGAGATAAAAAGAAATAGAAGTCCTTGAAGGAGGCTTTTACCCGAAGAGGGTCTATTCAAAACAATTAAATATTCAAATGGATTTATTAAAATTTTAAATTATCAATGCTATTTTTATCAAATCATTATTTTGCTATGTATCATTATTGAATTGTTACTATCCAAATTAATTCAAATTAAATTTATTAATCTATGTTATATTATTAAGTATATTATGTTTTGTGTGGAATTAAATAAAGCTTTTTTATTATTATTTAGTATTTTCTTTTCAAGTGGGTATCGTAAAAAGCAACTAAAACCTCATTGGATTTTAGATTCTCTGATTTTTGATTGGACTCATATCTATCCGATAGTGTTTATACAATAATACGCTCTATTATATAAATGGTACTGAATTATATTATGATTGGCAAATGTAGGTGTTTGATGAATCTCTGCAAACCCCTTCAGGGATATACAGGGATATATCGATGATCGATAAGCTCTGCTTAGTTGGAGACCAAACCGGTGTGGAAGAGGTAAAAAATATATATATTTATGCTTTGTATACTCAGACAATTCAGTTATCTGAAATATTAAAGAACTGAATTATCTGACCCGTGCATGTGAACATCGCACTGTCGTATTTATATACGCAATCCTTGTGCAGTATAAAACCTGAAATATTACTGAAGGTAGGCATTAAGTAATTATATTACACATAGCTTAATATTTTCTTTAAAAAACCCCATTAATCGTTTACAAGTCGTCGAAAAAATTGCTTAATTTTTTTTAAATCGATGTCAAGGTAAAGGTGTGCCGATACAAGTCCATAACTTCAGTGTCAGACTTAATCATCTTCCTTATAGACCATTTGCTAGTTAAAAAAAAAAACTTACAGTATCGATTATGCAAGGTTATTCGCAGAAGTATGTGAGGGTAACATTGTACTTATAAGGCCTGGGATGAGTAGGTTGGGTCTTTTTAAGTAGCTACAACTTGTCAGTCTGAATCGTATTACAAAAGCGTTTTTAATAAAGGGATATATGCACTCAAGTTTTATTACGGGTTACGCATCCATTTCACAATTTTTCTTCCTCAGAATATTACCCTCAGAATGCTAACAGTCTTAGCTGTGCACTTATATAGTCAATATGAACATTTCCCTTAAGAAAATAGGCCGTTCTTAAAAGGAGTTTTTTTTTATTGTATAGTTAAAAATACCAGGATCAGGTGAAGCGTCTATTCGTTTACATAACGTATTGAACTAACTGGTGGTTTGTGACAACCACCTCCCATGGACTTGCAACTCAAGAGTCGTAAGTGTGCTGAACGGCTTTTGCTACGGGAGGGAAAGAGGAGAGAGGAAATTGGACCTTCCGTACCCTCACAACGCTAGCATTTTATGACCATCGATTTACTGTAAGGCCGTGATATTATTCCAGTCGAGCCATACGTGTTTAAGCATGGCTCTCCCACTGCATATTCCCCGGTTCACATTATTCCATTAGCAGTCCAAACTAGTGGTTGAATACAGCGCTAGAATGCAACTAGAATAATAGTGACCGGCACTAGAGTGTATCGATTCCAGCTGATAAAACCAAGTCTGATACTGGAATGCCTCGCTGGATTTCTGAAAAAAACTTTATCAATTGAAAAAATATTACGAAACTATTCAAATTATAATCTTGTTTTGCACACCATAAGGATTACTTCGAACTATTTTTTAGCAACCGAAATAAATAGTCAGCTAATAAATATTTAATATTTCTTTTCCATTCTTATGTATCATCATTCTCTCTTACCGTTCTAACGTTACAGATTGTTTGCAATTGTATGTATATATGTATATATATATATATCTTATATATTGTATAACACACTGATAAGCAATGGCAAGTTGTTGATGTTTAATATTTAGCATGTTTCCATTTATCTATATTCATTTCAATATGATTATTGCACCGATTTAAATTAATTATATGTATTAAGAAATCATTTAGCAATTTTTGTTGAGTTCGTGTATTAGTGAAGACCGGGTTTTATTTTCAATGTGTGGAGAGGCCTATGTCTAGCAGTGGACTGTGTGAGGCTGAATAATCATCACTTGCTTTTCAACCTCACGTGTATCTTCACTGACAAACGAATGATAAAAGACATTGTCGTTTTTTAAATTAACTTTTCAGAATTAGAATTCTTATTTCAAACCTCATCATAAAAAACTAAAAGTTAAATAATACACAATACACACAAAATTTATTCTTCAATTAAACATTTTCAAAATAATTGGTGTCTGACTAACTAAAACCCATATTTTCTTAAACTCAAATTAACCAAATCTGAACTTAGCTTAGAGAAGCTTGAAGTTTAATATATACTTAAATAATAAAGGTGTATTTTTGCTTTTTAAACAATATTTTTGTATGTTAGATTATTTATCGAGGTATAATGTAGGCGACTAAGAGACCGGTCTGTTAGCCTTGCCCGGTTAGTGCCGCCAAATTCTAATTGGCAAAATGTGAGTGTTAAATATACCTCGGCTTTCCCCTTAGATCCCCTAACAGGCGTGACCGTAAGTATGTATGCATAATATCGAATAACATGAAACAATTACGGATGAGATTAGCAAAAATAATCCTAATTTACTTTTTTATTGTAACTTACGTTCCAAATTTAAATATAAAGTATTTTAGATAAAGGGTTTGAAATTAAATTACCTGTCTTTTCAAAATTCTATATTTCTACCATTATAATAACAAAATTATTACGCCTAATTCCAAAACTAACATTTGAATTTGGAGGTTGACGTTCCAAGTTTGAAATATCAAAATCAAAAGTTTAAAAGGCAATGTTTACTTTGAGTGTAGTTTATATAAATTCAAATAAAGTCAAGCAAAGCTTTGAACAACTTGTTTAAGTAGCGTTATCTTATAACAAACAATGTTGTGACGTCATTTACACCTACGTCACGCTCTATGTTGACTCATTATTACTAAGTATATAAAATACCAGTTTATTCCACAACTTGGTAAATTCCAACTCGCTTGTTGTCGCTGCCAGTTTATGTTCCCTGCAAATTACTATTTGTTACACCTGCGTCCGCCTTACATTGAATTAATTTTGTAATTTAAGTAATGTACTATTTAACTTCCATTACGCAAATACTTTATTGTTATTATATGTAAAAATATGTATTTTGCGTAGAATGAAATGTAGTTTTTAATACCTGGATATCAAAGTAGGTATCTTTTGGTAGTTAAGTCCTTTGTACGTACCTAATTCTTTTTTTCTTATATATGACATGATGATAACTGACTACCGACCGTCTAAGCTCATAAAACCATTTTTTTATAAATATTATAAAAAAAAATATAGTTTCACCATAGATTATTGCTAAGGAGATTTCATGCGAAGGAAGGATATATAGGTAAATAATAAAAAAGTATTTATATATTCTAATATAATTAAAAATCATATTTATTAGTATATTATACGCTGACGTACCATTTATCCGATCATCATAAAATTTTGCATTCGCGGTGACAAGAATAGGAACTAGTTTACCTTCCCTCCAGAAACTAAGTTCAAATCAATATTTACAATATAATATAACATTTAAACTCTTTTCTGTTTTTGAGTATGGTATCACCAACGGTCATTTTTCAAGGAGAACACAACAATGCTACATACATACATATGTGTGTATACACTTGCCTGTAATTACGTGAATTAACATTTTGAGTAGGTACATAATTAAAAGATATGCATAATAATAAAAATACATAATATGATAATCTTAGAATCATAATATTTCAATGAGAACCACATTATCATATTGCAGTGTTATGTGCATAAGATATAGGCAGGACTACATAAATATACTCAATACTGGTATTGGACCGAAAATGTGAGCGTCAAACGCCCACGGACGGTGATGCTTAGTTAGAGGGCTTAGAGTTCCCGGCATTAGCCGGTTCGACTTATAGGTATGCGACCGTGACTTGCTTGAGCTATTGCTTTCTATCCTCCTTTTCATATGAATATACTCCAAATTATCCCATCTAATTTCCAAAAATGGCTGGATGGCTACAAGCTTGCCGCCTTTTGCGTAAAAGGGACTAAATTAAACCGTCGTATATAAAGCAAGGCTTTTGCCGTCAACCAGAAATTATAGAATCAAATGGGAAAATTGGTAGTATACTTTGACAGTGGTAGATGTATACGCACGAAAATTTCGGCTCGACCGGTGCTATACTACGGTCTCACAGAAAACCGGTAGAACCCCTCCTCGCATCCCCCCACCCCTCATCACCGTCAAAGGTGACCTTCAGGTGACCCGTCTGTCTGTCCGTCCCCCTATAGTAATATAAATAAAAGTATTAAAAAATCGGATATAGCCTCAATGGATAGATTTAGTGGTGTAAGTAGGTCAAGTACGCAAACCGTGTAACTTGAACCAGCTGGTGTCCTGGCCAAGTCCAAGCCTTCTAACCTAGTACTAGCAGCGATATGTTATATAATGTCATTAACATGGCTGTAATGAACAATCTTATAATTCTAGTCAAGTGGTGTTTTTTTAGCCACCCCCTCTCTTCTTAATAAGCTTGGCCTTATTACGTTAGTGGGACCATATTCAAATTGGCAAACTTGTGTTTTTAATACACCTCTACCTAGCCCTTAGGGGATATGTTGAGCGTTCTTTTTTTTTTGTAAAATTGCAATTTTTTAATTAACTTCTCTACACACTAAGAACAAAGGTCTCTGACGTTTAGTGAGAAGTCGGATCGTGATGTTTTATAACTACACTGCAAGTTAGTTAACAGGGCTGAAGTCAGCAACGAATGGTATCACAATTATACTTATATATATAGGTGGTATGGTAAATGGTGGCAGAAGATGCTAAAGAATGCATAAACAAAAACATGCAATCGCACGGAAAACCCAACTTCAATTCGGTCGATTTAGAATGCGCAAATGTACTCAAGAAGTTAACCGCATTTTATAGCGTCTACTTACTTTTTTATTTTATAAAGTTGGCAATACAATAGAGATACCTACATATATTTAGTGTTGCAAGCCTTCTATTACGGTGACCGCTCACGCTCGTTACGTTTGGAAAAAGAAACATAAAAATTATTAAGATTACAGATAATGGAATTCTGGGTGTTTTTGAAGCTTGTCTCTTCCATGTGTGCAATTAAATTTTTTACAGTCATTATCACGAACATTTGTATGCTGCTGTATGTGGACGGTAATGAGTATTAGTTTTTAATTACAAAGAAAATAACGTTATTTTGTTATCAGAGACTAACAATTAGCTTAATAAAAAAATATAACAGAAAGAAGAACAAAGAAAAAAACACAAAAAGAATTATAAACGTATTTTATAGTGAATGTATATTTATACAGAATATGATAATCTTACGTAATTAAAATTTTGAAAAACCATTTATTGTTACAACATTATGTATATATATAGCGATATTTTAATATTATTCAATAGTTTAGTCTTCAAATTAAATGTATGTAACATTTGATTGTTAAGCAAATTGACCACCGTTTTGGGCAGTAGGTATAACCTAGAAAATTTAACAAAGAGCGATCATAAACTACAGCCATAGATAATTTCCACATCAATGGTCACTATCCTTATCATTTTATTATAATCAATTTCTGTAATTTAAAGTTTTTCTGCTGTTTTTAAATTACAGATAAAATAACAACAAACATTAATGGCAAGATTAATGATTTTTTATTTAAAAATTAAATAATAAAACTAAAATTAATTTTGGTTCAGAAGATAAATTTACTTCTATTAATAAAACTACGTGCAGATAATTACAAAAATAACATTAGTAATACATAATCGGTCCATCTAATCTTGAGATAGACAAAAAGAGTTTACGTCACAATTATAAAAACACCAGAAACTCATTTTACAAGCTTAAAGCAACAAAAAACTAAATACGTTAAAAATGTATACAAACTTGTCTACATAACATTATAAATTAATCTGTCGGGCACATAGCCTTCTCAAAATATTAAGAATTAAAAAGTAACATACCGGTTCTAAACTTAAATCTCAATAACGTCAATGGATTGTAAAGTCGAATAATTTCTCAATTGCTTCGTAATAAATCACAGCGAGGCCAAACACGTTCACACTCTCTCGCCTGTATCCGTGAAGGAGTTGGTTGAAGTGTAATAAACCCCTAAATAATGCCAATTAAGCCCACATGCTCCTATTAACGTTAAAGGGGACTAGCCTATTGCCATACAACAATTTAAAGAAAGGGAAGAGTAAGTCTAGCACAGCAATCATATGTAAATTTTTAATTTATAATATATATCATTAAGTAATCTAAATGTTCATATATAATGTATATATATATATATATATATATGTGTGTGTATGTATGTACAAGTACTTTTGCATTGTAAGATACCTAAATATACAAACGTATTAATATTTATGCAATCCATTCACAGATTGCACAAAAGCTAAAAATGGAGCTCTACTTTATATTTTAACACCAAAACCCACGTATGTATATCATCACGCTTCTGTCCATCCTAAGGTTGCCTGGAAGATATTGCTTCTTAGCGATAAGGCCGCTCATGGAAAGGTATGGGATTGGCCATTCATTATCGTATATCTTACTCTATGATTCAATCTGAATGTTCTAATTTTTATTCAAATCTGTTCATCGATTGGTGCATTATGAGGAAATAAACATTACAAAATAATTTGAATCATTAATTTATTAAATTATAATGTAACAGATGGGTCCATATCGAATGAATACCGAATTACACGATTAATCGCCTACTCTACTCCACATTCGGTACATCACTACTATGCTGACCGAGATCGTAATGATTTTCGTCTGACATTTAGAGCATGTCTTAATACATGTTGTGTAACATTATGAAGTATTTTTTATAGTTTATTAAAATGTTTTGTAACATTAACATCGCTTTATGCTTAAACTACAAACAGAAGTGAAATTACAAAAACTTTTTCCAGATGTTATCCCGAAACATTATAATCTTTGTGAATCCTACTAATAATTTAAAGGACAACTCATATTTAGCAATCCATTGAGCCGTCTACACTCTAGGCCGCAACAAAGAAACATTGTACTTAAATAAAAAAAGAAATAAGTCCCATCGCAATCACGTAATGGACAATTGCTTTTAATGGGCTCACAGTTTAGTCACTTTTGCTTTTCAGTTATCTTTTCTATTTTTAGATCATCCGATTTAAAATCTTCAAATAACCGCACTACGGAATGCCAGGATTCCGGAACTATTAAACCGTAGGCCGATTAAAAATCCCCAGAGCGCGGAACCCTAATAGGTACCTAATGCGCCCATGCGAGAGTGTTTTCTAAAATTTATTAACATATATAAACGTATATAATAATTATAGTGCTATGTATATATTCTACTCACAAAGAACGCAGCGCACTTTACATCTAAAGCATGCCCTGCAGACTGGTCCGATTAATTGGACGTTCAATAACATCATAACGACGTGACGTCATAACTCACTAAACTGCATTATTTGAGTAGTTGAGTTACGAGACTACTGATACTAATATGTGTATTTTTTGACGTTTATGTGGGCCTGTTTGTCTAGTGAAACTGACTGCTGAGCCAGAGGTTGTGGGTTCGATTCCAATGGTAAATTTTTTATGATCCACACATATTATATGACCCGAGTAGAGAGGTATTCTTTGTGTCTTGTTTGTGTTGTAATATTTGCAAAGCCGACCGCTACACAGAAATTATTCCTCATGCGGGAGATGTTACTAAAAAATAGATTACAATTTTCTATGATTTCTTATGCTTTATACAGTACAGTGAAGAGAATTATCTATCTATCTAGAATCTATCAAGAATTTTGGAGAACTGATTGTAAGGACAGAGGAAGTGATGTGCGATGTACAACGAGACGGCTTTATAAGCGGAAGCGACAACTACACAAGGATAAAACTGCGGAAATATAATACTAAGAACTTATGTAATAGATGGGTGAAAAACATACTTACTGTCCTCGACTTAGAGTTAAAAATATTTTATTTTATTTTATGTATATATTGCGTACGAATTCCTATATACTCACAAGTCTCCCTTACAAAAATAAATAAATATATTAATTTAAGATTTGCTATGAGATAGTTCTAAAAACAGTTTGGCTGTGTTTGAGGAGGCAGAAACAATGTATTTAAGTATTCATTCGTATTCTTGTTGCATTTCATTGTTTTTATATGTATGTAGTATACAGTGTCAATCGCGGCATACGCACCTGAGTTAGACGCATATTTTCTTAAAAATATATATATTGAATTCAGTTCCAAAATGAAGAAGATATCGAGTAACATATACACAAAATAATCGATTTCAAAGAGATGAGATCATTCTTCTTTTTAGAGCCAGTTGAAAAAGTCGTTACTTTTGTGAATGAAAATAAAATGCAAAACGCGATAAGGCCGCTAATTGTACAAATTCTGATTTAAGAATATGTAATTACAATATTGTAATGTGTTTTATTTGGACAATAAAGAGTTTATCTATCTATAAAACTCTACGTGGTTATATCTACACCAAATCCCGAGAATTGTTCTAATTTTTACTTTTTAATGTGTATATGATAAAAACCATATTCATGATTTTTTTAATTTATAGCAATAAGATAACTTTAACCACAATTTTCTACAATATGGGGCACTATAATAATAGTTATCAATACGTAACTCAATGATACATACATACACTCACACATATATCCACAATGGGGTGGGTAGAGGCGTCTGAAACTCAATTATCATTGAATTATGTTAAGTTTCTTAACTTTAAAGTGTAGAAATCATTTAAGTACTTTTTGTGAGTCATCCGACACAAGAATTTAATACTCTAAGTCATTACTGACGAATAAGTTACAAAATACATTTTTGAACTAATGTGTGATTGGTGATTAATGTTTGCCCAATATAATTAGGGCCAACGTTGGAGTAATCTTGTTATTAATCATGAAGTACGGAAAATAACTAAGACCCAGTGACTGTTACAGTTGACCACTTGCACATATGTATCCAAAAGACCATAAAGTTGCATAAAAACTGCAATAGGCTTCCCCCCCCCCACCCACCCCCCATTAAGTTAATAGGGCCAAATTCTAATTCGCAAAATATGGGTGCATAATACACCTCTGCCTTCCCCTAAAGGGAAACATGCGTGAACGTATATGCATATGTATCAAGAAAGTGTTTATAGTGAGAAACAGTATACAACAGCAGTTTGGTTAAAAAGGTCTAATATCGATCTCCAATAAAGTCGTAAAGTAATATCGGTCCAAAAAAGATTACTTAATTTCGTTAGTATGTGCTAAAATTAGCCACACGTTTCCTTAACATTGGAAGTAATAATTGCAACAACAGCCGGTAAGGCCTTTGACCATACAAAGTTCACTCAAGGATAATAAGAAATAATCGTGGAAATTTTATCGTAAACTAATCTTGACCTGTTGTACTCATACAAGTCTAAAATGTTATGTAGTATATCGAACTATATATACAGAAACTTATAGGAACTAATAATCAAAAACTGAACCGGAAAAGGTAGACATAAAATGACTCAAAATACTCACGCGTATATCCCCGAAGGAGAAGGCAGAAATGTCAAACACCTCTTTTCTTTAAGATTGTTTCCACGACTTACTCTCATTTGGAAATGGTTGGCTATAGATCAACACAGGAAGGTGTATTGATCTATAGTTTTAATTTTATTTTTTGTTTTTTGAGCAATTTCGGATGAATAAAATGAAGAATTTGAATTTCATTGATATCAGTCCGATCCCTTAATCGCTTATTACGACACCCACGGTAAGAGTTGAGATTCTATTCTACAGACAAAATAGAAGAAGATGAAACACTACCTGCAAAACTATTATAATTAGAGATTAGTGACTCAATGTTGGCGTGCAGATATTTGTTATTTGACCACACCAATTATGAGCAGAGGTAAAACCATGGCCATGCACTCAGATATGCATTACAAAATTCTACAGACACCAAACAAAGTCAACCGGTAGCTGACTCAGTGCGATTATCACCGCGATCGTATTGACTTGCGTCTTTTGGTCAGGTCTGCTAGTCGCCATGATTAATGTTAATTAACTATCGTGATTTATTACAGTTATTGCATTTCAATCGATTGCAATGACTTTGAAATGCAGATTCTTAGATACACGTGAGCCCATTAACAGAATGCATTACCAGGCCGCCATAGTGTGGGTCACCATGCTGCATTGACTAGACATGCAATGAGGATGGTGACCACCACTCTTTGATTCCACTTATTGGTATTCACTATGGTAGGCTAATATAAAAAAAAACTCAAGTGTGAGCACTCTACTACATGTACTCACGCGTATATCCCCGAAAGGGGTAGATGGCGGCGTCTCACACGCCCACTATTTGGCAACCATAATTTAGCCAAAGTTAAGTCAAGGCAAACCTTTTGCCGTTATTCGGGCACTCTTTGACTGTACATATAACATCCCTAGTTACTACCCTCAGTAATTTATATAAAAATCTTTGCCTTAGTATTGGCCGTCCGTCTTTACAAATTGGCCGGCGCGACCGGTGCAAAACCGGTTGTGAAGCAACACTTGCGTTGCATTTACCCGAAATTAGTGTGGTTGCCGGAGGCTTAACTCCCCCTCTCCTTTTCCTCTTACCTGCCCCCCTCCCCTTTTCTGATCTCCTCAGACCTCCCTCTCTGACCTCCCTCTTTTTTCCCTCCTCGCATATCGCATCATCAATCAAAGGCGAGCAGCGCACTTATGACTCGAGTTGCAGTTGTCCATGGACCTCTGTCACCCTATAATATGAAAAATAAGTACCAACAAAGTAATACTAGCTTCTACTTTAAATTTACCAGCTTAGTATGTAGATAAAAACTAACTGTTGTTACTACTGAGAGTTCGAGGTATCCAAATTCTAAATTTAATCTTACATTCTAAATTCTACCGTGGCGTGGGAGAGCCATGCACGGCATAAATGGACTGGCTCGACCGGAGTATAACCACGATCTCACAGAAAACCGGTAGACAAGCAATGCTTATTATATTACCGAGTGAGTTAGTTTACCGGAGGCCCAATTCCTAATTTCCTCTTCCTCTTCTCCCTTCCCCTCTTGTCCACTCTTCTCTTTCACCTCCCTCATCCCCCCTCTAGGCCGAGTGATTATCTATAAACTTATTTATTAAGAAACCACTTATTTATCCCCCTTTATTTCGCTGTAATCGAACCTTATCTTTATAACCTTATTTACTGAGTGTCCATTCAAATTCAAACTCAGTTCTATAACTTCTCTATTACAATAAGTCTTATAGTTTCCAAACTATTAAAATTTATTGTTATTAAAGGTATTACGATAACATCATTCACCTGACCCCTCGTAGCAGTAAATAGCGCTGACAAAAGGGTGAGAAAATCTTTAGTCTTATTTTACACTACGCAACATGTATTGCGCAATGTTATGTCGACTGAGAAAAAATGTTCTCTAAGAGCGGCCATTGCACGGATTGTCTTTGGCTGCTCAGCGTTAAAGTTTAGTGACTCTCTGTCCTTGTATCTCTCTAAAGATTACAATAACGACGTTCAAGCAGACCAAGACTTGAATTGAAGAGCCAAAAATCCGCTTCCTATAGAAAACTTTTATGTCTGTCTTTAAGCTCTTGAAGGAAACTATATATTCGGTCACTTAAAATAAAACGACTACAAAACAAATCGGTGCCTATATGAAGCCTTTTGTTTTTAATCGATTTAACAAAATATATGCATCCTAGCCATTGTAACGTTTCGTGAGTCTAAATCAATAATAAGGAATAAACTAATTACATGGGCTTATGACCAAACAGCGATATTAAATAAACACTAATTTAATCTAAACACGACAATTTAATTATTATATTTATGTACCTATAAAATTGCTTTTAATAAACAGTATAATTTTATTTGAATGATATTATTGATTGAATTGCATCGGAATTATAAGTATGATAAAATTTAATTGATATTTTAATTTACAGAATCAATGTTTCTAAATCCCTGTTTGTAAATCTCTACAAAGGCTTACTAATGTAGCAAGTTTTTGTAATAATCAGACTTAAAGTTCTTTAGAAATTGTTAACATTTTGTAGTAATATTGTTTATTTTTATTTCAAGAGTTTGTATTACTTTTGGCAAATTAAAATATTTATCATTTTATTATTCCTTTTATAAAAAGATATAAATAACATTTTAAATACTGGTGGTTAGGGCTCCAAAGATAGGAACCTCCTGACAATGCATGCGTGTGTGAATTGGTGGTGCCGCCGCCAATTCACACACGCTTTTTAGTTGAAGAACAAAGAAATTAAACCGCTCTCCTCTTTTCCCTTTCCTGCCCCTTCTCATCACGCTCAAAACAGTGCACTTACGACTCTTGAGTAGAAAGTGTTCATGTTTGGCGGTTGTCACTGAATATCAGGTGACCCATATGTTCGTCTCTAAATTAATGAATGTCTGCCTTCGTTCCCTCTATCTCCCTATGAAACATATTACATACTAGTATGAAAGGTCGCGTTTGACTTCCAATATTACATAACTTTTATTTTATTTAATACTTTAGGGGCAAACGAGCAGATGGGTCCCCTGATGGACACCCACAACTCAAGAGACACAAGTGTGTTGCTCTTTTCTTGAAAGTTTGAAGGTCGTATCGGTCCGGAAGTACAGTAAAAGTTGGTTTGTAAACGAAATTGTTGCTAAGCTACATGTTTCGCTAGCAAAAGGCTTTAGGAACAAGTTCACAATTATAAGTTTAACAAATTGTTAATCTCTACCGCTATTGCTCGTTATGAGGGTTGGGTGAAATAATGTTTGAGGTGGTTTACGGTTAAGCTTGCTTTTCAAACATAAAATAAAATTGGCATAAAAATACTACGCCAGTATCAGAGACTTTGTTGAGCAAGAAATGGCTTAAACGATTTTCATTTATTACTTTTTGTTTGAAAGTTGAGTTATTCAAAAGTTTTTATGGTTTAAAATCAAGAAAATCTCTCTTAAGCCGTTTTATCGGTAAGTCGTTTACGTGTTAATTTAAATTCATATACAAGTGTTTATTGGAGCAATTCAGATCGACAGTTGCTTAGCATAATGAATAATATCCAAAATCTTATTAATCTTTTATAAATTAATTTAAAAATGTATGGTGATTTTTGATTGCCAATTTGTTTTCACGACCTCTGTCAGCAGTCAGGGTCACTAAGCACTACTAAGTCGACTAGACCAAGAGGCCGGTTAATTACATTAAAATTAAGTTGATTTAATATACAACATGGATATCTATAGTTTTATAAAGAATTTCATATATTGAAATAGGTTAATATTAAAAAAGAGCATTTAGAGACTATCTAGATTTTGTAAGCATCTTCGAATGCAACTTGTCTCTGTTATGCAAGTTTTTTAAATTAGCAACATTAAGTTATAAAAATATATTTACCACTATTTTGAAACAAACTACAAATTTGATGTATCTGATATATACAAACATATTATATATACTTATAACACTAGTAACCTTGAGCTAGTAAAAGACGCTTCGCGCGTAATTCTATCTTCTTGGAACTAAATGATATAATACTACATTTGAGCTGCGGCTCCTCTCTCTCGAGGATATTTTGTATTATCTTCAAGAACAATACTTTTTATCTTTTTGAAGAAAAGACATCGTGTAGCTTTAATATCTTTTGTACCCCTTGAAACGTGAACGAATGAAATGTATCATTTCATTCGTTCTATTATTAGCATCGTTTCAGTAGTGAGACACGAAATCGTAACTAACAAACAAAATTACTTTCGCATTTGTAATATAAGTTATAAAATATAACGACTAGGGAAATATGTTTATTATGTACTATACGTTTCAAATAAGAAAACAAGTGTCACACCGCTATATTGTTTTGCAATTGACATGCAACTTCATTTAGAAAAGGACGGTTTTTTTTTAAACTGTTACGTATGTAAAAAATTATAGTTGGTGAAGCACAATTAATATATGTTGTCAATTAAAATGTTAAATATAAATCATATTATATGTAACTACATCAATGAGGTAAGTATCAGAATTGTTGTTTGTATTCAAAGGGTTCAAAAGGTTTTATAATTGATACATCACAAATTTGACAAATCTGAAGTTTTCGATTATCTTCTAATTTAAAATGCATAGTACACATGTCACTAACCGTTCCCGTTTTTTTTTTTTTTGTTGGCGGTACAACTAAATGTACGAATTCATAGCATTGTGCAAAGCGTTAGGCAAATTCTAGAGTTACATAAGTCTTTTTGAAATCAGACGAACACAATATGAGAACTACTATTTTTCGTGTGATCTTTAATTTAAAATTTGTAATAATATATTTATCTGTTTGTTGATTCTAAATTTAATTGTTTTGTTTTGACGATAACAACCATATACCTACATATTTTAGTCATCCCTTTTTTGTCTTGTTTGTCTTTTCAAATACCCGACTTTGTTTACCAATTAGTAAGATATACAGAAGCTAAGTTTAATTAATGAAAAACAACAGAATAGGTGTGCACAACGTGATGCCAACATAAAAAAGGTTAAACCCGAAGGCTGAGCACACTTTCATATTTGCACGTCCGAGCTAATGCGATGACTCCACATATTGCGTGATTCTGTTATATTTTAAATTTAACATGCTACGTAATGTTTTTTTTTTTTAATCAGACTAATAATGTTGTATTATTAAAAGCCGTTCACTGGCTGTTTAAAGTTTTCTTTGCCAGCCAGAGTTACAAATCTAATATAAAAAAGTGACTATTTAAATATTTTTATATCATAGTTTTTGTCACTCGGGATTATGATATAATTGACTTTTACACTGAAATAACACTAACACTGAATTTGAAATTATAAAATTACCTGTATATGAGAAGTTCACCCACCCTGCAAATAAAAGAAAGCACTATTAGTAGAGTTAAACATAGAGTTAACTATGGTCATAGTAGAGTTAGCATATTTACAGTGCAGCTATCAAATAGCATGTTAAGAAATAGACTATAAATTTAAGTTATCTTTAGTAATTTTTATAAAAGAATATACACTTCTAAACCACATGTGAAACTTTAATGTGTATAAATATAAGAAATTCAAAAAAATAGAAATGTTATGTTAATTATTCATAATTGACATAAACACGACTATACGTACATACTTACAACCATTATAAGCGTTTGAAAAAAATAATTGCGAAGAACAAAATAACTACATAGTCTAAAAATGGGCATAGTATAATTATTTGTAGATATGTAGCTCCATTAGGCAATGGTTTAAGTGGTCACCTCGCCGAGTGTTGTGGGTTCGATCATCACATGTCTGTAAATCACAAATTGTTGTTCTGAGTCTGGAGTTCCTTGTGTCCGTTATTTGAAAGGAGGCAATACATCCGAAGGAGTTGTATTTCTATTAAACAAATACCTTAAAAATAAGGTTTATAACCGATTTTATTGTGCCTAAATCATGTATTCTTATAAACTTAAAATTTAAAAAAAGTACTTTTCGAAAACTAAACAAATGCCTTATCGAAAGTATTACCATTATATTTATTTTTATTTATTATTATTATAAACTAACAAAATAGTAGAAAACTGCTGAAATATCTTTTTTTGATTTCAATCTTTCGCGACTTTTATTCATATCATTATCATCATCATCAGCCCTTCGCTTTCCACTGCTGCACGTAGGCTTTTAACTTATATATTAGGTTTTTAAGTCGGGACTTATTTGTAAGGTACAAACTTATTTTCTTTAGCCAACGTTTTGTCATCCACGTGAGTTGCCACGTGGGAGAGCAAGATTTGTGCAAATTCTTAATAAAAAATCTAAAATATCTAAATAAATTTAAGTTTTTTTCTATCTAAACGAACACAACTGCTATTATCTTATAGGATACTTTCATTTCTTTTAAACTAAGCACGCTAAGTACACTATATATATATGTCCTTATATAGAGACTCCTCTGATCCTAACAATCACCATAAAATTCTGGCTGTCTTATTGATCATCGATATATTTTGCTCCCATAATCTTAATCTTGGAAAACGCTATCTAGTATACAACTGTTTTTAATGACTTTTCCATGATTGATAATCCTATAAGCAATAAAGTTCGGACACTTTTAGAATTTGGATGGAAAAATTTTGAATTGACAGGATAGGCAGGATGGAATGAGAAGCAAAGGGATATTGCTGATACACATGAATTGAGGATGGATGAGTATAAGCTATAGCTCAAGTCAGCGTCACAGGTAACCTCTAACTGGAATTAGCTGGTGCCGGGGTATACGAACCCTCTTACTTTAGGTACCAATCTTCAACGAAACCCTAAATAAAACCAACATACAACGTCACAATTTGTACTGAACGTATTCTTCATGAGATCAAAATACCTAGTGCCTGCTGCGGTCTCTCTTCGTTCCTTTACATAAACATAATATGCAAATAATAAATGTGCCCCAGCTTTCTGTTGAATATAATACATATAAATATCTTCCTACAACTTTAAATTTCTATATAAATTTTGGTTGGTTTGGATTCATATTTTAACCGAGTTTAACAAAAGAGGGTTTTTGTTTTATATGTATGTTACGGTCTACAGCCTACAAGGTTTGTTTAGTTTCGAGATGTGAGGTGTTATCTGAATTGTCTTCGTGGTGGGAGTGGTACAAGTCAAAATTATGCATGTATATTTATTTCTTTTTTATTCGTCTTTTAAATTACAAAATGTATTTTACGAATATATATCTTACTTGGTCCCTTTTTAAGTATAATGTAATAGCAATTTTCATAGAACTTGACACGCTGTAGTTGTGGAAAACCCATTATAGCTATGTTTTCAAGAAACAGTTAATAAATAAATCAAAGGTGACACAAATTGTCTTTTAAAGCAAATTGACAAATTACTCTTAGTCATACACAAACATGTTTATTGAACATGACACTGGTTTTCTCATAGTTGTGTTGTGTTCTCATAGTGAGGCATCATGATGCGTTAGGTAGACGGTTAGGTGCCGATTTGCTCAAGATGGCTGGTAGGAGCTGGATGCAAGAAGCCGAAAATCGATGTGTCGTGCCTGTGAAGTGTCGTGCAATGCTACGATACGCTGATGATGATGATGATGATGATACACAAACATTGACTTATTAGCCAGCTAACAGACGAACGCATTGGACTGCTGAGCGTGCCAAAATAATTGAACATACACATACATAAGGGTACACAGCCACATTCATACATAAATAGATGCATACTTATTCGGTTAGACGATTTGGATTTCCCGCTATCAGCTAGTTCGAGTTACTAGAGATGTGACTCTGACTTGGTTCAGCTGTTGCTTACACTACCCAGTCTATCCTTATTTTTCTCTAATATTGCTATTCCATTTTAATATACTCCAAATTTCTAATCCGATTACTTAAGTGGGACTAAATTACGGTTAGTCTGTATAATAACTTTTTTAAGATAAGATATTTTTTTTGTGATGGAATTTTTATTTATTGTTATATGAGTAAGGTCTTAACGCTAATTGATCTGTCAGTATATTACGTAAATCTAAAGTTGTATACTTCGTATTATGACAAATGATATTTCTTTGTAAACAAAGTTGTACACGCTTCGTTTGTAAAAACCTGAATCGTCATGTCAATTATAGTAAACTTGATGTCTTAATCTTTAAGTCTTTTGGCTCGACCGGTGCGTTACCCATGGCCTACATAAAAA
This sequence comes from Tyria jacobaeae, assembly GCA_947561695.1. NCBI lineage: Eukaryota > Metazoa > Arthropoda > Insecta > Lepidoptera > Erebidae > Tyria > Tyria jacobaeae. Next base: position 4,409,104 of record OX387231.1, read on the forward strand.
CACTTGCGTTGCATTTCCCCGAAATTAGTGAGGTTTCCAAAGGCCCAACTCCCATATTAATCTTTCCACTCCATTCATCCCCCCTCTCCTCTTTCCCCTCTCCGCATCCCCCAATCTATAATCACCTCAAAGACGGGTAGCGCAATAAGAATTCTTGAGTTACAGGTGTCCATGGACGACGGTTGTCACTTATCATCAGTGAGCCGTCTGATCGTCTGTACTACGGGACAGACGAAAAAACATTTTTTATTTTTTCATAACATACGGAGTTTTTATTCATTTTTGTTTATTCTTGATATTAACTGCACGGATGGCGTAGCCGTTTAAGTGGTCACCTCGCCATTATGCTGCCTGACTGATTTTTGTGGGTTCGATCCCCGCGCGGGACAACACTTTGTGTAATTCTCAATTGTTGTTCCTAGTCTAGGTGTTTGTACAGTCCCCCACGACACAGGAATTGATCCTAGTGCGGGAGTTATCTCTTTAAAAGAAAAAAAAAATCTGTATTAAAACAATAAATATCAATTTTAATAGAAATAAGTAAATGTTATGTACAAAGGCTAGCTTAACCCAAAACTGAGTTTTCTTCGACCAAGCCTAGGAATAGAAAACAAAGTTTAAGGCAGTCATGTGTACTTAAGTACTCCTCTAATGTAGTGTATAAAAAGACTACAAGTCGAAAAACTAATTTTGAATGGGAGTCTTTGATTCTTATAATTTTTGTCTGTTTGTTCTCAGTAACCTTCCCATCCATATTTACATATCTATGTATACATATGTATAAGCGAAACAATAATATACCAAATATATTGACATACGAAGAGTCACCGTGCTATTAATCTCTTTGAGTCTAGTTCTTGAATACCAAGTAAAAACATGGGCAATTGAAACTGACAAATTAGTCATGTTTTTTTTTTTTTTTTTTTTTTTTTTTTATGCGATAGGGGGCAAACGAGCAGACGGGTCACCTGATGGTAAATGCCTACCGCCGCCCATGGATACCCGCAACTCAAGGGTCACAAGTGCGTTGCCGGCCTTTTAGGTAGGAGTACGCTCTTTTCTTGAAGGTTTGAAGGTCGTATCGGTTCGGAAATACGGCAGGCGACAATTTGTTCCATAAGCTGGTTGTGCGAGGCAAAAAGCTTCTGGAGAAGCGCACAGTGGTGGAGTGCCAATCGTCCAGGTGATGGGGATGGATATTTTGTCGCGTAGAACGATGGCGGAAACCAGCAGCCGGTATAAGTCCGAACAATTCCTCTGAACACTCCCCATGATACAAGCGATAGAGGATGCAGAGTGAAGCTACATCTCTACGCAACGCCAAGGTGTCAAGTCGATCGGAGATATCTTGGCAGTCGATGATGCGAGTCGCTCTCCGTTGAATGCGGTCAAGAGGGAGAAGTTGGTACTGGGGTGCACCTGCATATTGATGAGAACAGTATTCCATGTGCGGCCGAACCTGCGCCTTATAAAGTTGCAGGCGGTGGGCCGGAGTAAAATACTGTCTCGATCTGTTTAGCACACCAAGCTTCTTCGAGGCTAATATAGCCTTACTCTCTAAGTGACCGCGAATACGACCAATGATACGACCAATGGCATCTTTTTAGCGGTGAACGCGCAAACCTGTGTCTTCGTGGGGTTAAATTGGACTAGGTTAAGTCGACCCCAATCTGAAATTTTTGATAAAGAAGTTTCGATTTCAGACACAAGTTTGGATCGGCTTTCGATGACGTTTACCCGAGAAATGTTAGCGCGGCCGGTGTAAAGGGCATCACTCGTGCTATCGTCTGCATAGCAATGGATGCTGCTAATCTGCAGCATGTCGTTGATATGCAGAAGAAACAGCGTGGGTGATAGCACACAGCCTTGTGGGACACCAGAATTAACAGACTTCGAGTCGGAGCATGCACCGTCAACAACGACCTTGATGCTTCTGTCTGTAAGAAAACTGGTGAGCCAATTGCACAGTTTCTCGGGAAGCCCATAGGAAGGAAGCTTCGCAAGGAGCGCTTTGTGCCAGACCCGATCGAAGGCCTTCGCCACGTCCAAACTAACGGCCAACGCTTCCCCCTTGGTCTCGATCGCCTGTGCCCACCGGTGAGTCAAGTATACGAGAAGATCACCAGCTGAACGACCCTGACGGAAGCCGTATTGTCGATCATTGAGGAGCTGGTGGTCTTCTAAGTACCGGAGGAGCTGGCAGTTAACAATGGATTCCATTATCTTGGAGAACAAGGAGGTGATGGCTATGGGTCTGTAGTTGGACGGATCCGAGCGATCTCCTTTTTTAGGGATTGGGTGCACTAGAGCTGTCTTCCATGAGTTCGGGACTACGCCAAGAGAGTAAGAAAGCCGATAAAGGCGCGTTAAAACCGGAGCCAACTCTGGAGCACACGTCTTCAGCACGATAGGAGAGATTCTATCGGGCCCACTCGACTTATGAACGTCGAGGGAAAGAAGCGCTTTACGCACTGCCCTTTGTGTAAACCGGACTTCCGGCATGCGGGTCTCGCACTGCGGTATGGTCGGCGGTGCGTTTCCCCCGTCGTCCAGGGTCGAGTTGGACGCAAAGAGTTTGCCCAGAAGATCGGCTTTTTCTTTAGCGTCGTGGGCCAACGAATTATCCTCTATGCGCAGAGGTGGAAGGGATGGCTTACAAAAGTTCCCCTGGACAGCTTTGGCAAGAGACCAGAATGCACGAGTTCCGGAGGGGAGACTAACTAGTCTCTCGCCAATTCTGCCGATGTGAGCCGACTTCGCCCCAGCAATTACTCTTTTGAGGGACCTGGAGGCAAAGTTAAATTGCTTCTTTAATGTGCTGGTCTTTACATCCCGTGCTGTCGCTGCATTAGCCCATGCTTGGTAACATTCCTGCTTTCGGTGGGACGCCGCTTTGCGGATTAGACCAAACCAATCCTGGGACTTGCCACCTGTGGGAATCAGGGAGAATGGAATGAAAAGTTCCATACCCTGAAGCACAACATCCGCGACAGAGTCAGCAACGACATTGGGATCATCCGGCGAGAAGCAAACCTGCCTCCATGGGTAGGATGCAAAGAATGTTCTCATTCCATCCCAGTCTGCTGACCTATAGTGCCATACGCGGCGACTGCTTGTAACACGCGGCCGCAGCGAGTGAACGAGTGGCACCATACTCCTAATCAGGCAATGGTCCGAAGAGCCAAGAGGGGCCTCAACGAATACTTTGTAGCCGTCAGGATGTGAGGTCAGCAGAAGATCCAACAGTGAAGGCACGTGGCTTTCTGCATCTGGGATTCGCGTAGGCGTTGCTACCAGCTGCGTCAAACCATATGCCAAGGCGAAATCGTGAACAGATCTTCCCGCATGATCGGTTTTGCGCGAACCAAGCCATTCGGCGTGATGGGCGTTAAAGTCGCCAAGAATCACGATCTCTGCGGATGGGACCTGCTGGAGCACTGAGTCTGTAGCCATTTGGACGTGGTCGATGAGTCGGTCCGTTTCGGCATCACCGCTATGGGACCTGTAGAGGCATAGGTAGATGCGGGGATGGTCGTCGCAGTCTACACGTAGCCATAAGATGGAGAGGTCCCTACCTTCAAGATTGCCGAGGCGGCGAGAAGTGATATCATCTCTAACGTACACGCATACACCAGCCTTAGGAACAAAGGAGTGTTCCAGTCCGTACCCAGGGTAGCAGAGGTAGGATGTGTCCGCTGGAGATGATATCTGCGTCTCGGTTAAAAAGAGCAAGGCCGGCTTTGCTGTCTCAAGGTGGTGGTGGACAGTGTCGAGGTTCGAATGTAAGCCCCTAATGTTGCAAAAATCCACGGTAAACGTGACAGGGGGTGCCATGGTATGCCTTCTCTTGCCCCGAGCAGATTTTGAGAGCGCAGTTGAGCCCCCCCCAGAGTACGAGGGGCAGCCTGGGCGTCCACGCTCAGACATAATCCGTACTGAGGGTGGACGTCCAGGGGGGGATTCTCCAACGCTAGCGCTGGTACCCCCCTGGGGTATCCTTTTCGTTAACAGCGCTATCATTAGGAGGGTGGGGGATTTTGGGCCTCCGGAGACCTCACTCATTTCGGGGAAATGCAACGCAAGCGTTACTTCACAACCGGTTTTCTGTGAGGCCGTGGTATCGCACCGGTCGAGCCGGCCCATTCGTGCTTAAGCAAGCATGGCTCTACCACTACAGTATCATTGTACTATTTGCTTAGTGTGATTCATATAAGTGCTTCTTGAAAGTGGTACTTAAAAAATTAATATAACTTAGATTGTGTAATATTTACACTAAAACAATAACACATCAGCAAGAAAACCGTACGCGAATAATCCTTAAGTCTATTTTCCGGATAATGACAAAAATGTACGAACCGCAATGGCCGTATAAATTAACACCTTTGCCTTCGAAATTGTTTGTCAATTTTCTTTTGTCATAAAAGGCGGCAAAATAAATCGAAGCGTACCAGAAATAGTCAAACACATACAAGTATAACTTAATGTCATATTAATTGAAAGATAGAGGGTTGAGGGAAGATTTTGGGAGTGCCCGACTAGTTCTGGTGCGATGTGGTTTACATTACATAACATGAAAAGTGTTTGTATTTAAGACCTCGATCCGCCATTGTTAGGGATAAAATATTTTTGTTTTGCGGGTCAGAAATACAGTAATACTAATAATATCGATTCGGCGATCACTGTTCCGATAGTCATATCTTAAGGATTGTTACCCATGAGCCTCGATGAATACCTGAAGACACTCGTTAGATGGTTGGATCAAGGGACTGATACATATGCAGAAGGTAGCTCTCCTCGACACGGCCCTCATTGTTGTCTACTACTTTTTATATTTTGAATTTATATATAGTATATTAAGACATGCAATTCATATGGTTTTTGAGGTTACTAGAGGAAATAATAATTAAAAATTCAAAAGCACCAAACAATCAAGCATACACAACATAAAGAAAAACACATTTGGTGGTTGTACTAGTATTGTAGCGTTCTAATTTACAGATATGATGATTATTAATCTGAGACTAGCTTGTATTTGAAAAGCCAGTGTTGCTAATTACAATAAAATAATCACCATCACATTACGAAATGGTAATTCACGCTGTAGTTTAGCAGGTTGATCTGTTTACATAACTACATATACAGTAATTACAATACAGTATTCAGAAATAAGCCCGGCGCTTACTTATGCGGTTTCAATAAATGTCTAGATATTCTGAACCTCATAATAATCTATTTTAATACGCTCACTTCTATCCAAAATCATCTTTTTTTGTAATGTAGGTGGACAGATGAACAGACGGGTCATCTAATGGTAAGTGACAACCGCCGTCTATAGACACCTTCAACTAAAGAGTCCTAAGTGCGTTGCCCGCCTTTGAGGGTGATGTGGGATTGACGGTACGGGGAGGGGAAAAAGAGGGAGGATCTGGAGAGGGGAAACAGGATAGGGGGATAAGAGGATAGAGGAGAGCGGGAGTTGGGGCTTCGAAGATCTTATTACTTTCGGGGAAATGGAACGCAAGCGTTGGTTTACAACCGGGTTTCTGTGAGGCCCTGGTATCGCACCGTTCGAGCCGGCCCATTTGTGCCTAAGCATGACCCTACCACTGTTATCCTATGTTGCTTAAGTCTAACGAATAACCATGCTCCGATTTTTCAGATGCTGATGATTACCTGCCCACGGGGCCATTACTTTATTAAAATATTAATAACATAACTATACTATAGCATACTATGTAATCTTTTTCTAAAACATTTTATGATGATTTTTAAAATACTAGCTTCTGCCAGAGGCTTCGCCGTTTTGGGTACTTACTTCTATCCTACACGTATATGGAGTGTATATAAGTGTAGGATTTCATTAAAGTCATCCTCATACAAGGGCCTAATTCAAAGCATCACTAATTTGATCAGACCCGTACCGGCCTTTCCACTAACGGTAACATATTAAATAAAATACCGAATAAAACTCATACTCCAGTCCAACAAAGTATTATATTTGAACAACATACGATATTCTAGATATTGTTCCATCAATATCATCATGTATAAATACATTTGCGACATCAAACAAGAGAATCTGTGGAATGCATCTCATAAAGGCATGTTTGCGATTCTTGGAAACTATCTGATTCAATCTTCTTTTATAACACCAAAGTAATATCTTTGTATCGACAAACATTGATGTGTTACTACTTGAAATGACCCTTGACACAAGCTTTGTCAATAAAACAAAGGAAAATAGGATTTTATTACACTTAGGTCTTGTAGACATTGCTCGTAAGGAATGGCGAACATTACAATTGCCATATCGTTTGCTTCCGTTGACGTTAGAAGTTTGATTTTTATGAATTGATGTTAATTTTAAATGAATACCTTCAGGCGTTCCAGTGAAAAATTAACTTAGGAGAAAGACAACAAAATGATCCTATAAGGGTTTCATTTTTCCTTTTTTTTTTAAGTTAACATAATAGACTGAAGGAGTAGGGAACTAAAAAGCAAAAAATAAATGAAAATAAAATGATCAGTTTTTTTAAATTAACTTTTAGCATCAGGGAATAAATATTCGCAAAAACGAAATACAAACTGCGTCATCCAATCCCCAATGAGAGGTAAAGCAAATCTTCTTCAATAAATATATTTTTGAATAAATTATTGTTAGTTACGCGCAAGATGAACAGGAAGTATTAACACGTAGGACATGCAAAAAATACATAAATACAAACAACAACTCATATGTACCCAAAGGTGGAGGAATGGATCTCAAACGGCCACATATTATTTACCGTAATTTAGTCCAATTTACGTAATAGGAGCCATATTACCATCGACCAGGCACTGTATATACTGTCTTATAAATCAGTAGACGTTTGACGGGCCTGTTGGTCTAGTGGTTAGAGATCCGGACTGCTGAACTGGAGGTCGTGGGTTCGATTCCCACACGGGACAAAAAATTGTGTGATCCACAAATAGTTGTCCTGAGTCTGGGTGTTCTTTGTGTCTGTAAATGTTTGTAAAGTCCCCCGCGACACAGAAATTATTCCCAGTGTGGGAGTTGTCTTTTTTAAGAAAGAAAGAGAAAGAAAAAACTCCAATCCTTTAGTAGCTTTCTACAACACCCACAGAAAGGGTTATTTTAAAATTAACATTAGTCATAGCGCAACAAATTGTTTAGTAAAAACTCAAGGTAGGTATATTATTTATTGCTAACACAAAAAACATACATTTTTCTATAACAGCTATAAACACATGTACATAATAACATGTATTAATGCAATTCATCATATCATAGCATTCGTCATGTAAATAAAAAACTCCAACCATCAACAGAGGTAATTTTCTGTTGGCTATTATTTTTATTACTTTTGGCGGTTAAACTCAGTGATATAAGAATATAATTATATTATAATTAATTTAGTAATAGGTTGAAGATTTTTTTTTTATATTCAGAATGTTAATAACATAGAATAACCTGTTATGTAAATGAATTGTGATTTAATTGATTTTGCTTTACACCGAGACTGACCACACGGCTTAGACAATAGACATATATGTAAAACAATCGATATTTATTTGTTCATATTTTATGTTTACTGTCCAGAAAAACGATCGATATAAAATTTAACATATACTGTTGGAATGAATACTAAAAACCAGGAAATAGTGCTATTTCTGTCTTATTAAAAAATAAGTTTTACATTAGCGAAGCCACGGTCAAAAATTTATAAGATATAAAAACCTCCTTATTCTACAAATGTTTTTTATCCGACTAAAATTTGAACGTTACTATTAATTACTTACTTAAAAATAAAATGGTTTACGAATACGTATGTATATTGCAGGTTGTAAATAACTTCTTACTTATTATAAGAACCTTTTTTGTTAACAAAATTTGCATAAAGATAAACGCTTGTACCTCTGCCTACTCTTTTACATACAGGCCTGAGCATATGTATTTGTTTGTATGTTATATTGTATGTAACGGTATGTCATATCTATAAACTCTCATATCGCTAAGCTGTTATTTGTCAGGCTGTATCTAGCAAAGTTTAATACAAAATATTTAAAGATTGGAACGTTTGAAATTTTATCCATATTTAATATTATAAATGCGAAAGTGTTTATATTTTTGTTTGTTACCTTTCCACGGCGAAATGTTTAAAGAGATTTTGATTAATTTTACGTATTTCGGTAGGTTTTTATTAGGTGTATAGATGACTTCGACCACTGGGGAGGATATATAGAACTTTTTATTGACATACCGCGCGCGTTATACGATTCAATCCTTCATCAACATTACACTAACCCAGGTAATAAATTTAATTGGTAACAATTACATGCATTTTCCGACCTTAAGATCGCTACTACAGCAGTCGTAAAAATTACGCAATACTTCACACTATCATGTCAATCACAGTGTAAAGAGAAGCAAGTGTTAAGTGTATTACGAACAGCCTTTCATTAGTAGTGATAAATTAATGAATTTTGTGGTAGACGATCATTCATATACTTTGCAAGTTTTGACTGACTAGTGTGAAGATCAATAATACTAATAGAAAAAAAAAATACTTTAAATCTACTTAGAAATTTAAATTCAAAAACTGTTTTAAAACTCTATATATATTTTTAATTTATTTATAGAATTTTATTATGAAGGTATATATTTTGCTGTAAGTGACCTCATAAATCCAAATCGCTTATTTTTCACAAGTTCGTTCGTGGCATGAACGAATACTTGCACTTCAGCATCCAATTAGGAATTTTGAGGTTTACGAAAAATTGAAGTTCATGAAGTAACTGATGTCATTTTGAGATAGTGTACTTCTTTGTCACATAACTAGGTTTGTATGTAAAAAACACAATTACGTCCATTGTACGGTTTACGCATAAATTAAAGAATTTACGGATTCTCATAGCTAGATTTATATGCATCAAAGAACTTGCCAATGATGGTTAATGCTTCATTAAATAATACAAAGTTTAAATATAAGAAAATATTACCGCTAATATAAGCAATATCCCTCTGCTTCCATCTTCCCTTCTTCTTATTTTTCCCTTTAAATATATTACAAATATTCCCATCTACCAATTTAAAAAATACTTTTTTATTCCAGAATGGGTAGAATCTGGAAACAAAAGTATTTTCAATATACTTTACTAATCAACGTTACAGAAAAACAATAACTATACTCTGTGCCACGCAGCTGTCTTCGTTATATAAACAATAGGCTCTGTTCAGTAATTTGTTGAAATCCATCAAACATGAGAATCGTAGTCTGGTTTAAGAGTCGGAATTACCGCAGTGATATCTATAAACAAGGCAAAACTTAATGGAGATCGTTTGCCTCGTGCACCTTCTTTCATTATGTAGACAATTCCTATCTATAAACCTGGATTCTTGAGTTCGTTTCGAATTTTTTTCTCAACAACAGTGTGGGCTGGGCCAGTTCGATTCTTGTGGTATGCGATCCCCACTTTTCCATGCTATTGCTGCCCAATCCCTTAGTAGAAGCAATTTTCCTTTTCTTCCTTTGCTCTTGTCCCTGTCCCTTTCGATATACCCTCAATTTTACCATGTTCAATTTCGAAAATACCCGGTTTAAGGCATTAGGCTCGCCCCCTATTACCTTCATTCTAACTAGGAAAAGGTGGCAACACCGTTCAGTTTATCTCGTACTAAATAACTTGTATTAGAATCATGACTTTTACTGTTTGCGACAATTGATATATAACCCAAATGACCATAGTATATGTTCTAAAGTGTTCATATTTTAAATTTCAAGCAAATATTTAAGTTGAACATCGTATTTTCTTTTCAATTATGTCTGTACGAGTATGACTGCCTTAGACTTGATCTTAAGTTTTAAAACAGATATAAGTGTTGAGATCACAACGTAAAGACTCAAACCAAGAATTGTGTAAATATAAGCCTTTACAAAATATTCCTCTGTTATGTCTAAGTGCATTTGTAAGTATTGACCATGTCGTCAGATGAAGACCTAGGCATGCAACATTATGTGCGTATGTGTGAATTCTTGATAAATGAGTATTATTTATATAGATATCGAAAGAATTTGTTAGATATCGTCTTTGTCTATTACATTATTATAAGCCCCACATATGCAAACTGTAAACAATTTCTAAACGTACATTATATTTCTTATACTTGTGCTATAAATTTCAAATGATTAGGTTAAAGATAATGATCTTCAAACGACTGAGCAGATTTTCCTAAAACACAGCTAAGAACACTCTCGATCACGTCAGCTAAAATTGGTCACTTCGATTAGGAGCTACGAAGCCACAGACAGACACGCTAACATACAAAGAGACACGTCAAACTTATTTATAACACCCTACTGTTTCGTCGGGGTTTAAAAAAAGCTTTGACATCGAGGATAGATAACTAACAAAAATATAGGAATTCCTCTGTAAAGTATAGAAATAAAACAAATATTTAATATTCTTATGTGCAAGTCAAAGTCTAAAATATTTTTTGTACAATATTACATACTACAACTTCAAAGGGACCCATTCCTACCAGAGTTCCGTGATCAACTAATTGGTGGTTGGTATGAATTCAACATTTGTTACTTTTGATATCGATTTATCGTGGTAGAGCCATGTTTAGGCACGAATGGGGCGGCTCGACCGGTGCGATGCCACGGCCTCATATTCAGAAACCTTACAAATTTCCCCAAAATTAGTGAGGTATCCGGAGGCCCAACTCCACCTCTCCTATTTCCCATACCCTCATCCCCCCTCTTCTCTTTCCCATCTCCTCATTCCCCTATCCTTCATCACTCTCAAAGCCGGGCAGCGCACTTACGACTTACTCTCATTCGCCCGTCCCCTTTATAATAAAAAAAATAGTTTTACTGCTTTAAGTTTGCCTCAAAACACGCCATCTAGTAAACTTTAGTTGAATATTCCTACAGATTTTGCAGTGTACTTAAAACTACACTATTATAGCGTGTTTATTAAAATACACTCGTATTATATTCAAAGTCTGTAAAGTGTAAATAATATAATATTATAAAGAGGCGGATTTGAGAAACAGAATGCGATCAGGAACTACTGATCCGCTTGAAAATTTGTTTTTGCGTTCGATAGCCTGTTTATTGAGGAATTCTAATGGTTATAAAACATCACGCTGAGTCTTTCAGGAGCAGAGTAGTGAGCATAAACGCAAGTGAAAAGGAAATGGAAATACAAACGAAACAACCAGTTTATCTATAAAGTAACATCCAAAAATAAGACGCGTATTAGTAGCGTATTTCTTCTAATGCAAACCCTGATATTTTAGACATTTTTATGTAAATCGTCACTTGTCAATCTTCGCACGCAATACCGGATCTCACTTTTCACGGTCATCAAAAATAGTACTAAACAGGATTCTTACAAACTGGTTCTGACGTCACTCGTCGCGGTAGTGAATGTTGTAAGTGCGGAATGCTTCGGGATCTTTGCGTTGTTTTGCTCCATTTTGCTCAAAGGGTTTGGGCTTAAAAATAGCGTGATATGGCATTTGATAGCTGGTACGTTGAATGCTACTTGCTTCCATAAAAGTGGTATTTACCTTTTATGTGAATTAGTCATAAATCGAGTTTGTATTAAATTTTTACCGTCTCAATGAATTATAAAGAAAAATAAGCCTGCGATTCAGGAACTAATAAGCCAAGAATAAGAACTCGTTTACTAAAAAAAATAGAAAGTATTTTATTTACTTTTTGTTTTGGGTAGAGGGCTCTGACGTCACGACTACAGTCAGTTCAAGGTACATATATTAGACCACGACGTCCTCGAATTATTACTTACCTTTCACTCTCAAAATACTCCCAATTTTCCCATATTTAATTAGTAAAGTGCCCGGTAGACGGCAATAGACTGCCCAATAGGTTGCCCCTGTAACTATAATTGTAGTTTAGCAGGACCAAATTCTAATTCGCAAAATGTGTTTATACTCCTTCACCTACCGTGTATGTAGTACATTACATTAATTGAACTATGAATAGAATATTCTTAATATATTCTTACCATAATTTGTCTAGACAGGACGAGCATATTAAATCAGTTTAATGACTTTACTAAGATTTTATCGGTATTCAAGTACTAGTAGATTACTTGTAGACGTTATTTATTACACGTATGTTTCATATGAAATCATAGTGAAGTCAACTAGGTATGATTATTGTGTTGAAACAGAGCATAAAGATATTTTAATTGATGAACGTGGTTTGTCGGATATGGGCTAACACTGACGCCACTCCTAATACTTGAAGTTTTTATTTGACTGCGCATGAAGACGGGTTATGTTTTTCTAATGCATGTATGTATGGTGTTTCTTTGTCAGGTCCAAGAGCCTAAATGGCTTGATTTATTGCTATTTAAATTTCAAGTAAGAATAATATTCCATTGGTCTAGTTCTGCTCTTATTTATGTATATATTTATTTTGAATTAACGCAGTTGACTTTTTCTTGATTTTGATGTCTGAATGGTAATAATAGATTGGAAATATATATAAGATCTGGACTTGGTGACAATTACCACACCGCTAACAATGTAACTCCCTTTTTTTGTGTGAAAACCCCCACGGATCGTCACCTACCGTAAGGTGGTATGTCGGACTCAAACCGACTAAAAGCACACAATGTTCTGTCATCGCGTATTGAGGCCGGGACCGGTATGGTGTTTTCTTTGTCAGGTCCAAGACCCTAAATGGCTTGATTTATGTCGACATTTAAGGTGTCTTTTGATTGATCCTTATAATGGAATTACATAAAGCATTATAACATCTCAACAACATTTACTTTCTGCTCAAAGGAAACATTTTTAAACGAACATTTAATGTCACAATTTTGATACTATGTCGGTGGCAAACAAGTTTACGGACCTCATAGTAAGCAGTTACAGTATCTTGAGAAGGCTTGCAACTCCAATATAGCCTGCAACATCACTAAAAATGCCTCAAAAGGAAATTGAGGTGTAAATATATACATATGTAAGTAAGAATATTTTCTTTTTTCACACAACTACTCAAAAAAGGAGTGTAATACTTTTAAACGTCATGTATGTATGTATATTTGTAAGTATATGACAGGATTTGGGCTTATTTATATATCTTTAGATATCTAAAGAAGTCCAAATCCTATACCTTATCCCGAGAGACACCGGCAGTAATTATCATGAGGATTTCCTTCAAACCTTCAAGAAAAGAGCGTACTCCTTCCTAAAAAGCCGGCAACGCACTTGTGACTATTGAGTTGCGGGTGTCCGCAACAAAAAATATCGTGGCTCTATGGCGCCTAATTATTATTATTTTCTAATTGGTAACTTGTGTCCTATTTGATATTAAAGAGGGCAATACTTGTTTGCGTTTCCAATGACTTGGATGAAATACATTTGATAATTATTCAATGTATTCAATTCACTGCTTAGCAGCACCTTATAACAAGGTTGGTAAACCCCTATTCAGTGTCTTCAAAGTCATTATATTTTTAAGAATAATAATTATAAAAGAGTCATTAAAAAGCAATCATCATTTGAAATATTAGACAACTTCTATTTAGGTTACTAAAAATATTATTACATTCGAGTTTTGAACCAAATAGGACCCGTACTTGTATAACGCTCACAATCTAATATATCAAATTCTCGTGTCGCGGTGTGGTTGGTTACCAAAACGGCCAACATCTATTTTTATACCCCTAAATGATAAGGCTGACCCTATACAGATTTTTTTTATGTCAGAACAATGTTTTCCGGGAAAAAATAAAGTCTGAAGTTTTAGCAAATCTTTGGCTATAATTTAAGTGTTCTGTTTTACACAGTCATAATTTTTATTTTATTTCATCGTTTTTATTATTAATTGTCTAAATGAGATCTTATTAGGGTTAATACAATATTTCATTAACTGTGAATTAAATTACATAATTAAATTTCAAGTAAGAATAACATTCCATTGATCTAGTTCTGCGCTCATGTATGTATGTATCTATTTTGAATTAACACAGTTGACTTTTTCTTGATTTTGATGTCTGAATGGTAATAATGGATCGGAAATATATATAAGATCTGGACTTGGTAAAAAATACCACACCGCTAACAATGTAAAATGTTTGTGTGAAAACCCCCACGGATCGTCACCTACCTTAAGGGGGTATGTCGGACTCAAACCGACTAAAAGCACATAGTGTTCCGTCATCGCGTATTGAGGCCGGGACCTCAGGTATACCCTAGAAAGGAAAACCCTGTGACCCCGTCAGACATGAGCGCCCCTTAACAAGGTGACCCCACTATGGTGTGATCTAAGCTCTGATTTAGAGAGGCACGCGCGGAACAAGTCGTGACACCATCTCGGGCCTGCTTCTGTTCTGCGGGACGGAAGAGTACTAGCTCTCTCCCGTTGCCTTTCCGCCGCTTCTTTGGCAACAATCACTGCCTCGCAATACGAGGCGACGGAATCCCACGCATCCTCGCTCTAGACCATAGACATAATCAAGGTCTCCAGCGAGAAGTTAACAATGTAACTCCATAAATAAATTAAGATTTTTATTACCTTGCTTTCTTGAACCTTCTTTTTTTTTGACGTTATCGGGAATGTTACCTGTGTCCATTAGTGGCTCTCGAGCATGATAAAAAATCACAATACATTCATAAATTCACTCAAAAAACATATTTCTTCTTCCGCAGTCTCTTAAAACTTCGACGACTTCCTTTATTTTTCCTTAGATTAAGGGCAAAGTCTTATATGGCAACACTAAATGCATTTGATATTTATAAGTACAACACCTAACAATTATCGAAGAAAGGTTTCAAGCCAGGTATTAATTCCCAAGAAAGGTAAAGACGTCATGTTCGAAATACGCCAATAGTAGAATTGTATAGTATTACTATATGTATTACATACATATATATAAAAATATATATAAGCGGGTTTCTTTTTACGACAATATATTTTTGATCATCAGACACGTTATACAAATACTACTAATTTAATTTACAATATACTTACTTACATTTTTAAGATAACTTCGTCTCTGTTTTATCTTTGAATGTCATCGTCGTCGTCGATATTCACTTTCGTGAGTTACATTCATATTTATTTAAATATACGGTTTTACTCAAGGGATGCCCGACTAGTTTTGGTCCCGACAGGAGACCTTTCTCTAGAAGTAAGTCGTCCTGCCATGACGGTAGCGGACGTCACACTGTGTGACTGTGTGTGTATTTAAATAAATAGATATATGTATCTTCAAAATTATTAATCAACTAGCAGTTCATCACAGTTTCAGCTGCATTTGTACATAGAGTGCTCTAACCTTATGTAGTCGAAGGTCAATGTATATAAATTTGCCTTTCTTTTCTTTTTGGTTTTTGAAAGACAACGCCCGCCCTATTATTAATTCATGTATGTCGGGGGGCTTTACAAACATTCAAATAACACAAAGAACACCCAGCCTTACAAAAACAATTTGTCTCGTGCGGGGCTCGAAACCACAATATTCGGCGCGAAAGCGTAATGGCGAAATGACCACTTAAACCACTGCTCCATCTGTGCTGTGAGTCACCCAGTTAAAATATCTATCTCTATTTACTCTTCTGTTCGTCAACAGACATTTCTTTATTTTGCTAAGCAGAAACAAAACAAAATCTGTAGTTTAACCTATACTAATTAACTCAATATCCAAATATAACCTTATAAAACGTTACTTAACATTGGTTTTAAAATCTGATGGGTTTGATAAGCAAGTAATGCTGAGTTGCTTGATTACTTCAAATATCCTGGTTATCTGTGAGAGACCTATAATCAATTTAAAACTATATTCTATGACTTAAGTAAATCTATACATCTATACATTTTTACTTATATTTTTTGTTTGTTAATCGCTAATTTTCCTTTTATATTTGGATAGAGTATTTATCGATGTATAATATAGGCTGTAAAACATCACGCTGCGAACCTTAGGAGCAGAGCAGTGACCATAAAATAAAATGCTTTGCGGAGTTAGTCTAGCTAATGTACATAGAAATATAATTTTTCTTGACAATGCACACAAATTTTCAAACCTTAGACGCATACAGAGGTCATTACAAACTTAACCTTAAAAAGCCCAGTATCATCATTTATCAAATAAAAATCATTTGTGTCTTGCCAACCTTTGAAGTCACGATTGAACCACGTGATAGGTCTTACAAAGAACAATCCCTTCCAATTTCGCAATCAATTGCATCTCTTTCAACACTGCATTGAGTCATTTACTAATGCTCGACTGATCTTAGTAATTTACACCTAATATTACTTTTATATAATATTCAAAAATGGGTCTCAATATAATTAGATTAAGTGTATATGTTAATAGGAAACGTAACGTAAGTGAAAAAAATTACATTACATAAAACTTATACAATAATTTAATATAACATATAATATATACACATTAACTCACGAATCTTTCCCTTCTGAGTAAGCTGAGACAGCAGAATGTGAGTTATTTTTTTTTTTCATAATAATATATTTATGTTATTACCACATTTTTAACAATGTTTGGGTTGAGCTACATCTTGCTTTGTTATTTGGATCATTTGAGCAGAGAAGCGGATGGTGCTTACAAAAGAAAACCTATCTCTTCTATTCTTTGATATATTATAGGGGGCCAGACGAACAGGCGGGTCACCTGATGACATTCTTACATACTTCACAAGCGTCCAAGCCCACCGGTTTCGGGTGGTAATGAGCTGCCCTCTTTTCAGAATATCATTTATTTGATCAGTGTAAGTTCTTTGGGGTCATTCCCTACCAGCGATCGCAGTAAAATATGCTTTATATATTTATTATCACGTGCCAAATCACTAGTAGAATCAACTCTTAACATACAATCTACATAATCACAAGTATGTCATGTCATATACAAATTTTATCCAAATCTGATCTTAGCATCAAAATCAACAATAAGAAACTGGTTTTGGGTGACACATAACTGAAGATGATGTACTTATACATATATAGTTAATTTAAAAGTATTTTAGCGCTTTACTCTATTAGAGGCAAGTAACTAGGTGCTTTCCTATGATGATGTTCTGAAGTACAAAGTATACCTAAAGTAGAATAGAAAAATTGAGATGCTTCAAAAATTCAGCAAAGGTTTTAGATGAACTTCTAGATGTCGTAATGGTAGTAATTAGAGATAATAACAAAAAATCGGGTCATAAGCGTCATTTAATAGACTATGAATTATATTGCATTATAATACAAAACTCGTCTGCTCTTTGTCTATAATTAAATAATAAAAAACCAAGTATTTCTTGAAGTTGAGCGCTAGTTAAGTCTAGCAGCTAGTAGTTAGTCTATGAGATCTTAAGAAGAATATTGAATTCTGAAATTGCGATAATTATTTAACATTTAACACTTAATTCATTTCATTAAAGGCTCTGAAGGGTATTGTTTTGTCTTTTTCTGAACCAACAAGGAAGAAGGAACAGAGATCACCAATTATAATAATCGCCATATTTTTTCTCTTACGTCACAATTACTGTTGAAACGACCGCAATGATCGTTATATACCTTTGAGCATAATGTGAGCAATTTGGGTAAATGACGTGATTTTTCGATTAATGACATGCCAACTAACTACTTATTGGTTTGACACTAACTGGACCTGCTACGCACCCAACATACATAAAGCTTGGTAATCAAAAACTTATAAGTACACATGAAAAAAAAAATGTTTTTGATTGAAGTATGGAATATTGAGGTTTAAAAAAAGAATGGATAAAATTGGGGTTTGTTCCAAAATCAAAATTAAAAGAAAAATAAGTGTAAAGACTGCAGAAATGCAGAAAATAAAAATATTATTCATAACAGAACAGATTGGGTCAGTAATTATGCCATTGTTTTGGAGGACTTTAGGTACGTGTTTGACTGAATTTTATAAGGTTCTCGTTTACAAAGACAACTTCCGTATTAGTAATGATTCCTGAGTCGCGTAGGATTTGTCAAACATACACAAATAACACTCAGACTCGAAACAACTATTTATGTATCGAACAAATATATTTTTAATAAAACCTACGACCTCTGGCTTACCAAGCAGGTCAGTTTTATAAAAGTGATTCTACAAATTCATAAAGAAAAGAGGGCATTACCAAGACACAGTTGTTTACTAACAAACATGACGCGTACGTAAATAATTTATTACAAACAAAGCCTTCACCCTTAAAGGTCACGCATGAGCTACTGCAGGGTTGGGGTCAATTTCAATTTTCATTACCAACTCTACTATTTTCGTAAATAATAGAGTAAACTACTATATCAGAAGCCGAAGATGTAGCATACTAATATAAAAACAGCCACACCATACATTGAAGTGTAAAATAGCTCTATGTTTTGCCCTCAAGTCCTCTTCTGGTGTCAGTTCAGTTCAGTTCAGTGTGAAGTGATATAAATTTGAAAATATACCATTTTTATCTCAAAACCAATTCTGACTACTATTATAAATTTATTTCATAGGATATGGATGAAAATGAGCAAAGAGATAGTTGTCTAGAATAGAACAAAGGCTATCTAGGAAAAATGACCGGTTCAAAATTTCCAAATTCAAAATTGTTTAATGTAAAAAAATATTACTAAAATACTGTATGAAAACATTAGAAAATTAAGTTTTCGTCAGGTTTATCCTCAATAAATTAACCCGATGGAGAAAAAATATTTATAATTTGCACAGGTTTAATAAAAACTAAAGGTTACTATTAGCATAATAAGAAAAACAGATCTGATGGCCACCCATTCAATGGAAGGTCCTACACCGCAACAATGATACCTATATATATATATATATTTTATTATTCTTCAATAAAAATTCACACGAATAACAAGAGGAAAACACTTACTTTTAAATTCTCACGTTGCTAGTAGCTAAACATTAAAAAAATAACAAAAAACACACTTCACAGCACAAACACTGTACGTATGAAGTCAATTATAAAAATCGCGATTTATTTCGTATAACCAAGCGTCCGCACGCAACAGACGCTGGAATAACACTGAACTTGAAAGAAAAATTGTATGTATACTCCTGCGCAGGTTTACTTGCTTGCTTGCCTTCATCATATCCCAAGTAAAATTTGACTTTAAATGCCTAAAAATAACGCGCAATATCATGTATCATTAATCCAAAGGCCGGTTAACGAATCGAATTATATTACAAGACGATTAATTTAGTATATTTTTGGGTTTTGCCGAAGTAACTTCCACTAACTGCAAACTCATGGTTATGACGCGAAATATGTTATAACAGCCTTTTGCACTCTGATTCACAATCTTCATATCTTTTCAGGGCCTACTCTTTCCACTTCTCTTCTCTATACTATTTTTGTTTGTATAGCATGCCCGCCGAGGCTTCTCTTGCATCACCATCTCGGGTTCAAACTATTCTCATACGGAATTAAATAAAAATCGGTTCAGCTAAACGGCTCAACAGAAAACCGGTTGTGGAGGCCCAATTACTCCTCTCCTCTTTCCTCTGCCCTCATCCCCTTCTCCTCTTTCCCATCTCCTCATCCCTCCTCTCTTTTTTCCCCTCCCCGCAAAACCCCTTCCCTCATCACCTTCAAAGGCGGGCGGCTCATTTGCTTGAGTTGTAGGTGTTCCATGGATGGCGTCACTTACCAACAGGTGACCCGTCTGTTCGTCTGTCCCCCTATAGAATAAAAACAAAAAAGCCAAACCGCTTTTGATACCGATAAATAGACGGTATTACTTTCGTATGTATAATATTGATATAGATTACAATAGTTGTACAAAGCGCGGTGGCTCTCGGTGGAGTAGTAACGTGCTACCTTTTCTCTTCCCGGTGTTGTGAAAAAATGATTAAGAGATTAGACTTTTTACTTTATACAGTGCCTGTTTGACGTCACTATTTACTAAGTTTGCTAGAAGACAACTCGGTTTGGGTAAAGCACGCCCTTGTACATACCATTTCCTTATTTTTTTATAAATAAATGTAATTTGTTTACAATAAAGAATAAACATATATAAACTGTATTGTGGTTAATAAAATGTTAGCGTTTGATTCTCCTCTGCTTGCCCTTTCGGGGCTATAAACGTGAGTAAATGTGTGTTATAATTATAAAGTGCTTACGTAAGTTTGCCATTTATAGTATTTTTTTTCTGCAAACAAACCGCAGTTATTAAAGTAAGTATGCCGGAAACATCTTTATTTGTGCACAAAAAAAGGTTTAAAGTCCATACTTTTATTTATTATGCATACTTATGATACGCAATCGATAAACTTCTTTTTTTATAATATAGTTGGACAGGCGAATAGATGGGTCCCCGGTACGTAAATGGCAACCTCTGTCCATGGACATCTGCAAGTCTAAGCAAAGCACTTGCCTTTATAATTATGTAGCTTCATCTATCGCCATTAGCAATATTAAACAAGAGCAAAGTACGTCGGGTCCTTCTGACCAGCCAGGTCAGCAGTTTCTTCAGAACATTTATTAAACAGAGCCATCAGAAGTTTTTTTATGTTATTAGAATTTAGTCCCTCTGACGTAATAAGGGCTTAATTAATTTTATTTTCGTCAACCGGACACTAATATTTGATTTAATAAGTTGTTTTGAGTTCAAAAAAATCTGTGGAAAGAAGAAAATATATCTTTCATTACTAACTTTTTTCTTTAAATTTGAAAGAGGTTTATTTCACCTGATGGTAAGTCACTTCCGTAAGCCAGCGCCAGCGCTCCTGTGACTGTTGAGCTGCAATTCAAAAGTCACAGGAGCACTGTCCGCCTTTTAGGGCAGGGGTAAGGCAAGAGGGAAAAGAGGTAAAGGTAGGAGTCGAGAGAAGGGAAGCTAAAGCGAGGAGGGGAAGGGAAAAGGGGTTGGGCCTCCCGTACCTCACTCACTCAAACACACAATGCAAGCAATGTTTAACAAGCGGTTTTCTGTGAAACCGTGGTGATACTACGTGCCGAAGTGTGGCTCTCCCACGTTGACTTGATTTTCAAAATTTATAGCTTATAATTCCACATACATTCATATAAGCATTATATATACCTTACTTTTCTTCCTTCCTTGTATAGAATTTTCTCTTTCAAAATATATTTATCAGCTGTTTAATTCCGATTGCCTGGTTGCCGACAATGAGCTTGCCCTTGTTACTTTAGTAGATGCAAATTCAAATTGGCAAAATATAATTGTTTAACACACCCTTTAAAAATACAGGCGTGAGCGTTACTAGGTTGAAAATTTAATGACTTTAACAATACAAACCCGACCACTGGCCAATAACAAGATAAGAACAGACTTAATTAAAAAATAATCCCGTCTTATTGCCGACTTGCCTTCCTTGAGCCATATTTAATAATAGTTTTGCTCACTTTTGAACATCTTCACCTGACAAGTTAGCCTTTAAAGGCAGCAGTGGCGAGTTTTTTGGAAACTCATCAAGGTTTATTTGCAATTGTGTCAAAGTTATACCACGCCTTATACTAAGGGTAGGTCCAGATGATGGCTTCATTAATACTTTAATATACAATTAAAAATTATTTATATAATTTATTTTACTATGTGTGATGACGATGATATGATATTATAATTTTTTTAAAGTATTTATGTAATATTAATCAATCAATCCTTATGATGAAATATTATTGTTCTTGAAATTGAAATCACCAATCTTAAGTGCAACTAATTCAAATAAATAAAAGTAGGTATAGAAAGTGGCATAAATGACAAAGACGTCGCATAATGTGTATATTTGATCCATTTTTTTTGTGTGGAAACCCCACGCGTCATCACCTCACCTAGGCCTTACGGTGAGATGGTATGTCGGACTCGAACTGACTAAAACCACCCAGTGTACCGACATGGTGTCTTCTGGCTGGGGGCTCAGGTGTACCCAAGAAAGGAAATCCCTGTGAACCCCGACAAACTTGACCGCCTTGTAGAGGCCACTTCACTATGGTTTAATGCTCTGATTTAAAAAAGAGCGCGCGGAACAATATTTGATTCCTGCATTTTTCTATCTTAAAGGTCATTTGATTTATATCTGGAGATCTAAGGAAATATGACCAAGCTTAAGTACAACGTATTTTATTAAAATAATATTTTTGAAGTCAGTTAAAAATAAATATTTAATAAAACCCCACTGCATTAAAATACTAAGTATAATACGAACATTTTGTGGTATTATTAAAATACGGAAATTTGAAGAGCAATAGATTATCGTGCTATAGTCATTTGATGTGAAGAGAAAAAACATGTGATAAAGAAAGTGTTATTTATTGAAGCTGACGAATACAGGAGTAGGCGAAGACCACAGTCGAGAAGGATAGACTGCGTGCAACAGGACATGGCTAGAAAGAGTAAGCAGTGAAATGACGAATGATAGAGTGGAATGGAAGAAGAAAACATATTATACTGATCTTAAATAAAATTGCGATAAGGGTAAAATATGATAATGTGGTGTACGTTACTGAGACAACTATTTGTGTATCACACATTTGTGTTCACCTTTGGTAATCGAACTATCAACCTGTATAATATATGTATGTGTGCGCACCTATTCCACACGGTCACCGCTGTAGGTCAGTGCTGTATGGCGTGCTGAAGTTTCTTTGAAGTTGGTTACCAATTACAATAAGTGATGTGCAAGTGCGAGCAAAACAACTGTTGGCTTTTTTTATAGTATAAATCTGTGATGTCACTTATGATTTTATTTCGTAAATATAAACTTCATCTAAAAAAAAATGCCCTCACTTATGATTGTTACTTATGATTTAAATGCTATTTCTTTCTTTCTTTTATCTTATATGAGCAGGCAGGTCATCTGATGCTTAGTGTCTAACGGGGCCCATGGCCACCTGGAACTCAAAAGTCCCAAGTGCGCTGCCCGCCTATAAGAGAAAAAAGGAAGAAGGGTTTGGCCTACGGTACCCTTACTTACTCGGTGAAACACAACGCAAGCATTACATCTCAGCCGCTTTTTCTGTAAAGCTATAGTTTAAATTCAAACTGGCGTTTTTTTACACTGCACATAAGGTATGTGTAAATTAAATTCCGCCACATGTCATTGTTTAATGTATCGGATCTAAATAAACAAAAACCCGTGGCTACAATCAACAAATAAACTATTCCATACATTACTGATATTTATAAACATTACACTAAAGTTTACACAAACAAATAAATTTGAAAGATTGATAACATACATACTTACAAACTCCCACACATTTGGCAATTAGAGTTTGGCCCCACTGACGTAATAGGGGGCCGGTCTATTTCCATAAGCTGGGCACTTCAGAAATTCAAAATTTGAAAATTGGGAGTATATTGGAGAAAAAGAATAACAAAAGAAGGCAAATTAATGGTTCTGGAAGTTCAGGCAATAGCTTGACAACATCGGGATCGCATGCCTGTAACTCGAACTGGCTGTAGCCGAGAGGTTCGAACCCTCTACAAAAATTGCTTTCATAAAAATACTACAATGTAAGCTATTAAAATAAATTACTATAGAAATACGTAATAAGACGTGCTTTTCAACAAAAATATTCATGTTTTATGTTGTGTGTGTACTTAGTATATAATATTATGATTAAGCAAAATTGATTTCCGTGCTTGTGTATAATACTATTTTTATGTTAACATGTATCAAGGTTAAGTATCTGCTTATATATTTCAGTCAAATATTTTACTTAATTTAACTTGACTTATTTGAATAAGATTATCTTCCAACGGACTTCAGAAAATGAGCCTTTTCTTAATTAGATTTTTATTTGTAAATCATTTGAACCGATTTTGATAATTGTTTTCTTAATTGGATTGGTTTTAAGTAGGTACTCAAGCTATGACAATTTTAATAAATATTACACCTCTGCGGGTGTGAAGAAGTGTAATATTTTAATAAAATTTAGTTAATGATGAAAATAATAATGAATTTACGATTATTTTAGCATTGAAATCTGCTAATTTTTTTTTTGAATGATTACCCGTTTTTCGATTGAATTCCTTTTCTTGGAGACAGTTAGGAAGAAAATCTCAACAGAAATTAACAAATACGATTTCAAAATATGAATTTCTTCGATTAGTAGCGACAGTATAAGTAATGTAGAATAACAATCTTGACCGCCTTGTTTAATTAAAGCTAGACAGCTAGTACACTTAAAAGCTGTAAGTACTAAGTACATTTAAATTTCCAAACGTAAATGTATAAAGTTTAGAACAGGAGTTATTTTTAAAATTCGAACTTAAACATACAAATGGGGTAAGCAAGGACGTATAAAGACATTTTCGTACATCTAAAAAAAAATGTTGCCCTATTACTTTTCGTAATTAAATGAGATAATCGGGAGTACTCGTATATTAAAAGGGAAGGAAAGGTAATGATATACCATTCCTACCATGTAACTAGAACTATTTGATGTCGGGAAGTTCGAGACCCTAACCGTACTCGTAATACATTTTATAGGTACAATGTTGGTGTCTAAAGAGCAACATACGACGCTGTTGCGAGCATACGCTCCTGTGTATGAAATCACTCATGCATCAAGCAGGCCTTATAACATAGTTGTGTAATAATATAAAAATTCTGTCAACAAATAAAGTGTTTATTAGTAGAAATTTATTTAAATGATCCGCGACCCTGTTCTACTCGTGTCACTCATTAATATGTAATTATGTGAAGGTTATAAGCGTAAAGCCTTGATATCTAATATCAAATGAGATGAATTTAGGAAAGTACTTCTAGACTGTAAAATAATGCAGAAATGGGAAGAAAATTAAGTGCAGGAGACGACGATCGAAAGGCTGCAGTTTCAAACTTTCTACTGCAGCATCAGGATCGATCCCCACTTAATGTCCAAATATTTATGTACGTACGTATATTATTTATTTTTGTACTTTTTCATCTATAAAATTATGTAGTGTTTCGAAAGAGAAAGATATACCTAAGTATATTTATCCAAGACTGTGTGAGATTCTCCCTAACTATGAGTCGGTAATTTCGACCATAATTCTTGTTTTCAATCAATAAATCAATCGCAAAACGTAATATGCAAAAAAATAATACATAAGTACAGTCAAACATAGAACCTTTTCCTTCTTAGAGGTCGGTTAATAATAATTAGTAACTTTCTGCACTTCCTCTATAAAAATAAAAGAATAAGTAACACCAATTTCACGTTTCCCTCTTGTCGATTTTTTTTGTTTTAATAATTCTCTTCACGCATTATTTTTTCTGGAATGATGTCACTTCTTAATAATGCAAAAGAGATATTTCATTGACATATTTTGAAAACTGTAACATCTAACTAAATTATTAGTTTCTTTACCAAAGATATTTTATTCAAATCATGGAGATATTCATTCATTCACGACTTTCGAGATAAGCTGAAAATATATATAAAATTTAAACAGTGCCACCTATTGACAAATACATTATTACTTTTCCACACAAAGATATTCATTCATCATCTATTTCATTCCGGACTTACGAGATAAGAATCTGAAAATATATAATACTTTGAACAGTGTCATCTATTGATACTTAGACAGGCTATATTTATATTTACTTTAACGCCATCTAGCCCATACAATTTAAACTAATGTTATAAAGATTATAGAAGAAAGAAGGCTTGCAAATAAAGTGACTTAAGTAATAATATAAAAATACAGTAGATGGCAGCACCATCATCTTGAAAAACAATTAAGGTTTAAAAATTATTACATGAAGCTAGACTTATTAAACCTATCCTTTTAACCCATCATTTTGGATTCTTTAATCTAAAAGACTCAAATGTCAAATGCATTTTTTGTGTTTGAAATAATCATAACATTCTATTATTTGACTATATTTTCATCTTTTTTTTATCTAAGAAAATATTCCATTACAATTTATGATTTAATGTTATTGAATCAAGTCATCTTTAACAGATAAATTAAGTCATTAACTCCACAAAACACACTTTTCGATAAAGCATGCCATGTTATTAATTAGACTAAATACATTTCTTTTTATGATGATTATACAAAACTATTGATACCTTTGTACGTTTCCTACGCCCTATTTCTTATGTTTTCAAAATCACCAACCAAGAACCACTGAGCAAACAACTAGAGGTCTGTCATTAAAATAAATATAACTAATACGTATGAATGTTATCTAGGCGTGTTGGTTAATCATCTCTCTCGGTTTCTCGGTGGAGTAGATTAGTGCCACATCTTTCAGGAAAGGAGCTACGGGGGGATCGAACATTTATAAAGTAGACAATATTCAATATCACTATATACATAAGGGTTCTTATGGCGGTGATAGGCTTGTCCCCTTTGGCCTTTTGCCTACTTCTCCGAGGATATTAGTATGAGTGTATCTGTTAGATACGAAATTGTCATCACACGTCACAGTTACGATTATTTTGGTAGGTGGTTGACATTCAATAGTGTAGCGTTTTTTATGCCTTCGTAAAGTACGCCGAAATTGCCAGCAATTTTATTTTGAATTAGTCCTTCCAACGCATTGGTAACCTAACGCGCTTTTGTTTCTTTAACTATTCCTTGCGTTTCAAGTAGTTCCACAGATGCGCCTTCACGACGTCAGATATTGTCAAAGAAATTGATGAAGGGAAGAAGATTTTTATTTTTGATGCCGAATTCTTGCAGGATTTGTTTATTTATTTGTGTTGGTTTACTTAAAAACGTTTTAATGTATAACAAGCATATTACAATTTCATACATTGCACAACAGTTGCTGTAAGAGTTACTTTCAATTATAAGGAAACAGTACTACCCATAGCCCTACAGTGGTAGAGCCCTGCTTAGGCACGAATTGGCCGGCTCAACCGTTGCGATATCATAGCCTCACAGAAAACCAGTGGTGAAGCAACACTTGCAACTCCCCCTCTGCTGTTTCCTCTCCCCCGACCCCCCACCCCTTTTCTCATCTCCTCATCTCCCTATATTTCCCTTCCCCGCATACCCTCATCTCTCATCACCCATAAAGGCGAGCAGCCCCCTTACGACTCTTCTTGCAGGTATGCATGGACCGCGGTTGTCACTTACCATCAGGTCACACACGTCTGTTCGCCTATCCCCCGATAATATGTATAAAAAAACTTTTCAGAAATGGTAATAGAATAATACGAAGAATTATCCGCTATACGTAGCTTACATAGACTATGCCAGAGCATTCGATTCTATCTCCCATAATAGCATATCGAGAGCTTGAAAGAATATGTTGTTCCTTCAGAACCCATAAAACTTATCCAAGATATATAAGAAAAGTATTAGGAGAGTAATACTGATAATATAGACAAAATTGGGTCTCAAATAGACGTATGTAGCGCCCGGCAAGGAGATCCTGTCACCCACAATTTTATAGCTGTCCTTCAAAGCATTATGAATAGTCGGAAATGGAATACACAGGTTTAAAATATATAAATGGCATTTTTTAAGTTACCTCAGATTTACTGTTGACATTTTACTATTCGCTGAAAGCGCATCAAAATTAGAAAATATGGTAACGAAAATCGGTTTGCAAAATACAACAAAAACCAAATTTATGACTAGCAATAAAATAATCTCCATACATGTTGATAACTCACAACTATACTTAAGAGTATATATAACTAGGCCAACAAATATCACAAAAATCTAGACACCAAGATAAACTACATACACCTGTAAATATTGCCTGGATCAAATTTTGGAGTTACAAAGAAGTTATATGGTCAAATATATGTACCTGTGACACTAAAAAGAAAGTTCTGGACTTACCATCACTTGCTCATGGATCACAAACCTTAATATTCAGCAAATACAATAAGATTAAAGTACTGACTACTGAAAGAACCATTTTTTATATGCCGTAATAACTTTAAAACCGCTTTGCTACATTTCATTAAGACCAAGCGCGATCGCAACCTTAAACTTTGGAGAGGGTCACTAATAAAAAATATGTCGAGTTAATTACAATTTATTGCAAGACGTCTGCTGTCATCTCTGGATGAATATTTCGTTTCAGTAAAAATTATGAGTTTTGCGCAGGGTACATCGGCGTAACTTGTAAAAGTGGCAGACCAGTAAAAGTTTTTCAACGCTTTTTAAACGGATTTACTCAAGTATATTTTCAATAGACTAACAAATTACGCAGGTAAAGCATTGTATACAATCTTTATTAATCACAAGTAATAATATAGATTATGCCAGGATTATTAAAATTACCTAGATGTGACGTAAACAACAAACAACCACGTCACATATTTGACTGATCTAGGTTGTTTTGGACATCGTTACAGATCGAACTTCATAAAAGGACCTTAAGGTGTCATCAAAAAATAAAATGCAACGCGGCCAAAGGCAGAAAATTGTTTATTTTTCCTAAATTTTTAGATTCTTCGGACTGCGCTTGATAAGCCCCGGTTTAAGTATAATTTGATTTTATGAAACATCAATCAAATAAAAATAGTTAATACGAAAAAGAAGAAGTTTAAACACAAAATGTGTCAATTTATAAGTATTGTACCTGAATAAGCCCCAGGCACTCTAGTTGGAGTCGCCAGTGTAAAAAAGTACTCGAGAGGTGACATTAATTACTAAAAAAATAAGTGACTTTAAATAAGAAGGTGATTTTGTGTTATACGAGTACAGTAAATACTTTTTTTTCGTGTTAAACGATTGCTTTGCTGATTGTAGAACGTTTTTTTTTTGTATCCACCATTGAGTCTTTATACTGCACGTTTTTATGATATCATAATTGCATTGGCATTGCACATTGCAGGCAGTAATCTGACAGAGACATCAATGACAGAAATGACATCAATCGACATTTCACATCCACAACTCACCTAGATCATCAAACCAAATGTCAGACCTTAAGCTATATAGGTAGTTTAACAAGTCCCACTACTGACGCATTTACTTTTTCTCCAG
The DNA here is from genome assembly GCA_947561695.1 of Tyria jacobaeae. Lineage (NCBI taxonomy): Eukaryota > Metazoa > Arthropoda > Insecta > Lepidoptera > Erebidae > Tyria > Tyria jacobaeae. The sequence goes on from OX387231.1 coordinate 4,438,032, forward strand.
TGGACGCATGGTTGTCCCCATCCTAGATCATATTATCCATGTCATTTCCCATATAATCAACTTTTCCCTTGACTCTGGAACCTTTCCCTGCCTCTGGCGTAAAGCTTATATCATACCTTTGCCCAAAACAAGTAACCCTTCTCTTCCACACCACTTTCGTCCTATTTCTATTCTCCCCTTCCTGTCTAAAGTTCTAGAGGCTTGTGTAAACAAGCAGCTTTCGCAATTTATATTTCGTCATAATCTCCTGAGTCCGTTACAGTCTGGTTTTAGGCCCGGCCAAAGCACCATGTCCGCTCTCCTAAAAGTGATAACACTAAAGTTACCGTCTTAGTCCTGGTTGATTTCTCGAATGCCTTCAATACCGTCAGTCACGAGGTCCTGCTATCCATCCTTTCATATCTTATGATCTCCTCAGAAGCACTGGAATGGTTCTCGTCTTATCTTCAGGGACGCCAGCAGTGCGTTCGGGTGGATGACTCGTCATCAAACTGGACTGATCTCTGCAGCGGCGTCTCTCAAGGCGGAATATTATCTCCCTTACTATTTTCTTTATTTATTAATCAGTTAACGCCACACCTTCAGTGTCCGTATCACCTGTATGCTGATGACCTGCAGATATACTCCCAGAGTAGGGTTGAATACTTATCAGAGGCCATTGATAAGGTAAACAAAGATTTGGAAACTATAAGATCCTGGTCGTCGAGATTTGGATTATCGGTAAATCCAACCAAATGTCAAGCGATCGTCGTAGGAAGCAAACCAATGATGGGCAGGCTCGACACTGGGACTCTCATACCAATAGTCTTTGATGGCTCACCTATATCTGTGAGTTCAGCAGTTAAAGACCTAGGTTTGTTTATTGACTCGACCCTGGATTGGCGGGCCCAGGTTACACATGTGAGTCAGAGAGACACTGGTGCTCTCCGAACGTTATACCGTCTCAAAAACTTCCTCCCTATTAAAACAAAAACTTCCTTAATGCATTCCCTAATTATTCCCATGATTGATTATGGCGATGTGTGTTATTTTGACCTGAATGCAGACCTTCTCAACAAACTAGACCGTCTTCTGAATAACTGCATTCGATTCATTTTCAATCTTCGCAAGTATGACCATGTCTCTGCTTTACGTTCCCAATTGAAGTGGCTTCCTATTCGGCAACGTCGCAGTTTGCGAGCAATAAATTTTCTATACACCTTCTTGAACTCCCCGTCTCCCCCTTCTTACTTAAGCCCCTACTTTAAATTTTTGTGCTCCACTCATGACAGGGACCTTCGTTTTTCGAACAATTTGCTCCTCTTATGTCCTCCCCACAGCTCTAACTTTGTCAACTCATCTTTCTTCGTGCAAGCAGTTCTTCTATGGAATGCGCTCCCTCTTGAGCTTAGAATGTCTGAAAGCCGTTTAACGTTTAAGAACAAAGTACGTGAACTTCTCCTCGCTGAATTAGCAGAATAACCACAATGCACTTGACTGTATACCTATTTATAAGTGTATGTTAGTATATATATATGTATATACATATATACATATATACATATATACATATATTCTTCATTATATATTTTTATGTATGTGTATATTTGTTATGTATTTGTATATATATATATGTAACTATAGTTGTTTTAAAATACATTACAATACAGTAAATTCCAGATGTCTGCACCTACCTTATCGCTTTTCTTCACCACCTCAAGGTTGACTGGTAGAGAATGCCCTAGGCATTAAGTCCGCCTTTGTGTGCATGAAGTTTATTTTATTTATTTAAATAAATAAATAAATAATCTACTTTTTTAAAATCAATTATAACCCCTTTTCCCCTTAGATGATATATACGTTAAAAATCACGTACCCTTAACGTATATATATATACTTTTATGCATCATTTCACGGAACAAACAAACCTTAGAACAATTCTTAGAATTCCGAGTTGATTCATTGCTTTCGTTAATTGAAAGTTTAATTTAAAGCATTATGCAGTAAAAGCTTATTATGGTTTATATATATTTATCTATAGTTGTATGGTGGCACATTCAACAAATCATTACAAAGAGTGTGACTCGTGAGTATTCGTTTAGCGTCGACAGTAAACGAAAGTAAACAACGATCACCTCAGCCTACGTTATTAAAGGTACATACAACAATAGGGGATCGGACAGTACTTAGATAAAATAAATTTACTGTTTTTTTTTTTAATTTTGCTATTTACAGTATTTTTAATCTGTACTAAAACACCAGTCACAGTGCGTGACGTCATATGTAGGCAATCATTGACTGCAGGGGTACTATCTACTTAGTTCCCTAAGTTATTTCCACAAATTTCATGTGGCAACCAAACTGAATATTTCCAGGTCTTTTCTGAAGCGTGGAGTTGTTTTTCTACTGCAGTATGAGAACACTGAAGCTGCTCTGCCAGACAACGTGAAGTGAACTTGGGATCCATTTCCATGAGTCTTTGTAACTCATCTACATCTATCGTAGGAGGTCGTCCTGGTTAAGGTTCATCAGATAGGTCATAATTTCCTTCCTTAAATCTTCTGGACCAATGTTTGGTGATATCGTAAGAGAGCACGCCTACGCCAGTCGATTTTCGACCTAAGCGAAATTCATTAAATAAAAGCAGCAGTAGTTTTACTATTCGAGATCCAGTTGTCATTTGACATATAACTCTTGCTTTATTTATATACTACTCCAAGAAATTCGAGATAGTTCTATAACGTTTTAGAAACTGATCGAAAAAAGTGGCGGGTTTATTAGTTGCCAACCTAATACATTAAAATATATACAAGTAAGATATTAATTACATAACAATTAATTAGACAACAAAACATAACTATTTAATTAGAATTTTAACAGTGGTTGAGCCATGCTTAGACACAAATGGGAAAGCTCGACCGGTGCGATACTTCTTCACACACTTCTACAGGCTTTACAGAAAACTGGTTGGGAAGCAACGATATCCAAATACCACTCCCAAATTGTCTTGACTTGTACTTTTTATACCTTAGCTGTAAAACCTGGTAATAGAGATCCTGGAGTATCAGCAGTGTGGACATTAATACTCCTTTTATAATCATCCTGGTCTATATCCGCTCAATACTAAACACAGACTTAGGTTCTTCAAATAACCTCCTGTATCCCTCTTACATATTTTATTATTTTCTCTATATAAATTCATCTAGCTCAATCTTTCACTCAAACTTCTGAAGCAATCAATCAAACTTCTCTTTACAAAAATTACATTCTTAATAAAATTTATATAAAAATATCTCAGGTAGATGAGAATGTCTTTAATTTAATTTTGTCTAAACTAATATTATAAAGTGGAACTGTTTGTTTGTTTATTACGGTTTTAATTCGAAAACTACCAAATCGATTTTAAAAATTATTTCACCATTAGAAAGCTACATGTTCACCGAGTAACATAGGACCATATTATATTTTCAAAAAAAAGTGATATCTCTACCTAAATTGGAACAATGTAACCCAAAGCATCAAAATGTTGCCTATAAAACTCTTTATTTTTCTCTTCTACACCACGAAGTTCCTAAATATCACATGGGCCTATAATAGATTTACAGGAAGGAGACGCGGTGAGGATTGAGTTGGTTACATAGAGTCTCCATCACGTCTACACTCTTACCAATCAGAGTGTTTTTACCTTACAATGTAGCTACACCACGTCCGCGGTCCGACTTTATGCGAGTACTTAAAATACAGAATTGTCAAAGAGTCCCATCAAGCTGCTTGCCGAGGAGAATGAGAAAAGGTTTGCTTGAGAGCGATGATCATTGAGAAAATACTCTATGAAGAAGCTTCTATTTCGCAATGTCCAACAAAACTAAAAGAGTAACATTAAAATTGGGGGATAACTTGAAAGATCATTTTTGTGAAGACATGAGACAAAGAATTGCGAAAGACAGCAACACTAATACTTTACTTAAGCTTTCAGTGAAGATATTTATAATGAAGGTTTCATACAAATCATACAAATAGAAAAAGAGCTAATGGAATTAAATGATAAAAATTAAGTAATTTTGGATTACCGACTTTTATTCGAGCACAGAGTAATACTATAGACACAACGGTTGTCAATATATACCAATGATTTGACAGCGTTTGTAAATGAGAATATCCCCAAATTAGTCACTGATCAAAGACATGTTTTTAAAACAATAGTGGATAGCGTGAATAATAACAAAGGACAGTCATTTTTATTTTTTGCATGCACCTGAAGAAGTTTCTTGCAAATTTAATACTTGCTACTATAAGACAAGCAGTGAAGATTGCGATAGCAGTTGCTTCTTCAGGAATTTCTACAACTTTCTTAAGCGAAGGAAAAACTGCTAATTTTACTTTTAAACTTCAGCTATCCAACACAATAGTTCACATGTTCTATGCGCAAAAATGGGTCTCTTGGTAAATTAATACAAGAAGCGTCATTGATAATATTGTATGAATGCACCATGAGCCATAGAGCACATGTTGAGACTGTGGATAGAGCCTTAAAGGATCTGAGAAACTCCGCAACTTAGAGCTCATCATCGTGGAAATACGCATAACATTCCCACAACAGCTACTAAAACTTAGAGAAGGAAGTTTTCTCTCTTTAAAGTTAAGCAGCAGTTATGATGTCCTCTTAGATAAATCATTAGGCCTAATAGTTGAGAAGATTAGAATGTTTAATAGATGCCGTATATCCTGATATCGAAAATTTAGACAAAATGGAGGTTCATTTACTGTATTCTAGAGCAATTGTGTCACCTAATAATAATAATAATATTATTTAAGTTATATAACAGAAGCTGACTGGATGCAAGATGTCAGACGATCGTGTGAGACAATACAACAAATGGAACCTATAACCATAACCACTGAGGACGTGGGTTGTGCAGTTCGTTCATTATCAAATTGGAAATCACCTGGTGCAGACGGACTGCACAACTTTTGGCTTAAATGGTTCCGTAGCTCACATGCTCGTTTGGCATCTCAGTTCCAAGCAGCTCTAGATTTAGGTTCATTACCCCAATTTATGACCACTGGCGTAACCCACTTACTCTACAAATCTGGTGGTGCCATGGATCCTAAGAATTATAGACCAATAACATGTTTACCAACTGTCTATAAGCTTCTTACATCTATTCTGAGAGTAAAAATTACATATCATTTAAATAAAAATTCGATCATTTCTGTTTTTCAGAATGGATGTAGGAGTGGGACTCGTGGCACCAAAGAGCTCCTTATCATGGATATGGCCATTAGCCAACAAGTACGTCGTAATCGCAAGAATCTGGAGACATGTTGGATAGATTACAAGAAGGCCTATGACTCGGTTCCACATACATGGCTTTTGAGGGTGCTGGACTTGTATAAAATTGATACAACTGAGAACGGTTCTTCGTTATCCAGGATGTCGGCAGATTATAGCTAACGATGTACCATTAGAGATCGAGCGAGGCATATTTCAAGGGGATAGTCTGAGTCCCTTGTGGTTCTGTCTAGCTTTAAATCCTCTCAGCACTCTGTTAGAGGGTTCAGGGCTAGGTTTTAAGTTGCGGAAAGATGATCAAGTTATATCTCACTTTCTATATATGGATGATTTGAAACTATTTGCCCCCAGTAAATTACAACTGACAGCGTTACTAAAGGTGACTGAAAACTTTAGTAACTCTATCAAGATGGAATTTGGTGTAGACAAGTGTGCAGTCATGCACGTAAAGAAAGGCGTAGTAGTAGAATCTGAAAAAGTTGAACTTTCAGATTCAACTAAACTTAGATCTCTTTCTGCTGCTGAAACCTACAAGTATCTGGGTATATCACAGTCATTGGGAATACCTGAGTCTAGTGTGAAACAGGCATTGCGGGACCGATTTTTTGGCCGCCTGAAAAAGTACTTAAAAGTCTTTTATCGGGCGCTAACAAGATACGCGCCTGCAATAGTTGGGTTATACCAGTTCTCACGTATTCCTTTGGTATGCTCAGATGGACTCAGACTGAACTAGATGCTATTGATAGGCGAGTTCGTACACTGATGACTGCATTTCGAATGCACCATCCGCGGTCATCGGTAATGAGATTGTATATCCCGCGAAAGTTTGGAGGTCGTGGTCTTTTAAACATTAAGACCCTACAAAATCGCGAGATATACAACCTCAGAGAATATTTTCTTGATACCGATGTAGAAGTGCATCGTAATGTTGTAGCAGTGGACAAAGGACTTACTCCGCTCGGTCTGGCTAAAGAGAACTGGCGCAAACCTGTAGTACTCAGTACTAATGATCGCACGGAGGTATGGAAGGGCAAAGAGCTCCATGGTCGGTTCTATCGGGCCCTAAATGGGCCTGATGTAGACGTAAAAGCTTCTACATTCTGGCTACGGTGTGGTGATCTTTTTGGAGAAACTGAAGGTTTTGTCTTTGCAATTATGGATGAAGTTGTTATGACGAATAACTATCGGAAATTTATTCTGAAAGACGGTACGGTCGACATATGTCGGGCATGCCACCGTCCCGGTGAATCTATCAGACATATTATTTCTGGTTGTTCTCGTCTTGCAAACGGTGAGTATTTGCATAGACATAACCAAGTGGCCAGAATAGTACATCAACAACTTGCCCTTAAATACAATCTTGTGAGTTTAGAGGTGCCATATTACAGGTATGTGCCCGACCCAGTTCTCGAAAATGGTCGTGCTACATTGTATTGGGATCGATCTATCATCACTGACAGGACTATAATTGTCAATAAGCCTGATATAGTCGTGATAGACCGCTTAGAGCGCCGCGCAATGATTGTCGATATTGCTATTCCTCATGATGATAAACTCGTGAAAGTTGAAAAAGATAAACAATTAAAATATTTGGATTTGTCTCACGAGATTGTCGATATGTGGAATATCGATTCGGCGATCATTGTTCCGATAATCATATCTGCTCATGGATTAATAGCTAAGAGCCTCGACCAACACCTTAAGAGGCTCTCGTTAGATGGTTGGATCAAGGGACTGATGCAGAAGGCGGTTCTCCTTGACACGGCCCGCATTGTCAGGAGGTTCCTATCTTTGGAGCCCTAACCACCGGTGTCTTGGTCCCTGTACCCGGTGTCGGTGGTCTACTATTTTTATATTTTTAAATGTATTTTATATTTATATTGTATATTTAAAAATGTAATTTATATGTTTATTAAGAGAATAAAGAGATAATAATATAATAAATAATTTAATTTTACAGAAAGTCCCCAGCCACAAGCGAGCATAATCACTAGCCCTGCAGCCGGTCAGTTAGCGCACATACCCCGGGTACCTTATGATCCCTACCGATTTGCCAATACCTTTCAAACGTCTTCAATTTCCTGTGAAAACAGAGTTCGCTTTAACAATTAGTAAGTCCCAAGGCCAAACCTTTGACATACTAAGGATAGACTTGAGAAAAGAATACTTTACTCATGGCCAACTAGATGTAGGTCTATTGCAAATTGGAGCTCCCAAAAAATAATACATTTTTCTACCCCATATTCAAATTTTCAAATTAAATATCTTTATTTCATAAAATTCTTCAACAATTATCCTGTGTTGATTTACACCGTTTTCAAATGATTAAACATTAGGTATAAGAAGAAATAAGGCAAATAATAACATAACATCAAATGTTGGTTACAGAAAAGCTCTTAATATATACATATATATATATATAATATAGGGGGACATACGAAAAAACAGGTCAACTGATCTCAAGTGATAACCGCCGTTCATTGATACCTCCAATTTAAGAGTCCCAAGTGCGCTGTCTGCCTATAGGTCTGATGAGGGATGGGGAGAGAGGAAAGAAGGGAGGGGGGATGAGGAGAGGGGGAGTTTGGCCTCCGGAAACCCGACTAATTTCGGGGTAATGCACAACACAAGCGTTACTTCACAACCGGTTTCCCTGAGGCCGTGGTATCGTACCGGTCAAGCCGGCCATGTGCCTAAGCATGGCTCTACTACTGTTAAAAGTTAAAATTAAATAATAATGCTTCACACGGAAGCCGCGGCGGGTTGCTAGTATTCCATACATGGTTCAGTCTAGACTTTAATACTACCTTACTTTTTTATTTAATTTAAATTTTAATTAAAAAATAGGCCACACATATAATAATGTCATAGATAAAACAATAACTTTTTTTATAATGGTTGCGTTGCATTCCCAAATACCAGTACGTTTGTAAACCAGAGAAAGGTCGTATTTCATGTGACGTCATTGTCATAGTCATGTTTACCATAGAGCCATTAACATTTTAGACGCGGCATTTTAGCTTACTGTATAGAAATTCCTTCTTTTTCTTAACCTAGCTATGTTGCAGTCAATTAACTAACTTTACCATACCAAATAATGTAGTACTATAATGGACATTTTAAAATATAACAAACTGGTCTAGAAAATGAATTTATCACAATATTTAACAATGTGGCTACAGTCTGGCTTAATTAACTCTTGACTGTTACAGTCACAGGCACTAGAGCTGTCTAATATCTACACAATATATAAATGTTTATTAGAAAGCAATACGCTAGGAGTGATATCGAACTATGGCTAAAAATCATGAATGCTTTCTTTAGTTGAACTAGAAGCCAGCTCTACCCACATATTATTTATAATAATAATATTAGTTTAAATTAATATATTATCATATTTCAGTAATTTCTTACTAAACCTTTAATGAATAATACCACGTAATCTTCTACGTAAGTCACTCCGTCTTGTAGTGAGATGGCAACATGTTTTTTTGTTTATTACTTTATTGCATGGTTATAAAGATATGCTTCTTTTTATATTAAAAAAACGATGGTTCATAATCCAAATAAAATTATACATGCTTTCATGACGGCAGTAAGGAAAAACTAAATTAAATGTATATTTATAATTAAAATTGGTATTCAAATCGAAAATATATCTTCATCAGATTTTTTAAAAAAGCTATATAAAGTTTTGTTCAAATTAAATAAACGTCCTATCTGAAAGTTTATGGTACTGCATTCACATCGGGAGAGAGCGATCTATCGACAAAGTGCCGTACGGCCAGTGCGTTCTTGGTCTCGGTTGGTCTGCGACGCGCCACCTCAATTCGAGTTCCATTTTCAAACTGCTGTCGATCCGTGTGTCCGTATATTTTTTATTTTGTTTTTTTTTTTTTATAAAGGTATCAATTTTTTGAGTCTGTTATCGATATCCAGTGTTTTCTCTATAAAGTTTATGTGAATGTGTGACATACAAAAGTAAAAGGAGGTGAAAGATTTGTTAATTTTTAGGTGAGTTGTGTTTGCGTTCTCATTTTTTATATAATATTTTAAACTTTATATATCATTCTTCGATAAATGTATGATGTTGTAAGAATCGAGGTAATCGATCTTAGAGGTTATATTCAAATATAGAAAGTTAATCATAAATTAAAAAGCACCATAATCAGTCAACAAAGCGTGTAATATCGTTAGCTATGCCTTTAATTGGCAACAATTTTACTGGTAGATAAAAACTGCAATGTAATAATAAATTCAATCAATCAGCTTACTACATACAAGTACCTCTTTGTTTCCTGACAAACGTACAAAATGTTATCGAAGTTAAGTTAAGGTCTTCACTACATTTAATTATACTCTTGTTAAATCAAACTGTTGCTCAGCAACAATATAGTATGTCCCCGATAGATATACCCATATACCATACCATTTACTTATATACACAGACAGTAAATTATAAAGATACAATTGATAAGGTTAAAGATACTATTCTGTGAGAGTATGGGCCTTTTTAATTTCACTTTTCAGCTAAAAAGTTTAGGTATAACTTATAATAAGTATTTATACCTATATGTATATTTTAATGTAATGATTTTGATATATAAATTTATAAAAAAAAACCTTTATGGAATGCATTCCACAAATAGTGTACGGAAGGTACCAATATCGATTATTAAACACATTACTAAATTCAATAAGCTATTTTAAATCGCTACATACCTATTTATATGTACGAGTATACTAATATATAGTATACAGTGTAGTATGGAATGGAGTGTAACATATCCTAGATTAGCATGATCATTATTAGTAAAAAAATAAATACTAGTAAAATCAAATAATAATGTGTGATGTGTGATGACCGTAGAGGTAGGTATGTAAGCATATAAGCATAGTGTAGGGCTGTTGTCTCTGTCTACCCCGAAGGATAAAATTGTGAGTGTATGCATTTATGTAAATTTCTCAAAAAATACTTTCCACACTGATAAAAAAACTCTAAGTCGAATTAATAGCCTGTAGCGCTTTACGTAAGCCTAATATAATTGTTACGCAAATGTTAAAGCGATTCAAGCTTATCTGTTTAGCAAGGTCAAAATAGCACGCATCACCGTAGCCTACATAAATTACATCACGTTTTGATGAAAACTGAACACATTATTTAATACTGCTACCTAACAAAGAGCCACTTTCCTTTAATCAATTATCAGCATTTATTCATCTTTGAAACTATAAAACCAAAATCACACCATAATGCACACATATAGATGGATACCACTTTAAAATATTTACATTCCTTTTTTAACGGGGGTTAAAAAAAGTTAAATAAGAAAAAATATATATATATGTATACTCACGCCCGTATTCCCGAAGAGGACGGCAGAGGTGTGGGCCCTATTCCACTCCACTGTGAACCACACTGCCAATCATTACGCTTAAAATATGTATGTATATATATATATATATATCTTTTTTATTGCCACTGTGCTTCATAGATATACCTACCTTTTGACATAAAATATTGAGAAACAGAAAAAATGACTCGTTTATAAATATAATGGCCGGAAATTGTGCAATTGGTGGTGTCATCTCTAAACATTTTCAAAATAATTTGTACCTGTCACTCAATAATTATTCGTGATTGATAACGATCCTAAACGTCATACAATTGTTTCAATAATAATGTCTCATATCCTACATATTTTATTAATTCATAAAGACAATTCTTTGTACGCATCACCTGATGGTAAGTGTCTACCGCCGCCCATGAACACCCGCAACTCAAGAGTCACAAGTGCGTTGCCGGCCTTTTAGGTAAGAGTACGCTCTTTTCTTGAAGGTTTGAAGGTCCGGAAATACGGCAGGCAACAATTTGTACTATGGACTCGTTGTGCAAAGAGCTTCTATAGACGCTCACAGTGGTTGAGTGCCAATCATTATGGTGATTTAGATGAATATTATGTCGTGTAGGACGATGACGGAAACCTGCGGCCCGGTATAAGTGCGAACTTCCTCTGAACACTCCCCATGATACAAGTATAGAGAAGGCAGAGTGAAGCTACATATATATATAAATTTGGTATATACACATACATTTATATGTGTGTTATTTGTTTAAAGAAGTACAGCTAGTGTTCCGTAACAAAAGTTATATGATGACAGTTTGAGTTACTGGCCACAGAAACAAAAGAATTTATTTTTAAAAAAGTTGAAAACTGCTTTCAATATGCCTTTCGAATTTTTTACCACAATACTTTCAAACGTAAAAACTTGCAACTTAAAAAAAAAAGTACAAGCGAATTGAGAACTTCCTCCTTCTTTTGAAGTAGGTGAAAAAGTTTCCATTTTACGCTTTTTAATACCTTATAATATTTCTTAATTCGTAAGCACCATTGGCAAGCCACATAAAAGCAAAATACGCCATTTTAGTTTACTTGGATGACATATTTTTTGCAACAACTTGATTTAAAACAAGCTACTGAACTGATTCTGATTCTCGGAAATTAAATATATCTTTTCACATAAAAAAAATATTTTTTCTAATCAAAATCCTTCCTCCGTTTTTGAAGTCGGTTTAACAGCGGTCGAATTTCGGCTACCAGACTATATCTAATAGGCGATATCTTAATTTATTTATTTCTAAAAATAAAACAATACACTTTTTACACTTTTTATAAAAATAATAAATATACATTTTTTTTTTACACTTTTTATAAAAATAATAAATATACATTACAAATTGTTTCAGTTCCTAAAACTGCTAATCTTTTCTCCTAGGTTCAAACACTGTGTTAGGTGTTTTCGATTGTCGTAATGCATCCATTTTTCATCACAAGTAACGATACCACTCAAAATTCCCTAGGTTTGTTCTGCAGGTCAACATTTCCAGAACGAAAACGTTGAAGCCAAAAACGTACCGTGCTTTCTTTTACAGTAGCTACCTAGCTTGCCCATACATACTATTAATAATTCCAGCGTTTTCAGCAGTGCTAGCCGAGGTGGAACTCGTATTCGTAAAAAATAATGCGATATCTATTTAAAGTTCTCCATCAATTGGCGTGAAAACAAATGAATCACTTAATATGAAACACATTTACACAAGCCTAAATTTAAAATAAATTAGACTTTGGAATTTTTAACCAAACGCCAGACATTTGATATCAAAGGGGCCAGTTCGACAAAACGCCAATTTCATATTTATTTGAGGACCTAATAAATATTTTAGTGTTTTTGTCATTTCAATAAATTATCTAAAATTTATATAACAATTATTTTGTATTATTTTTCTGTCAGAATACATATAAAAGGTCAGGACTTCCAATTATATCGCACTAGCTGTAGCTGATCACAACTTTTTAGGAATGAGAGGTCCTCATCCTTTTTTCTAACCTCTAATAAGTATTTTAAATCCTTTATACTCGTAGCTAAGAGGAAGTTAAATACCAAGCATCATTTCAAGTTAAGCATTTACTAGTATCGATGAGTTACCGTCATAAGATAAATAATTGCTCTCACTTGTTCAATCGTCTGTAACGCTTTACTATCCGAATTGGACCAGAAATCAGCTCCAATCTCTACTTTATTTACCATAATTCTAAAATCTTGATCTGACATGGATGACAAAACTCTCAGATACAGCGGCGGCGGCTGTATATTAAATGAATAATTATTCTTAATAATAATTTCTTATCGTTTCGATAACAACATTTAAATTGTTCCGGACCAGAACTTAGCTACATACTTTGATCGCATTGTCGGTGGCAGACATTAAATCCAGGGTCATTGTCCTAGTTGTTCCGAACAAGCAACTCAAATCGGTTCTACCACTGAAACCCCCCACATAACTCTAAAGAATTTGTTATTAAGCGTATTTTTTGTTCAACGTGGAAGTGGCATGATTAGACACGTATAGGCCGGCTCGACCTGAGTATTACCACGGCCTCACAGAATACCGGTTAAGCAATGACACCCGTCTCCTCCTTTCCGTCATGAGGGGTTAATCACTTACCATAAGGTGACCCATTAATTGATCATAAAAAGCCAACAGAACTTCTGAAACGACAGAACTTAGAAGTGACGGACCGGAAAACGATACACGAACCGCTAAGGCAAATCAACATTCGTTCTAAAAGCTCCACTCTAAATCGCCCTGAAACAAATTTCTAATGATCAATTATTATTATCATTTATATTTCATAACTCTCGCTGTTGTGTTCGCGTTCACCCTGTTACACAGCATGACCCTGAGATCAGAGTGTAAACAAGTACACCTTTTTGTAATATTTCAAAACAATCTTTAAACAACTAGATAATTATATGGGTTAGTTGGTAAAACTGACAATTACGATATCCTTGAGAAACCTTTCCGATTGAAATTGCAGAAATAACCGTAATTTCGTAAGACTGAAATCTAAGAAGGAATTGGAAACAATATCAGATGACATGCACAGAGCCTTTTAAGAACGAGTAAGGGGTAAGGGATCGAACTGTAGTATCAGCAGTCATACAGTGCCCAGGTGATGGCATTAGGCTTGTCCCTTTTAAGTAAGTTGGACTTGAATTTGGAATGGTTGTTGGCAAAGAGTGAGGGTATGAGATGTCTCTGCCCACCCTTCCTGGGACATGGTGTGTATGTACGTATGTGTTAAGGGTTTCTGTATGAATGTAAGCATGTGAGCGTCTTATTCTAGTATAACTTCTAAATGCTTTAACAGTATGCGATTTATGTGGTGTCATTGGTATCCTTATATTAGCCTGAATGACAGCGCGTTATTAGTTTTTGGCATAGCGGTTTTTTTCAATCAGTAACGTGTTTGGACAAATCACATGTATTTAACATGTTGTATTATGACAAACAGTCTCTTATTGTTATTTATTTTATTAATATGTTATGATTAAATGAGTTTTAAATGTTGTTAATCTGGTGTATACGCTACACAGATTTAAAAAGCAAAAATTGTTTTTTAATAAAAAATACAGATATAAATAAGTCAATGACGTCAGTGAGCCTTACTTCGTTGCCAATTGTGCTAAGGATGTCTCATGTACAGACATTCTCAGAATATTTGGTAAGACATCTATATAAATTGAAAAAAAAGCTATACAACTATTGACAGAACACTTTATAATTTTTAGAATACATGCATACGCTCACGTCCGTATCACTGGTGGGGTAGCCAGAGGTGTTCAAAACACCTACGTTTTGCTAATTAGAATTTATTGCTGACACCAGATGCAAGCTTATTGTCGTCAACTGCGCACTTTAGATGTGAAAATCGGGAGTAATTTAAAGGCAAAAAGAAGAAGTGATGACTGGCCTGTTGATCTAGTGGTGACCGTGACTACTAAGCCAGAGGTCGTTTGTTCGATTCCCACCCAGGAGAAATATTTGTGTGATGAGCATGATCATTTGTTCTGTGTCTGGGTGTAATTTATGTATAATATGTATGTATTTAGAAGTATATAAGTATGTTTATCAGCTGTCTGGTTACCATAGTTCAAGCTCTGCTTAGTTTGGGATCAGACGGCCTTGTGTGAGATGTGTCAAGTTATTTATTTATAAGTAGGGAAACAAAGGGAAGAAAGTATAGCATATTCCTTATATGGCTGAAATATTGAAGAGGTTATATAGTTTATTATATCTTACAGTTATACATTTATATATTACAATTTACGAAATATTAGTTTAGTCCTCCCAGACATTTTTCCAAGAGCATTGTGATAGTTTAAGTAAAAATGAAGGTCTGGTGTATAAATTTATTAAAAGATTTAGACTTTCTAAGCTGAGTTCTAATGTAATATTATTTTTTTATATTCAATACTTTTATAAGGATTGGCACTGTCACCGCAATCAGACAGCCTGTGACCACGGCCAGTGCAACTGACTGCACGAATGGCGTGGCGGTTTAAGTGGTCACCTCGCCACTACTGGGTGTTCTTTGTGTCCATTGTTTGAATGTCTGTAAAGTCCCCCGCAGCACAGGAATTAAACCTAGTAGTAGTAGCCTTAATGTACATATATTTGTTTTATATATATATATACATATATATCTATACTGCAACTTCAGGACAACGTCTGTCGGGTCCGCTAGTATATTACTAGCTGACCCGACAGACGTTGTCCTGAAGTTGCAGTATTAATAAATAACCTAGATACCGACTGCAGCGCCATCTGCCGGGCTTATTTTAAACCATCTAGGGCGCCACCCAAACGCATACAAAATAAATCATTCAAATCGGTCCAGCCGTTTAAGAGGAGTTCAGTGACATACACACGTACTGTAGAATGATATACGA
Organism: Tyria jacobaeae; assembly: GCA_947561695.1. Classification (NCBI taxonomy): domain Eukaryota; kingdom Metazoa; phylum Arthropoda; class Insecta; order Lepidoptera; family Erebidae; genus Tyria; species Tyria jacobaeae. The sequence goes on from OX387231.1 coordinate 4,453,600, forward strand.
GTATATAATGATAAACTCAGGCCTAACTTGATTAAAACGTCGAGATAATCAAAGGATCGCATTAATTCCCATTTAATTTTCATACTTTTTCCGTACGTTTTGAATAAGTAGGTACTTATATATAGGGTTATTTTTAAGCATTAAATATTTATAAAATTCTATTTACTTTCCTGCCTTTACACTAAACAGCAGACATCATACAATTATACAAAGAATAGGTACATATATCACGCATTCAACTTTCTTTATAAGCAAAACTTTCTCAAAGGAATTTCAACTTCACCTAACATTAAGGTCATCAAAATTACTAATTAATAAGTGTACTGTGGTGTTAAGCGGTCTCACCCACTTGTAGGCTATTACAGAGTAAGTAAACATTGACAAGAAGGATCATTATCATCATTTAAAAATAGGTCATTCGCTAATAAACATAGGTTTTTACAAGTACTCATATAAGAGTACCAATGCTTGATAAAAGAGCGTACGCCCTAGCTGGCAACGCACTTGTGACTATTGAATTATAGGTATCCATGGGCGACGGCTGTCGCTTATCATCAGGTGACCGGGTAACTTATCGTCTGCTCGTTTGTCCCTATCTCATAAATAAAAATACAGGACTCCCTATTACGTTGGTAAGTAAGTGGGTCCAAAATTTAATTCTCAAAAATTCCCCTGTATTTAGGGATGAGCTAACAGGACATAGACGGCAAAAGCTTACAGTAGCCAGGCTCGCATACCCGAATGGCCCTTCCTGTGACTGGAGAGGCCACTAGATATGGAACACTTTTAGCTGTTTGCAATTTAAATTTAACTCTTTGTAAAAGTATGTATATAATGTTTTAGTGTGATTCTTTTTTCTATGACAAATACCTAAAAGAATAAGAGTTTAGAAAGTAGTGACATGATTAGTATAAATGTTTTATTAAATGTTCCGAAACCATTTTGAAAGAGATTTAATTTTTGAATGTTGAGATATTGAAATCGAGGTTGCGTAAAGTTTACACATAAATAAACTAATTTTTATTTGCACTTTCTACTGACTTAACAATCTGTATTTTTATACACGGTGTGTCGGAATTGGACCGACTAAAACTGCGCCTGACATAGGAATCCGGGAACAGCTTTGGTAAGACATCCGGACCCCTCCTAGCGCCGGTAGCCCGCAACGGCGTGGGCATCATTTCGGGTAATTCTCACTTAGGCAACGTCCAGGCAAACCAGGACGTCACCTCCTACAAACATTCACGCTTGTACCAACATATCAATAAAGAACTTTTCCAAAGTATATATATATATATATTTTTTTCAATAGATAAATTTTTTAGACAATAGATTAAATCAACTAATTGACGACTACACTTTACGCTCCTAAAATTTGATCATGTCGTTTTTAAACACCCGCTATAAATGTATATGATATAATATATTGTGTGGGTGTTTAATACACCTCTGCCGACGCCTTACACTGCTACAATACTGCTGTATGTATGTGGTTCACTGTGGATTAGAATAGGGTAACCCCATTTCTTCCCGGGGGTGACGGTTTAGGACTACTATTTATCAGACAGTATAAATAGTCATACGGTGAGCGGATGACGGCAATACGCTTGCTCAATTACGTGATGGACCAAATGGTGGTTGGGAAAATGGAGGCGTTGGAGACTCCACTGTCTACCCCTTCGGGAGTGTAGGTGTGATTGTATGTATGTATAATATATTATTATATTATATATATAATACAATTACCAAACAAAAAAAAAACTAAATAACTTTGAACGTTATATATAAATACATATTTAAGTCTTTAATAACAATAGTAATTACGTGAAGTAAAGTAAAACCAATTTTATTTTAAAATGTTTCCTGTTCTAACAAAAAAAGGTTAATTATTATATTAAAATGTCTATTGGTGTTGTAATCATTTCGCGTTAAGCTTCCATGACGAAGTCTTTTACGCCAAACTTATAAAATATCAACAAGACTTTTTTTTCACCTAAAGATTAAAATAATTCTGTTTCTAACGTTTCATCGATTATTGCCATAAAATTGAAAAATGTAATTATTGCTACATATGTACTTACAATTAATCGATGATAGTTGAAGTATCGTTATTACAAGATATTTAAATATTATTTATTAATAGTAGTAGGGCCATGCTTAGGCACGAATGGGCCGGCTCGACCAGTGCGATACCACGGCCTCACAGAAAACTGGTTGTGAAGTAACGCTTGTGTTGCATTTCATTTCCCCCAAATGAGTGAGGTTATAGGAGCCAACTCCCCATCCCTCATCACCCTCAAAGGTCGGCAGCGTACTTTTGAGTAGCAGGTGTCCATGGATGGCAGTAGTCATTTACCATCAGGTGACCCGTCTGTTCTGTCTCCCTATAGTATAAAAAAAAAACTATTTTTGAATGCTACATACATACATAAGCTCACACCTTATCCCTTAGATGGATTGGACCTGTAACTCAAACAGAATGTAGCCGAGATGTGCGAGAGCCCAGTGTTTGGACGCTTGTTGCTCACAACAGAGAAAACTTCTGCCAAGCATTTGATAGTATACCATTCGTCGTTGATGCTTCTTTTCTTTGGTTTGATTGACACCAAGTAGCCAGTCAAATTAAAAAAGCTCGCGATCAAATTTTGGTAGGCGTTGATTCGTTTTGAAACACCTAAACCGTCGACTGGCGCTACGTTTCTGGATTATATTGATAAATCCAGGACTGTAATGATGTCACGACATCATTCCACCCGGGCCTGCTTCTGAGCATTGGTGAGGTTGTGCGGCACCCAGCGTGTAGCTATCCTCCTCACGCACGTGTAGAATCTCGTGAAGGCTTCCCGATCTAATTTGCAATATGTGTTGAATCCCCAGATACGTTATTCGCCTATTGTCTTGGATTACATTTTTCAATGCTAGCACGTTTTCTTCCGTAACAGCCATCAAAGGGCGACCACTTCTTTCTTTATCCCCCAAAGTTAGTCTACCACGTTTGAATTCGTTATACCAATGATGCATAGTTGCCTTGGAAGGGCCTTCAACCATGAATGTAATTTGAAGTCTATCTTATGATTTGTCCGGTTTCAGGCGACACTTGAAATTGTAAAAAAATCATAGCGCAAAAATGTTCCCGGCACAAATCCATTTTTCAATGAGACACCATAATTTAATTAGCTCGCTAAAAATGTGGAGCGATATTTTGAAATTGGAACGGACCTATGTTTACTTATAAATTATTTTTATAATAGTTTATCACTGGCCAGTGTCTCATACAAAAATTATCGCAATACTTTCTGAGTGGCCTGGTATTATCTTAGTTCAATACAATTGCTCAAATACAATTTTACAACAAATATACGTAATCAAATCAAATCATTTATTTCTAAACAATCAATGTGATCTCATAAATAAATCTTATTGCGCTATGTTCTGTCATCAAGATAATTAATTATTTAAATTAATAGGTAAGAATTACAGTTACACCTAAAAACATTGTGCATTATATTAAATTTAAAATGTTTTAATTACCATTATTTACATTACATTATTATTAATTTCATAAATATTAAATTATAAATTAGTGCTCATCATTGTTGAATTAAATTATATTAGAGTTAGGAAAATAAGCAAAAAATAAAAAAAAAATACCCTCATACATACGTCATTTAAAGTATTTTTTATAATAGCATAGATGTGTCTGCGTGATAATCACGTTACTAAGTAAACTTCTGAGTGTTATACTTTACTTATACTTTTGTAAAGTAAGCAAAAAAGCTATAATGGAGTCATATAGTTTTAACTCCCCAAAGTATGGTTATTTGTGTCTCGTCAGTCTGCCTGTGGCATCATAGCTCCCAAACAGCTTAACCGATTTTGATACATTTTTTTTGACAGGTAAATTAATCAAGAATGTTTGGATGATTTGGAAGGTGATGGAGGGGATGAACAGTCGATTGATTTCAAATCTACCGAAGGGGTATCAAATGAAAGGGAATGACGTGTATATTGCAAAGGTAGTAGTGTCATGAAAACTGACTAAACTTTTTGTAGTAATTGGAAGTGAAAGTGATAATGATTCACCCAATCCACCACACTTCGTGTAATCCTCAAATTGGATGGGTGTTCTTAGTGTTGCTTGAATGTTTGTAAAGTTCCCCGCGACACATGAATTAATTCTAGTGTGGGAGTTGTATTTTTGAAGAAGTACCTAGATGACCTTTATTTTTTTTGTCAAATCGTGTAATAGAACGGTAAAAAAAATTATTTAAATAAAATAATCATCAGGACTCGAACCGGGGTAATCTGGTTACGGGACCGCCCTACTTCTCACCTGACCTATTACTACCTTGTAGATGGTGGCGTTTTACCTTCGTATTCTAATGATATTGTAGCAGTTTTTCATTGCCTGAAAACACGGATAAAACGACGTTTTCTAAAAATGAAACCTAGCTAGATCGATTTACCGGCCCCGAAATCCCCTGCATACAAAATTTCATGAATATCGTTGGAGCCGTTTTCGAGATTCAGTTTATATATATATATATATATATATATACAAGAATTTCCCGTTGAAAGATATAAGATAAGACTTATAAAAGAATATCAGTGTATTATGATTCCTGTTAGATTTTACTCTAAACAAAAAACCAATACCATGACAAAAAATGGACATCCTTATTTTCTATGAATCAAATACATAAAATTTTCCTTTATCAATTAAACATCTTATAGGTAACAGAAATGTAGGACACCTCACAGCGAGATGGACTGACGACCTGAGATAGGTAGCTGGGATATGACTGGATGCGAAAGGAGATGAACTGGGTGCTATAGCGCACGTTGGAAGATGCCATTGAGTACTATTAGTAGTTAGTTAACTGACTAGCCGAACACATGAATCCGAAACCCAGTGCGTGATTGTACACAGATCAATATATGAACAACTGAGTTACTTTTGAGAGTAGATTGTGTAAATATCAGAAGTATTTTTACGATTCCGGAAGAAAGACCTCCAGAGGCACGTGAGAAGAGTCGTCGCTAGTCGCTGGAGGCTGAAATGGGTTTCATATTCTTTAGTTGCAGTTCAGCCTCCCGTGTAGCGAGTGTCAGGACATCGCCCTGTTATTACGCATCCCGCTTGAAGCCTGCGGGGTTGTTTGCTACGTTACTGCTGCTGGGTTAGCCTTTAAATGCATAGACAGACGTGGGCACAGCTATTATCTGTACGTATACTATCTGTACGTATGTATGTTGAAAGCTATAATATAAACAAAATTCTCTAGATGAAATCTAGTTTCAAACCTCTTGACATGTGACATGTCCGGTTAGAGAGTTAAAGAGTAGGAGCATATATGAAAATGATTCACCCTTCAGAAGATCGAGTTATCCTTCTCACAGTAAATGACGTTAACACTGACATAAATTTAATGAAATAGGAGTCTTTTAAATAAACAAATAGTATAATGGATTACAGAAGGTTTCCTCTCGTGAGTCATAGATAATTATTTAATTGTTTATACTTCATTGTCCATTGTTCTTAACTCTATAAACATGGAAGATCTTATGAAATCATGCGATATAATTTATCAATATAGAAGTATGTTTTAATTATTTTTTTTTGCATTCATCATTGTTAGTCTTACATTTCAAAATATCATCATTATTAAACCATTGTCTGACTACAATTGACTACCTGCATGGTACTATCACTATTTTAATCAATTTTTCTTAATATTTTTTCTTAAAAAATATGTCAATTTTAAATCCATAAAAAAACCATGTTATATGTTCAATCAGTGAGTGACATAGGGCCACGCTATATCTACCCTAGGGTTGGTAAAAGGTGACTAAAGTGTTGCACTGTTCTTTCGCACATTTTAGTCATACAGTGCCAGGTTGACGGCATTAGGCCTGACTCCTAGTACGTTAGTTCGACCAAATTCTAATTGGCAAAATCTTAATATACCTCTGCCGACTCCTTAATGGAAACAGGCTTGAGCGTATATACATATGTATGTGTAAATGTAACCAATCTGTGGTACAAATTGTCTCCTGCGGTGTTTCCTGATCAATACGACGTTCAAACCTTAAATAAAGAGTGTCCTTTTATCTCAAAGGCCGACAACGCACCATCGGATAACCTGTCTGCTCGGTGGCACTCTAATACATAAAAAAATGTTGTAGGCTTTCCCACGGTAATCAACATCGACACGATGCCCAGAATTGCTGAGGACACCAAACTTTAAGCGACAAGCTCGTCAATAGTGCATTTAACTTTGTATGTTGCTCGTTTCTTGCTTTGTAAGTCGTACTTAAGTCTCAAACCCGAACTATACTCATTATCTAATAAAAAGAAAATGTACCTACTCCATTTGGGGGAAAGACAAAATGAATTTTACGCGAGCGAAAGCCAGTAGACAACATAAATCTATGCTCTTTGTATAATTTGCATCGCTGACCTCTCACCAGCCCCTCCGTGAAAACGATAGGAACGCATATTATGCCGATTGAATAAGTTATATTAAAAAAAAAAATGCGCTGTGGTTGAGATGATTTATGTGATTCTAGTGATAATGAACTTGCAACTCTGTTTTTCTAGTTTTTTAAATAAAACTCACTTATTATGTGTGATATCTGTGTCGCTAGGGACTACAAACATTGAAACAATAGACACAAAGAACCCAGACTCGAAACTGCTATTTGTGGATCACTCAAATTTTTGTTCCGTGCAGGAATTGAACCCACGATAGTTAGTGACTGACTGACCCAGCAGTCAGTATCACTAACCACTAGAGTACTCAGTCAGTAGTGATGGTCCTTAACTTTAGAATCGAATTAATTAATTAAATAATTTAGGTATCATCAACACCAACGTCACACCAGACGAGCACGTTTCCCATTTAGTGAGTTTACCCAAGTTTGACAAGTTACTACACTAGTGAACTTGGGCTACAATTTCTTATTGTTGAATGTAAAGTTGGTCAGCGAAGACCACCTTTATATTCATCCAAGCAATTAGTTAATATTCTTGGCGAGTCGTATCTCTGCCGAACATCTGTCTGTTTCGTAAAGGAAGTCTGTAAGTATGTACGTGAGGCACGAAATCTGATTCTACTTACACACGTCTTTATTTTTAGAACCTTAAAGCTGATGATAAAGATATTGTTTAAATTGTACGTGTATTTTATCAGCACTGAAGAGAGTTATTACACTCGCAAACCCTGAGTTTTTCAACAGGGATAGGTAGTGTTAGGCTGCTAGATGTGCTATTTATTTTCATGTGAAACAATACGAGAATTATTTCCTGACATTCACTACATATTTCGTATGGTGCTATTCAGCTGATTTTGACTTCTAGAGTACTGCTCCTACAACCTGGTGTTCATTACATATAGCTAAGTTCTTGTGGACCCACAGAAAACAATAAACGTTACGCTCGGTCAGATTTCTGGCATACTTAAGAACGTGCGGGCTGCTTCCCCACTCTGTTGGAACGATTAAAGGTCATTGCATCGCTAGCCGCAGTTTGATTAAAACGTAAATACACAACAGTGGCGACGTGGCTAATAAATAATGGCGCCGATGTAGGCTAGCGTTCAAGCACCGCCTAAATCAATGTTATATTGGCAACAATTTTGTGGATGCCGACAAGGTACATATATATAAATATAAAGACCAGAGTTTTAAAATAAATCCTTAGGATGAATGATGGACTTTGGAGTCACAGTATCAAAATGAAGTTTATACTATACAGGACACTAGGATTTTAAAACCTTAAGGAGTTAGGGTAGAAAAAATGCTTATCCTTGACGTTACTTAAGCATACTAAGGCTACTAAGCATCTTTGTTTTTGACTAGTGAGTAAATTCGCCAGTAAATTGCTTTATGAAATAATATGGTCAATTAAAAAGTTACGTTATTAATGCTACAGCTAACCGTGTCTTTCTTTACCAACTGGTTAGATAACAAAATAATTTTTAAAGGCCATTACTACACGAAATAGAGGAATTGATTAGTCTTGCTAATTTAAAAAAATAAATTTAAAGTATAAATTTATAGAATTACCATAGCTGTTTAGCGGTCTATCGTTCTATTAAGGTTCCGTACTCAAACGGTAAAACGGGACCCTATTACTAAGACTCCGTTGTCCGTCTATCTGTCTGTCACCAGTCTGTATCTCATGAACGTGATAGATAAACAGTTGAAATTTTCACAGATGATGTATTTCTGTTGCCGCTATAACAACAAATACTAAAAAACAGAATAAAATAGATATTTAACGGGGCTCCCATACAACAAACGTGATTATTTTGCTTGTTTTTGCTCGATATTGATAACGACAACAGGTAGACGCTGGAAATATTTACAGAATATTTAGTTATATATTCACTTAACAAAGAAATAATCAAATTCAAATAAAACAAATATTTAGCGGGCATCCATACAACAAACGTGATTCTTTTGCTCGTTTTTGCTCGATATTGATAACGGCAACAGGTAGACGCTGGAAATATTCACAGAATATTTAGTTATATATTCACTTTAAAAATAAATAATTAAATTAAAACAAAACAAATATTAAAGGGGGGCCATTTCCATACAACACATGTGATTTTTTGACGTTTTTATAGATAATGGTACGGAACCATATCTCTCGGTTAATATAAGTCATCTCTCGGTTTCATAGTCAGTCATACAAACATTTATTATTAGATTTCGTATTAAATGAAAAATGAAGTTATTCGTCAATCGCTTTAAACTGTAACGCAAATACCTTCTCATTTGGGACTTCCACCTCATACGAAACCGTTTAAAGGATTAGTAACGTGCAAAATTACTCCTAGCATCCAACAAGCGTTCAAGGTCAGCAGTTTCGGTTATTACTAAATGTGTACAGCATTTTAAATAACCAAATTATGTTGTATCACCATATGGATAGTTCGTGTCAAGATTTAAAATACTTTTTTGATATTGTGGACTGCCCAAGAACATAATATGTCAAAAATTATCATAATAATCGTCCTATGAATACATCATAGGAATTGGCATATAAGAGCTTATGGTCTAAAATTGAATATGCGGTTGCCATGGGACACCATGACATCATGAATCTTAAAAATTAAATTTCTGCTTCTGTACCCATAAAGTTATACTACATGTTCTTGTTAAAAGCGGTAAAAGTTATGTGGTTTGCCATATTGTGTGATTGCTGATTATTATAATATAATTGTTGGCCATGTAGCCATACTCACTGTGCCTCATCCTGTCAAAACGGATTTGATACATACACCAGTTTATGGAAACACTAAACGACCATTGCAATCTGACCTAAAACAATTATATGTTTGTAAAAAATCATACTGATATATTTTGGGGTTTGTCAAAAGTCAATATTAAGCAGTAATTCATCCAGCACTTCAAATCAAACATTCTTGGAAGTTTTTTAACACGCTGATGTGTCACGAATAGAGTGCCTCTGTTTTATTTAGTTAATTTTCTATGTTCTGAAGCAACGCTTGCGTTGTATTTCGCCGAGTGAGTGAGGCTACCGAAAACCCACGGAACTCTTGGTCGACAACGTACTTGCGACTCTTGGGTTGCACGTGTCTCGGGACGGTGGCAGTTACTTACCTTCAGGTGACCATACCTCTTAGTTGCCCCTCAAAAATAATTTTCAATATGTACTTTGATCTCTCTCTAGGGAACAATATGAACGATTGAGAGCCGCGTTTAAAACCTGGTATGTAATAAATTATACAGCATACCTACATGGTAGTGTCATTAAACCGTCAACTAACAAAACATTCAATCCAATAGGTACTATCTAGTGAAATTAACCTTGTACCGGCCAATGCGCATCACGTACCACAATGCAACACACCCTTGGAATAAACTACGGATATGTATGTTGTATGTGCCATTTGATTCTTGTGCAAAATTTTATGGCGGATAGTTAGCCAAGAGATTGGTGTAAGATGCTATTTAGAAGCAATCGTGCCGTAATCAGTGGTATCATTATCTTCATTGTGGCCCTATGATTATGGACCTATGGTTATGTGACGTTCGTTCTAAACCTATGGTTAGAATAATGTTGTGATATAGCGTTTTAAAAATAGAGTCCCTATATATCATATCTAAATACTAAATAAATAATATCCTCGTAAATACGTATAAATTGGGTTTTATTATTCATACTGAGTTGCAGTTGTGTAGTCCTGAGTTAGAATCACAGATTTGAGAAATTGTTTTTCATGTTTTTTACATAACAACAAGAAACTAAGTATCGAATTTCCCTTTAAGTTGGCGCCTACCATTAAATACGATCTTAAAGTCCTGTATTTCTACTAAGTTCCATTGTTGCTTACTAACTTTGTTGTTTAGTGCTTAGTGTCTCTCCACTCCAGAGCCGCAGATTAAAAAAAATAAAAATAATTATAATAATAACAAGTAAATAAGACTAAACGTACTTAAGACCGCTCTATAGGCACAATCTGAAAACCATAGGTACACTACATAACTATTATTAGCTGTACAGCTTTGACGATACCCGCATCACTCAAATTTTAGTATTTAATAATTATTTTTAAATATTGGCATTTCTTTTATAATTTTCATATAGCACTATATGTGTGCTTGGATAAATGTATTTTCTTTTTATTGTTCTATATGTGCCACTTTTCTATAAGTTCCATAAGTCGCGCATACGATTGTTGATTGCTGATATGGTTGTAACTAAGCGTGCAAGTTTTCTTTTCTTTTTTTACATTATAGACATTCAAACTACAGACACAAAGAACAGCCAGACTCAGATCAACAATATGAGGATTACACAAAGTATTGTTCCGTGCGGGGATCGGCGCGGCAGCAGGGTGGCGAGGTGACCACTTAAACCGCTACCCCATCTGTGCTGTTGTGTATAAATATATACAAACATTTATCTTACTTACTTTGATATTATTAAGAAATATGTATCCACATCCTCATATTATAAAATTAAAAAATACTTGAACAATTTTTTCTTTATTTTTATCGCACCGGTTGAGCCGGCCCATTCGTTCCAAAGCATGGCACTACCACGATATAAAGACTTAGATAGTTATAGAAGTGTTTCTTCTTTAAAAAACATTACATTAATAATTAACAAATACCTATCAAAGTTTTCTTAGTGCTAATCAGTTTGACAATGAGTTTATTTAATAAATTTACATATAAAACTTGTTAGAACTGGTATTAAAAATGTATATTGGCATGTCTTATTGATCGAGTAGATAAACACGGATAGACATATGTCGATGCTTAGGTGTTAATAAAGTTAGCCTCGCTCTCAGTAAACTGAGACTTTTAGAATTACACTATGAGAGTTTTGACATAATATCTTGTTTAAACCAACTTCGATATTATAACATAATGACTATTGACTGAATATTGAGTAGTCAATTTGTCTAGTGGTTAGTGATTCTGACTGATAAGCCAGAGGTCGTGAAATTGTTCTGTAACTGGGTGTAATTTATCGACAATATCGCGTATGTATGTAAGAATATGATCAAGTGGTAGGCTGTTGTCTGTGCTTACCCCGATGGGTGAATGGAGTTAGCTTGTGTTCATATATAAGTATATGTATTAGCTGCAGTTTTGGATCTGATGGCCGTATGTGAGATATTTGAAGTTATTATTATTATTCCAATAGTAGGCTGTAGTACAGTAGATTTTTGATCAAATGGTATAATTAGTTTTCTATACTTTCTTTTTATATAGTTATGAGATAGAAAATATATACGGAACACCGTGTACTTAAGTCGTTTCAATTCCGAAGTTCCACTTCACCGATAGCTCCGGAGAAGTGAACAATACGAAAAGAAAAGTAGTGTAAACGCATATTTCATTTAATTTTAATTACAATACTGCGGTATAGATTTTAAAACTATTGCAATTGACCTAGATTTCGTATAGTAATATTGCCTATCGAAGCACTTTTTATATCGAGTAGAAATCGAGTGTCAAACAATGATGTTAACACGGAACATGACAGCGAAGTGAACAAATACATATACTCGTATATGCATTTAATTTAATCATCGATCATTTATGTTATACTTGCCCTCGTCTCAGGTTACTCTTTACTTTTATTCTTGAAGGTAGGCAGTGTACCAGATAAGCCAATTTTAGTTTAAAATATATATGCGTCATATTTCATTCAGTGTAGTACATTATCCCCAATCTCATACAGACATATTTCGCTTTTAACGTTAGCTCTCTGTTTGTCTGTTTTGCACGCCTTCATTTTAATTTTACGCTTTGATTATTCTCTAGTGAAATAGTTTGAGTTATTCGATTACGGTATCGCAAAGCGTTTACGTACCACCTCTCGAAATGCTTAAAAACAAAGATTTCGTTATTTATTAATTTAACAAACAATAGAAATGTATGAAATTGTACAATGTTTTTTTTTTTTTAATTTTAATATATTCACTTAAATAACAATAAAAATAACATGCAATAACAAAAATATAATTAAAAAAGGCGTGAGGCCTCTAGACTGAAGTTCCGGACGGAGCAAGAAGTGAAAAATACTCAAAAACAGACTCAGAACGTGTAACGAGCGATAAGGAACTTCGTTATCTTCATGATATAATTTATATATCAAATATTCCAAGCATAAAATACCTAATTAATTATCATAAATTTAAGATGAGATAAGATAATTTTATTTGCTTAAAGATGAGTATGCACTATATATATATAAGGTGAAATATTAAATTATAAAAGGTCAGTCATATTTTGCCTGCCTGTAAGGCGTGCAAGTGTTAAGAGCATGCACTAAACTGGAAGCAGAATAATTATTCTGCTATTAACAGTTACGACAGTTAAGAAGACTGCTAATACAGACAGTATTAAATACATGTTATTCTCACATAATTCATCACAAAATATAATTAATAATTAACCAAAGTCATCAATAGAGTAGAAGACTCACCTATAGTCATGTTTTACGTTTCGTTTTAAATTTAACAGTGGTAGAGCCATGCTTAGGCATGAATGGGCCGGCTCGACCGGTGCGATACCACGACCTTACAGAAAACCGGTTGTGAAGTAAGGCTTATGTTGCATTTCCCCGATATGGGTGAGGTTTCAAGAGGCCCAACTCCCCCTCTGCCCCCATCATCACTCTTCTCTTTCCTAACTCCTCCTCTCTTCTTTCCCCTCCCCGCATCCCCCATCGCTTATCACCCTCAAAGGTGGGCAGCGCACTTACGACTCTTGAGTTACAGGTATCCATGGACGGTTGTTGTCACTTACCATCAGGTGACCCGTCTGTTGGTCTATCTGTAACAACAATAGTTTTTATTCCTATAGGAACCATATTGCATATTTTTTTTTTTTAGTTTGTCTACATTATGTATTTTCTTCTCGTGTTAGAGACGAACAATACCGGAAACATGTTTAAGTCTTGTCTTGAAGGGGTACGCAGATGTGTATATAATATCTACATTTTGTTTATTCGAATTTGGGCACATTAACGTAAAAGGGGCAAACCTGTATATACTACTCTCTCATACTATACTCTACTACTCTCTCATAGATAACAATTCAACCCCTCTGCGATGGCGCGGCAATATCTTAATTTTCTTTTTGTTGAGACAAATAGGCATACATTAGATGCTATTTCTAAATGCCTTTGAATATTCGGAATCGGAAATACGAATGTAGTGACATATGTCAGAATAAAAACTTTCATGAGTTACATTCATATTTATTTAAATATACAGGTTTACTCACGTGTGTATTTCGGGGATGCCCGACTAGTGTTAGTGTGAAGTCCGGGACCGCTGGGCTGGACGACTTACTCCTTGAGAAAGGTCTCCTATCGAGACCGAAACTAGTCGGTTATCCCTGAAATACACACGTGAGTAAAACCATATATTTAAATAAACTACATATGTCATGTTCTTACCCACATCCATAGTAGCCTAGCGACCACCTCCAGCTTTACACGGGTGACTAATAATATATATGTACATACTTAAGATACGCTGAAGCCTGTATCCCCGAAGGCGTAAGCTGAGGCGTATTAAACAACCACAATTTGGCAATAATGATTAGATTGAATAGAGGACAAACAATAGCCGTCATCCTGATCCTTTGAGGTTAAGATGGGAAAAAATTGAGTATATGAACGGGGTAAGACGGGATATTGCTTATCCGGGTGGACGGGGGAGTCTTAACAAGACGAGTCTTAGCAAGAGAAATTAAAAAGGCACCGACATTCAAACTGTCTGGACAACCTACTACGCGTATGCCTATTTATTTTTTAATTATCTCAGTATTCTTTGGTAATAGTAAGGGTAACCCCCACATTTTCACCCTTTAAAAAAAATTGGATACTAATAAACATTCACGATACGCAGAGTTGTAGAACTTATTTTCAGAAATATACCATTACTCTACCTTGTATATGTTTGAAATCTGCAAAATTTGACCGCCAGTACTAATAATTCTACAATAGAAGGGCAAACATGACTACCTCTAAATTAAACATGCATTCCACAGATCTGTTTGTTTTGTCCATAAAAAATTATGACAAGCTCTCAGATACCTTCTGAAGTGCAGAAAGCAATACTAAATTTCTTAAAATATTAACGACACTAAAGTATTGATTATTGGCCAGGATAAAATTACAGGCATGCAATTTTAGAAATAGAGAAAGAAGTTAAATCTTACATTATAAATTGTTGGTTAGAAAAATAAAGTCTGGAGCACTCAAATATTTCAGAATTTCATTCGGATATTTCAGAATTCAAAACCTCAGGCTCTAACACAAACACAGTTGTAAAAAATGATACTAAAACGTCCTATATAACTGATAAATCAGTGAAATTTTCGCTCAAGTCCTGAGTGTTGTCAAAGATGCTATAATAGAACATTATTTGTACATTAGCAGTGGCTTCCCATTTCCGTACAACAAATGATTTCCGCTTTAGAAAGCATGTTGAATCATTTTGTAGAATGGACTATATTGTAAGAAGTATTTGTGTATAATCTTGTAGTGTATCAGTACTTTGGGTAGTCTTTTTGGCGTTGTAGCCATATAAACATTTAGATTATTAGCAATCTTATATTTACTAAGCCAACATGAATAAGTAATAATGATAGAGGCCTCTGACGGCACGGCCCCAGCCAGTTCGAGTTGCAGCAATGCAACAGTCTGACAGGCTTCAGCTCTTGCTCACACTCCCCAATCCATCCGTATGAGCAATGCCCTTTCCTTTTCCTACCTATCGCTTTCAATATATTTACTCCCATAGTCCCGTTTCATTCCAGGAGTGCCCGGTTCACGGCAATAGACTTGCTCTCTATGAAGTTAGTTGGACTAAATTACAGTCGCCAAAATGTGGTAATACGCCTCTATCTAATTCTTCGGGACAGAAGTCGTGAGTTTTTGTAATAATATTGTAGGATGTATAACATACTTTGTGTTGTAATAAAATTATACATAAAAATGAATAAAGTAAAAATAAAACTAGCCTTAATTTACTCTAACCTTGCACAATTTGTTATATAATAAATTAAAACATAAAAAAAAACTATACTAAATATACTTAACTATAATAGATCAGTGTAAATTGGTCTAATAATGCACAATAGTATTTGATCTGAGAGGAGCCCATGACCTCGGACGCAGATGTTGACTGTCGTACCGCTACGACACACCGCGCCACAAACATATGCACACATACGAGTATATGGTGTGGCTTGGCGTAGCGGTCGGCACAGGTCGTCCAATATATTCTCAGTAACACAAGTCCTTCTAAATCGTCCGATAGTCTACAGTGGATTCTGGCTTCCGTCTGGGAGAGCGCACACTTAACGATTTTAAAACGCCGATCTAAGTACATACGATATGTACATATGTATATTATGAGGTCTCATGAAAGTGACTAGACTATCGATTAAAGACGATTGTAAATTACTTGATAAAGTTTCTGTGTGTTTAAAACAATATGGCAGTCTTCTACGTGTTTATAATATTGAAACAACGAATCATTTTAATTATTATTTGATGAACGCTGTTCAATGTAAGGAAGTGTTGCAAGGCTTCCTACTGTCCTTAAATACCGCTGTGCCACTTGTATTTTAAAAACATTTCCGTACAACCATTTCAGTAATGTAAAATAATTGTAAGTTTGACATTTTAAGCGACTTCAAAACCAAAATCTTATTCAACTTTTTCAACATATCTCAATTTATATAGACTGAACCAATCATAGGTATTTTTGAATTGTCAAGGAAGGCGAGGAAGTCCTTTTGAAATATTTTACACAATTTTCTTGTTACAGTTCATAAGCGCACATAAAATGAAATGCCTTTTTTATTTATATTATAGTGGGACAGGTGAACAGACGGGTCACTTGATGGTAAGTGACAACCGCCGTCCATAGACACCTGCAACTCGAAAGTCGTAAGTGCGCTGCGCGCCTTTGAGGGTGATGAGGGATGGGGAGGGGGGAAAGAATAGAGGAGAATAAGGAAGGGGGATATGGGAAAAGGTAAGAGGGACAATGGTGAGGAGAAAGGAGCTCCCCCTAAGTTGGGCCTCCGGAAACCTCACTAATTTCGGGAAAATGCAACGCAGGCATTGCTTCACAACCGCTTTTCTGTGAGGCCCTGGTATTTCACCGGTCGAGGGGGACCATTTGTGCCTAAGCATGGCTCTACCACTGTATGTGTATGTGTGTACGATGTGAGGACAATTAATATATCATTCTGAAATAACGCGTATGATAATTACTATTCTATGTTAAGTAATAGCAGTCCGGATATGACCAGCTCCGATCAAGGGCACTAGTTCACGAGCCTGAATGGACGCGCCAGCCATCATCCAACTCAACCATATCAAAGGGTGCCGAACGACACGACACATACGCCGCCATTAGCAGGACTTCTAGGCGAGCATAACATATGTACTCAGAACTGTCAGGAGACGTAAGACAAGACAAACCTTAATAATTGACGACACAGTTCACGCATGTACAACTCAAAAGATTATACTATTCATAAACTACGTACAATATATAATAATACTTATGTCCATTTTGCATAAAAAGTACCTATGTCAGTAATAATAATTGAAAACATCAACAAATAATTATATATGTAATAAAAAAACCAACAGAATAAAATAAAAAAATAATACACCAGTGAAATTTCCTTTGTACAATGTGACTGTGAAGCAGGACCAGTAAGTTGCCTAGCATTTATGACAGAAAAATAATGATCTAATTTGTAATATGCTTGTTTAAAAAGCGTGCGTGGTCATCCAAAATTTCGTCTAATTAAGTTGAAGAATCAAAAAGAAAGAGTTCTAATATTGGTTTATGAAACGATTATACTATTAGGCCATTAAAATCGACTAGGGGTGCCAGCGATATCGGTGAGGCCGCATTTAAAAATATTTTACTACTAAGGGTTAAAAACACAGCTTATCAGACGTTATTGTTCGAAACGAAGATAAATGATCATAATAAGTATATTATTAAGATAACATAGTTCTAGTCTCATGTTAATTAACATATTCTGTGAAAGCCGGATCTCGTTATAAAAATATATGTACCAGGCGTATGTATACTTTAACGGAAATGAAAACACTTATCGCAAATTCTGCCTTAACCATTTAATAGAATAATTTAATCCATGATTCTGCATACATTTATATATTGGTTTTTAGCAATAACCTGTCATTTCTTTAACGATAGGTAATAAAATCGAAAAAATAAACGAAAAAAATTCCTTCACTTGGCCGTCATTTCGTATTTTTTGCCTAACATAACTTTAAAAGCCAATGCATTTTTCAATATTACTAAAACTATTCTCATTCTATCAGAAACAGCAGGATATATTGTTAAGTCAAAAGAGTTAAATTGTACATTATGTGTATTGTACAACCATCTACATATATATAACAGAGTGAATCTTTAAGAATAAAATATCAAAGAATATAATATATATTTATTTTTGTTTTCAATTATTACTCGTAGCTACTGTTCAATGTTTAGAGAACAAAAATTTCTACAAATTACTTGTTCTGAATATAGGAATATTCATAATGATGTTATGGTATCAACTAGGGTTTGTTTGTTCAAGTCAAACAATAAATCCTTATATTTTATTTAAAGTGGAAGAGCCATGCTTCGGTACGTATGGGCCGGCTCGACCGAAGTATTATCACGGCGTCACGGAAAATCGGCTGTTACACAATGCTAGCATTGTGTGACCGACTGAGAGAGGTTACCGGAGGCCCAACCCCCTTTCCCTTCCTCTCTTTCTCTCCTCCCTTTCCCTACCCTAGAAGGTGGACAGCACTCTTGGACTCTTGAATTCCAAGTGTTCATGGGCGGTGGAGGTTACTTACCATCACGTGGCCCATCATGTCCCCCTATCCATAGAAAAAAAAAGATTATGAAATATGTTGTAAAACTCCCAGTGTCGTAACAGAGGGCAAGCATCGTCTTCCGGGCACTGTATGGACAGTCATACAAAAATACAGATGTTACTGTATAGACTATTATACTTAAATATAATCTCCGTGTGTGGAATATATATAAAATGTAAAAGCATTTGATTTTATGTAATTGATCATTAAAGTGGTTGTTGACACACCTGACAATCAAATCTCTACCTCCTCTGTTCTTAACTGTATTTCAATAGTTGTGTAAGGAATCGATAAAATCGTACTTTTCGTATGATGTAGTTCCATGTAAGTTTAACTAAAACTGACTATATATATTTTTTTTTCAGATTAATTGGTTACATCGCTGTCTTTCAACATATTGGCTAAAATATCAGGTAATTTATTTTTTATTTATTATTGTACTTATTATCTTTATATTTCGAGCCTAGACAATTAGACTGTTATCTATCAAAACATTATATATTCAGTGACCGGTTGACGGAAATACGCTGACGGTGCAATGTGGGCCTATGAGACGCTTTTCCCTTTCTCTTCGCGAATGTAGTAGAAAGGAGTGGAGAATAAAAGTAGAGAATTGAGTGATATTTGTAACGGAACCGAAACCTGTGTGTTTTTTTTGTATTTAATTCCGACAGCAGTACAGTAGTTATAAAAATAATAATTCAGACATATCACACACAGCTGTCTGATCCCAAACTATGGTAACCAGATTACTGACAAATATGCATAGCTATATATTTCTAAATATATACATTACAGTTTAACACAGAACAAATATTCGTCTTACAATTATTTGCCATGGCATGCTCCGGCAGTCAGTCAGTCATCCCTATGATTGCTGGTAGCACAGGTTTGTTAAAAAGGATTTTCTTCATGTAAATTTACCACATAATCTGTGTAGGTAGATTAATATTAAAATTGTAAACTTATGGGTACATTAATATGTTATAAATTATATAATTTATCAATAATTTATTACGTATTTGGTAGCCAAATAGTGATATGTAAATAGGCACGTACATTAGCCTCGTAAACTGATCTCTCATGGACAATGATTAAGCGTCATTACCGAGATGCAAAGCAAATATGTAAACAAATATATGCACTTGTATTTGAACAATAATTCCAGAATGGCTGTCGAGGTCGATTATTTGAGGTCGTGTTCGTATTGAACAAATAGTTTGTTGCCAATATGTGCGGGTGACTTGGCCGAATGTTCGCCAATTATTATATAATTTTTAACGGAACTGCCGCCCTAGTAATAACTCCTGTGTTGACTGACGTTACAAACAAACAAATTACGGATAGAAAGAACACCCACACAAATTTTTGTTTGTTGTCGGTATCGAACCTACGAAATTTGTTCAGGAATCAGGGTCGCTAACTACTAGACCGCTCGATAGACCACCAAGCACGCCAATTAACTTAAAATATGGTTTTAATAGATCTTTTATATGCCGTTAAGACATTCAATGGGTGATGTTTGATATTTGTTTTTCTATATTTTTATGGTAAAAGCGAGCGAATATCTTAATAGATACAATGTCCGCTCCTATACAATGGGGATTAAGATCCTAGAGTTGAATCCTAGAATAGAGTTATATATTAGAGACAGACGAATTATTTCCACAACGCGGATAAGTTTGGATAAATTGAAGCTGAGCATAACACTTCACTAATATTTACCAGCAAACCAATTTTTAAGCAATTTTTAAGTTTAGATATGTGGGCTTTACAATATAATAATAATTACTAACGTATAACATAAAGAAGATAAGTTGATTAGCCAAAGATAAAATGTCTTTGAAAACGAGCTTGAAAACTCCTAGCTGTTATAAAAAGCAAAGTTTTCGGATAGACATTGTGTCGAATACGAAGACACTAAAACCACGCAATTAGACCTATCCTGTTTATAAATGTAGTTCCAAGCCATAGCCATAGGGCTCTGTTTCCAGCATTTAGACACTTGAACGATTCAATTTACTTACCTGTTGCATGATGGTCTAGTGGTTACTAGGTCATGTGGGTTAGCTAATCAGGGTGATTCTGACCCAGAGGTCATGGTTTCTATGCCATCCAGGACTAATAATTTTATTGTGTGATAAGCAAGATCATTTGTTCTGTGACTGGGCGTAATTTATCTATACAAGTTCTGCTTGGGATCAGGCGACAGAGAATAAGAAGTATTTGAGCCAGCCTAGTTCCTTCCAGAAACTCAGAAGTCTCTTCAAGCATTCACAGGCTTCTAGGAGCGCCCTCGCATCCACAAGTATACTCGCCCGTTGTATAGCTACTACCCCACACTCCAGGGTAACGTTTGCGGCCCTTTCCTCCTCGTCAAGGTTCGATTAAATTGTCGATCGTTAATTTTCTAACATACAATACGCGCACACCTATATCTCCAAAAAGGAAATATAGAGGTGCTTGAGCACCTCTATATTTCCTTTTTTGATAAAGTTATCCTAAATTTTGATAAAGATAATAATTTAGTCCAACTTACGAGTTAGTCCGGTTAATCCGTCCAAGGGGTCACTGTTTGAACCATATATACAGAAGACCGGTATACCGGATAGATAACAGTCCACTACCTTAGTCGCCTTTTAAGTCACCCGGGGATAGGGTTACCAGGTCTTAAAATTGACACACAAGCCTGACAGACCAGCTAGTTTAGCCGGACATTGGACTAAAAAGGCCGGACACCCTTAGTTTCTTAGTCTCAGTATAACACGTTTTTTACTTTGAATATTCTTGTTTTTTTTTTTATTATAGAGGGCGGACTAACAGACGGGTCACCTGATGATAAGTGACAACCTCCGTACATGAACAATTGCAACTCGAGACTCGTAAGTGCGCTGCCCGCCTTTGCTTCATAACATCACAACAAGCATGGCTCTACCACTTACTAATTTGAAAAGCCTAAGAAAGGCCGGACAAGCCGGAAACCGTCTACTTTGGCCGCATACGTAACCAAAAGCCTGACAGTGTCCGGCTTTATCCGGACGCCTGGCAACGCTCCCCGGGGATCAGATGTAATTCTACTCTACTCCGCCTAGGACCATACGGCCTCATTCTCTTATTAATTAATTACTATTTAATTAAAACTCAGTCGTGTTGACCGTAGCTCGTCTTCTAGTGAAGGACTGTTTAAACATGTACAATAAATATGCGCTATGTAAGATGGAACTGCAAGGATAATTACTAAAACAATATCTATACATTGTCAATATGTGGATATAAAGTGCTAATATTTTGAATATACATTCGTGTCTCTAATGACCCCACATGTACATTTTACCCGAGCTAAGTAAAATTCTAGTTGTAAAATGTTATTACTCAATTGATGAATATTTAAATGACAGATGATATACTTACCTATTATTTACATACGATTATTCAATTAGCAAAACTGAAACCTGTGATATTATATTATCATGAAGAAATTGTATAGCTATCCCTAAACATATGAGATATTGAACTAGTACGCGTATTTTACTCACAGAAAACCGGTTGTAAAGCAAAGCTTGTGTTGCATTTCCCCGACATTAATGATCTTACCGGAGGCCCAACTCCTCTTTTCCTTTCCTCTCATCCTCCCTCTCCTCTTTCTCCTCCCCGCATTTCCCCTATCCCTCATCAGCCTCAAAGGCGGGCAGCTTTATTACTTTATTTCTATGTAATCCTAATGGTTTAGATACACAACAAATTTAACTACAAAACGAATTATTTTCAATTTCTTATATAAATTTGAATATGTACACTCTAATGCAAAACATAAAAGGACCTTCAAATCCTGGACGGACATATGTCACCACCTAGCACGAACTACAAAGAACGTTAATTTTCGATATTAAAACGTTTCAATTCAATTGATATTCGGACTAGGAAATGAAATTAGTTCATTTATAAATAAACGAATTAATTGTTCATGCTAGGTGGTTGAAAACACTTTGTATACTTTTAAAAAGTTAATTATGTCATCAAAGGTGCTCAAAGGGGTAGCCAGAGTATTTTTACATTCATATGAAGTCTATGACATAAGGGCTAACCCACTGCCGTATGCTTCGTACTGCTACTGAAGATGTAATACCATCAAAACCTCAAAACCAGTCCGAATATCAATTAATTGAAACGTTCAAATATTTAAAAATAACGTTTTTGTGGTCTTGAATTATGTTATTGTTTACCGTATAAATTAACTTAGGAATATAAGCCAACATACAGCTGTTACTTTAGTGAAAAATTAATATTCATAATATAATATACATATATATCATTTATAACAACTCAAGAAATCACATTGTATATGTACTATCTTATGCCGAGTTCTCTGTTGACTAGAATCCGTGGGTTTCGTAAAAGGCGAGTAAGATTATTCACTCAGATTATTCTTGACGAAATGTGGGCATTGATACAACTCTCCGCAACCTAGTAGTGATTATATATATTTATGCAAGCCATTAAACATTGTCCGAATTAGAGGGACTCACTTCCACACAGCAATCAAGCGATATAGACCCTTCACCATAACTCCCATCGCGACAGTACAATGGCCAGAGTCAACAACTTCCCAAATGTTGAAAACACCTATAATCTAGTTAACCGACTAATTTGCGACATCAATGTTATAACAACTTCATAACCTCAAACTTGAGAAACTGTATTATAATGCAAAATGTCTAAGCCACTCCGTTAGCCTCATTTGCTGACCCACTGTTCCCTTGTCGAACCGGTCGAAGGCCGACCTCCGAGGTGTTACGTATGTTTGTTACGTCATTAGCAACAGCATAATACACGGACACTCATCAGTTTAATAGAAAAGGCAATCTTTGTTAAATCGTTTTAATAATATATTTAATCTCTCATGTTTTCTATATAATACCTACATAGAATACTTAACACATAGAGGACTTAACAGACTTTGAGAAAGATTATGGCTCTATTTTTTTCCTTTTTGTCCTTTTAAGGAACAGAAGCCAAAAGAAAAATAAAAAAAAAATATTTTATCAGGTATAATAGTATTTTGAACTGCAAAAATTCAACAAATTCCCACGTAGTAAAAATGATTAAATCGCATGCGGAAGGCTCTACTTTTTTTTTCGCTTACGCTATCTCGAAATGTCTACGCCATTCCTATTAATAAGATGATTCAAATTACTCCTAGCATGTCGTAATCCGTCTAATCAAAGTTATAGACAATAACAAAAAAATAATAATACATGCATACACACATTCATGCATACATAATTAAAACTTTTCCACTTACGTTTGTAAGTGAACCAGTGTTAAATTAGTAGTTTAAGTAAGCATAAAAGTAAATGAATCTAAAAATATCATTTATATACTCGTTCAGATGTTATTCGTATGGAGATTACTTTCACTGATCCTAATTCCGGTAAATCGTGAGAGTAATGGCTGCAATCTCATGCAATGTTGTCTACCGTATGGTGATGCATTTAAAATCAAAAGAATAGCAATAAGAGTGGAGTGGATTCACACACTTGTACAACATGAAAGATTCCTCCTAACTTAGTAATTATTATGAATGCAAATGTAAGTCTGTTATACTGCAGGCAAGGGAAGAAGCGAGTTTGGACAAATTTCTCTCGTCGTTTAGCGTGTGCCGTAAGTTTCTATGTCTTAACGTTATACACATACGATCATCATGTTGCATACACGTAGTTAGGGGTACAGAAAAGACGTTGGGTATGTACTATATGCCTTACAGGTTACAGGTTAAGCCACAGTATAAAGAAAAAAACATGACCTTTCTGCTAAAGTTTTGCCATAATATTATTTTTCTTATATATATATTAATACTATTATCACGCTTATTGCATGATTTATCTGCCGGTCTACGATATGCCGTTTATCTTTTAATATAATATTAAAGTTTAATATTTTAACAAACCGTCATGCTCAGGCAGGTAATAATAAATATACTTTACAAACATTAAAACTGGTTCATTGGCTCTTTTATTGGTTTTGTAACCAATTTAATAAAATAAATTAAAGAGTCGTTGATGATTACATTATGATAACACATCGTAATATTTCTATTACGATTTTTATTACTGATTTTGATGAAATAAATCTTTAAAAAAACACTACTAAGTCATCACCATCTCTTCCTGTGGACGTTGTAAAATGCGACAAAGGAATCGGTCTGTTATCTATCAGACAGTATACATAAATATATGTATATGTACAATCACACGGTGCCAGTAGGACTTAATTATGGCAAGCGTAAAGTGGGTTCTTGAGGCACCTCTGCCTACCCCTCATGGATATAGATGTATGTGCCTATCAAATCCTATTATTACATCCTGAATTTCTTACCTTGTATAGTTAGCGTTTTTTATCACAACCACTTAACGCTTACTTAATAAAGCAGATGGTATCCATTTAACATGTTTTTTTTTTTTATTTAAACAAATAGCGATTTTTAACAACTATTCAACAATATTGCCGTGCTTATGTTATTGGACTTTGAGCAGGTGTAATTCAAGTTGCCACTTCAACTCTGTTTGCCGCTCTTCAAATCTAATTTTGTATTTTTTTTATACTATAGGGGGACAGACGAACAGACGGGTCACCTGATGGTAAGTGACACCCGGAACTCAAGCGTTGCAAGTGCGCTGCCCGCCGATGGGGGATGTAGGGAGCGGAAAGAAGAGAGGGGGGATGAGGATATGGGAAAGAGGAGAAAGGAGATGAGGGGAGAGGAAAGGGGAGAGGGGGAGTTGTGCCTCCGGAAACCTCACTCAATTCGGGGAAATGCAACGCAAGTGTTGCTTCACCACCGGTTTTCTGTGAGACCGTGGTATCGCACCGGTCGAGCCGGCCCATTCGTGCCTAAGCATGGCTCTACCCGTAAATGGTGGTCATAAAGTTAAACCGATGTCAGTTCTATTTGATGTTAGGGAAATATGTTCATATTTTTGATAATTTTGTTGTTTATCTTCTCACCCTAAATCACCCAGATACTCAAGGAGGCTTGAGCAAAAAGATGAAACGCTTACGAAACAAGTACTTAGACAACGGAACTGGTACATTTTCGCAAACTTAGTATTAAAAATATTATAAGTTTTGTACTGATCACTGTTAATATTAAACTACTTAACGTATAACTTGAAAGCTTTCTTTTAAAACTTACTAGAGATCTTCTATTTGTTTGTCGATATTGGAACATAATTGAAATTAAGTTATGAATTGGTATTTCATTTTATTGCCTATTGTTACATGAACTGTATATTTTTATTATTGTCCCTAAAACGCGTCCATAGTTATATAAAATCGGTTGAAAATATATCAATATACTCATTTCATTCATTCAAATTCTGTTTATCTATTTATTTAGGTTGCCAAGATATGGGCGCCTCTGCCCTTCTCACGGATATCCGCATACTAATACATGCATATGAATTTTTCAAAATATTACAGCATGGCGTATTTCATAATCCCATTACATCCACTTTAATATGGTAAAAGTCAAACAGTCAAGTACATCCTAAATTAAGATGTCTATGTACAAACGTTTGTGCGTTTGAAAAATAGATACGACAGTTTATAATGGTTTTGTTGAATGATTTGTCAAATAAGTTGACTACGTTGTGAGCGACACCAATAAAAAATGTCTTTTCATCGTAATGTGTCTTTAATGTATATTCAGCTATAATTTATTGAGACTTATTGTCTAAGTTTAACTATACTTTTTTGCAAGAAGCTGTTTTTTATTGTAAAGGTACTTTTGTACATGAAACATTATAGAATCATCACATAACATCATTTAGAACTTTTAAGAGATTAGAGGAAAAAATTAAAGGTTTTACGTCAACGAATAATAAAAGTAATAATCATGACATGACACGTTATCAGAACAGTAAACAAACACTCTAAGGAAAGAGCGTACTCCTACCTAAAAGGCCGGCAACGCACTTGTGACTCTTGAGTTGCGGGTGTCCATGGGCGGCGGTAGTCACTTACCATCAGGTGACCCGTCTGCTCGTTTGCCCCCTATCGCATAAAAAAAATCCAGTGAAGTTCCCATTTAAAATTAATTTGTTTGGGTCATTCTTGCCTAGCCATTGAGAGTAATGGCTAGGCAAGAATGGTAAAATATGTACTGTTTTCGAAGGATTTAAGTTTAAGAATAAATAAATGTTTGGAAAATTTGTTTACAAAGCTTGTCAATCGGGAAACACTTCAACATGAGACTTGAATAGATATTGATATAATATAGAAAATTACAAAGTAAGATATAGAATCAAATACCTACCAATTAAATCCAAGTGGCATAATAAAGGTGCATTCTCGCCATTGTTCTCATAAACAATTGAACTATTTTAAATATTATCTGTAGATAAATTCAGTGTGTTTCTAAAGAAAAGACCACTATACATGGACGATGAGTTATTTTCATGATTATAATGAGCATTTTAATCTTAAATAAAATATTCATTGTTAAAGTTGGTGACTGATTTTGGAATCGTCTCATTATCTTTATTTCTCTCGGTTCATGTGGTTGGGCCTTAAAAATCCATCTAGCAACAAGCAACTAGTCTTGCATTCCCGAAATACACACGTAAGTAAAACCGTTTGTTTCTTAATAAATATTAACAATATATTCATAAATTAAATAAAAATGTATATACATATATTCTATATAGACAAACTGGCCCGACGTTTTTATGCATACATACATACTGTCACGGCTGTATATCTGAAGGTGAAGCTAGAGGCGTATTTAGAGCGACAGTTATGGGACTATAATAAGCCTATTGCTGTCAATCGGCCACTTCGGGTTACGTTACGTTACGTGAGGAAATGGCCAGTATATTTTAAAGAAAAGGGAGGATAAAGGAGTAGGGAAGGGATATTGCTTATTCAAATGGATTTGATCGTATAAGCTAATTAAACGAATGAATTGACGAAGTAGACCTAACTTCTACTAGGCATTCGTTTTGAGTCCCATACCACGTAATCGTGCTGATGCCGAAGTCCAACCCGTCTAACCGAACTAACAAATTATTTACAATAGGAAAAATCTTACCACATAATAGAAAAAAAACTTATCAAAAGTTATTCTCAATTGACGCACTTACTAACGAACCGCGTTCATTTTTATTTGAGTACATAATATTTTAAGTGCATATATGTATATAGTAACGAAATAAACCTATGGATAGAGGGCTTAGACCTCCCGCTGTAGCCAGTTCGAGTACAGGAGTGCCACCGAGACGTTAAAGGTATAGCTCATACCTCGCAATCCATCCGGGTAAGTTATATCCATTTCATTCAACCGCATTTCCTTGTTCTTATCTTTCCCTTTCAAAATATTTGCAGTATTCCCATCTTTAATTCCTAACCTCATCAAATAGTTAGACCAAATCATATCTTTTTTATTTTTTTCAAGAATTCTAGCAACGTGGGTGACCAACTAGTATTATTTTGTTAACCCCCCAGTTAAGCTAAATGCTTGTATTAGGGGTGGGTTTACGACGGTGTATACTACGCGGGATTTGAACCCGCAACCACTTGATCGCAAGTCCGACGCCTCAGCCATCACGCTATCGCCGCGTAGCCATTAACGATATGAACTAAACACAATACAATTTCATGATATACATATATGGTCAAACGTTTGCGATCGTGTAATGAAACAGTTACTTTATTCATTGTTAAAGGCGCTGATGTCGTTTTGTTGCAACGTGGCAGGCTGACAATTATTTTGTATGTAAAAAGAATCGTTATATACAAATAGTAAATAAAAGTGCTTTAAAATATCATATTAAGACAACTTAGACATTTAGAATTTGTATTACGCCTTTAATATGATCGAGATTCTAAATTAAAAATATAGCTAAATGTAGATTGACATGTTGATACACACGTTAATATTTTAACTATATAGTCAGTTTTAGTAAACCTTTGCGTGAAATACGACCATTTCATGAAATGGTTGGCCACATAATGAGGTCGTCAATTCTTTTATCTGACCTCGACACATGTAAGTAACTAAACGTAATTTAAACAATATGTAATCTTTTAAATAGTTTATTTCTTATAGATCCATTGTTATCATAATAAAAGGTGTGTGTCACAAAACTTAGTCCAACTTTTTATACATCCTTTTATATCACTGCTTCATTTGTTATATTTTTCATTTAATTTAACTCTATACAAAAACTGAATAGTTGATTCTCTGAGTATTAAAGAGGTTAAGGCGAAGACCACTCATTCCTTTGGGATCACTCATGTCTCAGGTACCGCTATGTCGTTACATATGGCTTTTTTCGTTGTATCAATTTCTGGCAAAAACCTGCCGTCCTCGAACTCAATAAATATTGCAAAGGGCGACAGTTGACTTTTAAGAATAACAAGTTAAAACCAAAAATTCTTTCACTTTCAACAATTAGAAAAGACCAAATGATCTTCAAGCGGATCAGGAAAATATTTTAAATAATAGTTAAGAACACTCTCGATCTCGATCAATTCTTTCTTTAAAGAAAAAAAATAATTAAAATCGGTCTATCCATTTAGCAGCTAACAACTAACAACACTCATTTTATGTTTCAATAAAATAACATACAAACATTCCCGCTTATATCCCCAAGGGATAGGCAGAGTCGTCTCTTTTTGCCAACGTACATTTTGTCCCACTTATGTAACGGGAGGCAGGCCTACAGCATATATACTATCGGATAGGCAACAGTCTGATCGCAAGTTTCGGGGGCTTATTTTACTCCACCGAGAAAGACACAAGAAAATTAATAACACTAGAATAAAGGAAGTACTCGAATTGAATCAAATACTGTAAAAAAATCTGACGTATTTAATGAATACAAAAACTTTTAGCACATTAGTTAAGTCATATATTATCACTCTTCAAACTGCTTCATCTAATGACTTTAGACTAAACTATTACACAATATAATAGTTTAAAGTCACGAAACTTTAATTCAAATAATGTTGGGAGATAATTGAAACTGACGAAATTTTTTTATACAAATATATTTTAAGGATATAGCGAGCATTCGAAAAGCAATAAATATATTAACATAACAATAAGAATAATAACAAGCCACACATCTCACACGCGGCCATCTGATCCTAAACTAAGGGAGAGCTTGTACTATGGTCATCAGACAGCTGATAAACATATTTCTAAATATATACACATTATAGATAAATTACACCCAGACACAGAACAAATGATCGTGCTGATCACACAAACATTTGTCCTGGGTGGGAATCGAACCCACGACCTCGCCTTAGCAATCGGCATCGATAACCGCTAGACCAACAGGCCAGTTAATTTCAATTTTTTTTTATCCACCATACTCAAAACAATTTGGCTTTGTTAGTTTTTTTTAAAGTGGTACATTAATTTATGTATTATTTAATAAAATTATAATTGAAACTAAATTTTGTTTTGATCGTATTTATAGAAGCGATGATATCACAATATGGCGAAATAAAAGTAAATAACAACGGTTAAAATTTATAATCCAGTTAATCAAACATTTGGAATTAATTTGTTCTAAATTCATTTAAATTTATAAAAAAACATTGCACAAAATAACATTCAAACCAAATGATACTTGATTGACAATGGTATATGAAAATATTTATATATATATATATATATATATATATATATATATATACATATACTCTTAGAGTTGGAGTATATATATATATATATACTCCAACTCTAAGAGTTATAAAAAAAGCTTCCGAAGAAGTAATACATATATATATATATGTATATATATATGTATTACTTCTTCAGTACCAATAGGCTGCATGCAAGAAGTAATACATATATATATATATATATATATATATATATATATGTGTATTACTTCTTCAGTACCAATAGGCTGCATGCAACGTTGCTCACGGAGAATGAATTGCTGAACAAAAAGATTGCATGTCAAGTTATAATTGCGTTTAGTGAGTACTCGTTACTGTGCCGCCCATCTGTGAAACGTGATGCGTTGGTTTTTTCTTCATTCTAGTGACCGGAATAGCTAGCTGTTTTAGGTTTCATTCATAGTAACTTTTGCATTTACTTTACCTGTGTGGCGCAGCGCTTGTCGTTTGACTGATCAGTCAGAGGTATATAATATAATATGTATGTATGTATATGTGTCACTGATGATGTCGCTTGTATATCATTGTTTCTGTGTAATATGTATTAAAAATAAACTGCAAATAGCGCTTAGTTTAAGTCTGGCCTAGAAAGCATCGTCTAAAATATTACTAAAGAAGTTGAAACTAAAGAATGTTTAATTGATTAGATATGCCGGTGAAACAAAAACAAACTCACCCAAAATCGATTCATCCCTTTAAAAGGCTAGAATACCACAGATAGATACACGGATACACAGACACATCAATCTTAACAACCCTTACCTATTGCCATGGGAAAATAATTATTGTACCAATAGGTTAATAATGCTATTATTAACAACATGCAACAGAATAATAACCATTAAACAAATGCTATGTATGTGTTGCGTGTCACATCATATTAATGTAGCTATTAAATTTGTGTTTTAATGACTATAGTTACAAAGTAACTATTTAATAAATATATAAAATAATCTTTATTATGATATTGTTTAAATTTAATGTTTATCTTGGCACCTAATTTTAATTTGATTGCATTGAACATCCGCCTTACTTTCAGTTTCAAATTTAGAACCGGATCGAGTTCGATATTTAAAATATTTAAAGAAGAATGAAGTCATAGATTCTTCTAAGATTTCTTTTTTTTTTGTTTCAGATATTATTCAACGCTGGGTTCCTCTTCTAACGGGTAAATATTAATTTTCCATAAAGATACAACAAATCTCTGTAGCACTAGGATTTTTAAAAGGAATAAAATTGAGTTTTATTAAAATACAAAATTTGATCGACACGTGACAGTATTCTTTAATTATTTGTAAGTTTACATTTTCAAATCTAAGCCATAATTTTATGATCACAAACGCGCGCCTTCGAACTCGCGCTCGTGGTCGCATGCGAATGAAAGTTTTTTTTGTAGAGTGCAATCACCGCTACAACGGCGACAAATAGTATGATATTAAGGCAATGTATACAAATGCGACTTTAAAAATTAATTGAACTTTGTTGGGAAGAGCAATAAATATAGAGAATATAAGAAAAAGAAAGAATATAAGAGCATATATTTCAGATTAAAATCGAAATCCTAACTTAGACCAATTTTAATTTAGTAAATCCACGCATCAGTTGTGCCTTTTTTTGATTTTGAAAGACACAACGGCACCCAGAGCACCCAGACTTGGGACAGCTATTTATAGATCATATAAAGTTTTATCAAATGTGGAAATCGTGTGATTTCCACACTAGAATAACTAGCCAGGACTTCACTATTTGTGGATAACACAAACGTTAGTACTCCACTAGCGTGTGGAGTGCAGTATCCTCGTGACAGCCTCCGCGGTGGTGCTCCCGGCCTATGCGACACACCGGACGACAACATGGTAGGCACTCCTACCGGCTTACACAGGTGTGTAAGCCTGCCATGTTGCCTCTTCAGCCAATCCTTGATTATGGGTTATATCGCCACAATTGTGACAAGGACGGAAGGGCTTTGACATCCAGGTCCCAGGGACGCCTGTATTCCCGCAGGGGTAGGTAAAAGTGTATTAAACTTCCTCATTTTGCCAATTAATTATTAGGCCAATCTTATTACCGTCAACCAGGCACCGTATGACTGTATACATACTGACTGATGGATAACAGTGCGATCCCTTACTCGCCTTTGCGTCACCACTGGGTAGATCTGGAGTGGCCCTATTCAACTCTACCGTGAACCACACGCAACAGCTAATTCAGATAAAAAAAAAAAACTAACTGTGAAAAGTACAAGAACCTCGCTATCGTAATTTTTCCTTCTAATGTACAAGCTTACATTACTTGCGAGTAAATGGTTTGTGGTTAGGTAAAATACCGACGTGAGTCTACCACAAGCGTTTGAAACAGTAACTAATGCGTGTAACACGTCACGAATATTATTCTAAAACCAACCAATATATATCAGGAAACCAACCGTGTGCCTATATTGTAACATATAATATAATAGAAATAGGCTTTATTCACAAAGGGTACAACAGATAAACATGTATGTACTACTAGCCGTTTTCCGCAGTTTTAACTGCGTTCAGTATTTATTGATTCAATTATGCTCACTGTTCCGCTTTTAATGGTCGCAGCGTGATGTCAAATAGTCTATACCGGTACCGGTTTTAATTGGACCTGTTTAACACCAAACCGAAAACTTTAAGATGCACTAAGCAGTGAGTTCTTTGGAAGCATAGATGCAGCTACTCAGTGTAGTATTCCTCACACTTAGTCGATCAAATATTGTATTTATTACATACAAGATAGTTTAAGTTTGGAAACCTCAATTGTATATAGAAACCTTTATGGCCAAGGTACATTTAATCGATATCAAATGCTTATGTGGCAGCTTGTCTTTAGCAATTAATACGGCATATTGTAAACTTATATACCTGTGATATATTAGTCTGTACGCTTTCCGAGTATTCCTATAAATAAATCAATATATGAATAAATAATATGCCTCAATAAATAGTCTATCCAACTCAAAAAGATCTCTTCATCCCGATTCATAAGAGACTAATAGTTCTATTGATTCATAGCGCGTTCAAATATTTTCCGATTTATTAATATAGGACTATGTTAATATAGGATAGGACTAGTGGTTACTGACCCTGACTACTGAACCGGAGGTCGTGGGTTCGATTTCTACTAGGGTCAAAAATTTTGTGGTCCACAAATAGTTGCCATTAAAAATCAAGACTACATTTGAAAATATGTACCTATATACTATGTTTATTTTTTACCCGACAGCGCAAGAGAGGGGTTTACGTTTTTTGAGTGTATATACGACTAGATATGTATGTATGATATATGTTTGTGCTGGCTAGGGGGAATAAGATATTTAAGATTTAATTTAAGTCGACGGAGAAATAAGGTAGTAATAAGGGTAATGCAGTCAGGTTTTATATTTTGTTAATAATTTACCTTCTTTATCTAATGACGTGGTTGCTCTTACCAACACACTAATACATAATATACATAACTATCATAAGCATTTGCTCGATTAGAACAAAATCACATTAGCTCATCCTTAGTATTGGGGACAATGACCTCAATACATGTTGTATGTCTACATATTGACATCGCTAACATACTTCCGTCTATCTCAAATAACTGCTGTAAGAAAAGAAAAAAAAAAACACTTTTGAACTGTCAAATTAGTGAACTCTGTTTGACCTGTTTGTAGTTACTTTCACAAACTGAAGAGAAGAGTATGACACAAGCATTACAAAAGAAATTCTTTCAATTTTTACGCTGTTTACACGACTGCCAAAAGAGGAGTGTAATATTTTTAGAGGTTATGTTGTTTGTATGCATTATTGGGCCGGCTAGACCGGAGTTATACCGCCGCCTCACAGAAAACCTTTAAACAAACCCCCCAAATACCCCTCTCCTCTTTCCCTTTACTTCATCTCCCCTCATCACCATCAGCCTCGACATTGCCAAGGCCTTCGATAGGGTGTGGCACCGCTCGCTTCTCTCCAAACTTCCTGCATTTGGTCTGCCACCTAAACTCTGCAACTGGGTTGCTGCCTTCCTCGAAAAGCGATGCATTAGGGTTCTCTGCGACGGCGCGGCCTCAGACTTCCACGAGGTAAGCGCTGGTGTACCTCAGGGCTCCGTCCTATCGCCTACGCTGTTTCTTCTGCATATCAATGACATGTTGGCCCTTGGCAATATACATTGTTATGCAGACGACAGTACAGTGCACGGGCGATATTTCGGGCATCCTACTGCCAAGCTGGCAGACGTTGATGAAAAACGACAGGAGCTTGTCGCTGAGCTCGACCGGGTCTTGAGCCGCATTTCCCAATGGGGCTGTGAGAATCTGGTCGAGTTCAGCGCCAAGAAAACACAAGCGTGTGTGTTCTCTACCAAAAAGTCTCCATTCCTTCCCCTTCCTACTCTTCAGAGCACTCAACTGCCACTGCAGGATAGGCTTAGTATTCTGGGTATGGATATTTGCCGGGATCTCAATCCGCGCGATTACATCGAGAGTGTCACTAAGGCGGCCTCGCGTAAGCTCGGCGTTTTGAACAAGGTGAGACGGTTCTTCTCGCCCGAGCAACTGTGTCTTTTGTACAAGACCCAGGTTCGCTCCTGCGTGGAGTACTGCTCTCATCTCTGGGACGGCTATGCGCAGTATTTGCTTGACGCTCTCGATCGGTTGAAGCGGCGCGCAGTCCGCATTAACTGTCCTGAGATCACCCAGTCTCTTGAGCCTCTGCAGTTGCGAAGAGATGTCGCCTCTATGGCAGTCCTCTATCGCCTACATAACGGGGAGTGTTCTGATGAGCTCTTCCAATTGGTCCCACCTTCTCCCTTCCTCTACAGGACTACACGTGCTGGCCTGAGGAGTCACCGTTTGTGCGTCGAAAATATACGTAGCCGAACTAAACGGTTTGGCTCTTCTTTCTTGTGCCGATCGGTAAAAGCCTGGAATTCTCTACCAGCGCACGTGTTTCCTTCCCACTTTGATCCCGGGTCTTTTAAGCGGGGCGTGAAAAAGCATCTCACCAGGCCGCCATAGTGTGGGTCACCATGCTGCATTGACTAGACATGCAATGAGGATGGTGACCACCACTCTTTGACTCAACCTATTGCTTTCCATCAGGCAAAGTGGAGTCACTATGGTAGGATAATATAAAAAAAAAAAAAAGCGCACTTACGACTTTTAAGTTACAGGCTTTTGTCATTTACCTTCGTTTGACCCGTCTATTCGTGTGTCCCGCTATAATATCATAAAAAAGACAAGGCTAATTTTAAGTGAACTTTAAGAAAGTGTAGAAAAATTACGAGGAAGGTGCAAAGGGTGGTCTTTAATTTACCATTACTTCTAAATTCCTTTTTTATACTATAGGAGCACAGCTGAACAGACGTGTCACCTGATGGTAAGTGACAACCGCCATGGACATCTGTAACTTAAGAGTCGTAAGTGCGCTGCCGCCTTTGGATGCGGGGAGGGGAAAGAAGAGAAAGGGGATTAGGAGATGGAGGGAGAGGAAAAGGGGTTAGTAGGAGTTGGGCCTCCGGAAACCGCACTCATTTCGGGGAAATACAACGCAAGCGTAACTTGACAACTGGTTTTCTGTGAGGCCGTGGTATCACACCGGTCGAGCCAGAATATTCGTGCCTAAGCATGGCTTTACCACTGCAAGACTGCTTGTCTTTTATAGAGAGAAGACAAATATTTTTTCTTATTATCGCGTATAAATAATTATAACATAGTTCTACAATTTTCTTGCTTCTAATATACATACAAACATGTATCGCCTAATGGGTAGGCAGAAGTATATTAAACACCCACATTTTTCCAATTAGAATATGGTTCCACTGACGTAATAGGGGCATTTTATGATTATAATATACATATGTATATAGTCATACAGTTAGTTCGACAAATAGTACCTACCTACGTATTCAAGGTACCTTACCATTGCACGGAAACCAATACAATAATTTAATTGGTAATTATGTTTTTGAACAGTTTAAGGTCGAGATGCTGGGGTCATGGTTCCCGATGCTCGTTCCATTTATAAGGAACTAACTGACCTTTTTCTTGCCCAGCGAATTAATATTGCCATTTAATGTGGCAATGCTACCAGTCTCCTGGCCACGTTACCTGTACAATACTTGTATATTTTTATTATAGGTAATTTAATATTTATATATACAATTATTTACTACTTAGTCGATGAAAGATTTGCTTTCATCGACTAAGCTAGTAGTAAATTAGTCAACTGAGTTAAGTAACTTTTCAACACTTACACTGCCCACTAACTTTTTTCTTTCGTTTTTGTTACCACAAAGTGATTCATTACATGGTTTTGGTAAATTAGCATCATTAAGATTTACTATGATTATGTTTTATTAAGATTATGTTGCCGTAAAATAATTTTAACACGGAACAGCTCGAAAAGGACATAAGCTTTCTGTACATTTCTGCAAACCTTGAACCATTACCATGAGGATAAATAAATTAATGAATCGTGAAGAATAATGAACTTTATTTTTTGTTATCTTATACACAAATAATGAAAAACTCCTAGACAAAGCAACTACCTCAAAATTCATTATTAAAACTTTTTGTAAAAATGTTGCCCATTCAAAAGAACCACAAACAAAAGAGGGTTAATGTACTAATCTACTCGTAGTATTGTAATATTATATACCTCTGTCTGTATTTCTTAGTGGCAATACGAACAGCAAGCATAACTACTAAGTGTTAAAATTCTAGGTTGAGTGTAAAAACCTAAATGATTTACATGCTAACCACAACTCAGAAGGTGAATGTACTAAAACGTCCATTACTAAAAATAGCCATGAACAATGGCTAAAAATACACTTACGAGTAATAAATGTAACTAGCTCAAAGTGATTTTCCTGAAATTTTTTAGAGGATTGGTATAGATCGAATAGGCTCCAAAGCAGATAATTGCATTAATT
Organism: Tyria jacobaeae; assembly: GCA_947561695.1. Taxonomy (NCBI): domain Eukaryota; kingdom Metazoa; phylum Arthropoda; class Insecta; order Lepidoptera; family Erebidae; genus Tyria; species Tyria jacobaeae. Next base: position 4,490,669 of record OX387231.1, read on the forward strand.
ATAAGTAACATAAGAAGCTACAATCTTTAAAGAATGTTCTATAATTTTTAAAATTGAAATTCGTGTTGCTATCGTCACAAGCATACGGCCTGCCTTAAATTGAGCGGCACCGGCTACCGTTGACTATAACCGCTTGCAACATCAAGGGCATCTATTGCATGTTGGCCACAGCGACTCTGTAGAGAAATAGTTGTTGTACTGCAAGGCAGACACCGGAGTTTCATCATTGACAGTAGTTAGTTCACAAGTTCAAATTAATAATATTATTATATCTGTCTATATATTAATAATATTATGATTAGTCTAGAGACTTGACTCGTTGCAAAATACACTAGTTCTAAAGCAGAGTCCAGTCATTATTCTTCAAGTACCATAGCGAAGGTAGACCTTGGTCGTCAATCGTGCTCAAATTGAAAATTGACTGAAGTTTCTTGAGTCTTGACATACGTCTAGCATTAATAGCAGGTGTTCACCACAAAATAACTCCATCCAAAGGTTGCCTGTACCAATCTATTTAAATATCTTATTTCTATAGTAAATCTATTCTATTCCTGGTGTTCAATAAAGATAAGTTTTGGTTTTGATTTTATTTCAGTTTATCCTTAAGTTAATTCCTCTCTATTAAGTTTAGACTGTAAATTGTTTAATAGTAAACTTTTAGCACCAGGTTTATTTAGGAGTTGTGGACCCTTACAATTCATACAACTCTCTATAAAGAAGCCCATACACACTTGAGAAAATCGTACGAAGATTATTATTACGTGGTTTAAATATCCGAAGGACAAAATTGATATTTTTTTTTAAATTGCAACATTTATTGCATTCGAACGAACTTTTTACAAGTACTATAACATAATTGATAGAATCAATATTTATAGGCAATATTAAGTAAAATTTGAAGTGTTAATACGTTAATAATCATTTTTTTTTTCATGAATATTTCTTTGGCCTTAAATATAAGCTGCCTTTTACTTACTGGATGTCCTCGCATGTGTAAAGGCAATTTGAAATAATTGATATACTTAAATATGACATTCACTTTTAAACTTTCTAATAAATCTGTATACTCGTTGGAGTAGAATAGCCTCCTATTCCACCCACCCAAATACCGAGTATCATACGCAGTAGTTATTCGATATCAATAAATGTGTCACTAGATAGGGTTTTGCCACTTTTCTTTGCAGGGGAGATAGTACCTGTTTAGTATTTTCTATACAAAGATTATGGTGTGCCTAACCTCCTTCAAAAGCAGCCCAGTGAAGGCACATAAAATTACATAAAAAGTAGACTTGCAACGAATATTCGGTTACTATTCGGTATTCGGCCTATTCGGATGCTTTTATTATATTCAGCCGAATACTGAATATCTACATATTATTCGGCCGAATACCGAATACTTAAATAATATATGTTGTCATACAGAAATAATTGGTAAAATGAAAAATTAAAATCGAATGATTACGTATATATTCATATGTCATTTCTGTTATAATCATTTAAGTAGTCATTGGTGCATAACACAGGTACATAATCATCTTCTGAATTGGAAAAATGGATTAGGATGGAGGATTCTATGTATTTGAATTATTGTGGTAATCAAAATTAAGAAGGGTAAGGTTCTCATTTCTTTTATAATCATTTATTTAGTAGTCATTGGTACATAAAACATGTACATTTAATCATTTTCTGTATTAAACAAGTTAAGAATTTTTCTATGCATTTGAATTATTTTCGTAATCAAAATTTAGAAGGGGAAGGTTATGGTGCAGAGAGACTAACGTTTCTGCATTTTTAGGAAGTAGTTTAATTCTTTTTTTCTCGTAGACCATCCCAACTTCAGAGAAAAGGCGCTCTGAATAAACACTACTTCCTGGCGCCGACAAATATTTTGCTGCAATCTTAATCAAACACGGAAATTCAAATTTCCTAGCTTGCCACCATGTATACGGGTTGTCATGACGTGATATATTACTAATATTTAAGAAAATATCCATTTCTGTTGAAACTGCATTTTTTTCTGTTGAGGTGTTTCCAGAAGCTGTGCTTTTTTCTGCTATCAGCTCTTCGAAGCAATCCATAAAAGTTGAGTGAATAGTCTGATTTAGACTTTACTCTTCAGTTCTCATCCTCTTGGCCAAAGTAGGGGACGAACTCGCACTATCGTCGCTTGTTTCTTCACAGCTCATTTTTATGCTGTCGATTAATACATACTGCTTCACTTTTTCTTTTTGTAGTTGATTGGTGAAAACATTCATTTTAAATCTTGGATCGAGAAAGGTAGCAACCAAATGATTTTTACTCGTTGTAATGTCTTCAAATCGTTCTTGTAACCCTTGTTGTATGATGAGTATTGCCTGGCTTAATTTGGGTGTTAGCTCTTTTGACGTGCTCATTTTATTGTAATATCACATTAAGGTAGCAACATACGGAATAATTTCAGAAATGCAAGCGTAGCCGGAACTTGTAAGTTTTGTTATCTCCTCAAATGGTTGCAATAATTTTAAAAGATGCTCCTAAAGCTCCCATTGTGCAGCAGTCAAATTGGCAATATGACAGTCCGTCAGATAGACAGAAATGTCTCGTTTTTGTTGCATTAGCATTTCGAGCATATAATATGCAGAGTTCCATCGCGTGCTAACATCTTGGACTAATTCATGTTGAGGGAGACCCAAATCTTTTTGGACAGAATGCAGTTTTTCTTGTGCAGTACCAGAATGATTAAAATGAGTTACGATTTTTCTACCTGTAGCTATCATTTGAGTTACATCTAACTGAACCTTTAGACAATCATTGACAATCAATTGAATAGTATGAATGAAACAACGTGCTGGCCAACTCTGCATCACTAACAGCTTTTACTATGTTTCGTCCATTATCATGAATAACAATATGAATTTTTTCACGGATGTCCCACAAATTTGCAATTTCTTGTAAACTCATAGCTATATTCGTTGCTGTGTGTTGTCCCTCAAAATGCATGCTCAATACTACATGTTTGAGGTTGAATTGGCGGTCAATAAAATGTGCAGTAAAACTTAAAAAACTGCTGATTATGCAAGCACGTCCATATGTCGGTCGTTACGGAAATATAATCTGTCTCTGAAAGTAAACTTTTAATTTTCTAAACCACTTTACGATAAATTTCTGGAATCACATTGTCTGAAAAGTAAGGACGACTTGGTATATTCTACCGCGGCAAAGCGCTATTAATCAGTCTTCTAAAACCAGCCCTTTCTACTATATTTACTGCCTCATTATCAAGTGCGATCATTTCAGCAATTAACACATGGTACTTTTTTGTCTTGGGGTCATTAATATCCCATAGTTTATTAATATCTGCACATTTTTCAAGAGTTATTTGTTTTTTTGACGTTGAAGGTTTATTACTTACATTCGTATCTTGATTTGTAGTTTCTTGCCCCTTAGGGAACGTGGGTACCAACTTATAATATTCTTCATTGTGTTTATTTTCTAAATAATTTAACATTCCTGATGTTGTCGCCTTTCTTCCAACGCCACAACGAGAAATTTTTAATTCGCACAGTTTACACACGGCACTTTTTGGGTCATTTACATCATCCTCGAAGTATAGGCGACTTTTTTTTAAAGGCCATAATCGATTTTTTTATTATTAAAGTACGTTCGTAATTATTTAATTGTTTATTTGTTAAATTTCACACTATCACACTTACAAACAGATCAAACTAAGAAAACACAATAAACTGTACTTAACGTAATACGATATCCATGAAATGAACTTATTATTATGATACCGCGCAGAGCAACAGCGGGTGCGCGGGCGATGAGTACATTAGAACAAAACAAAGGAGCGCGAAACAATCACGTCTGTACAGGTTTTTGGCGCTAAAATCCAGCCGAATACTATTGCCTAATATTCGGCTATTCGGTCAGGGGCCTTGCCGAATATTCGGTATTCGGTATACTGCCGAATATACTATTCGTTGCAAGTCTAATAAAAAGTAAATTGAATTTGAATTTGACATTATTTATTACATGACGTCCAAAATAGGGTTTTGTTTTCAAGGTTTATTTATGAGATTATATCCTGCGGCTATGGGTTATTTAGGGCACATTTATGTATGTATGTATATATGTTTTTTTTTATTTCACCATAATTCTAAATCCTGAACAGATTTGGATGTAAACTAATCCTTACCACCGCATGTGACACTTGCTATAAATATAAAAGAAATCATGTGACAGATCTATGGTGTGCAATTTGCATTTAGACCGCCCTATTGGTGTAGTAGTTAGGGATCCTAAATGCTGTGCCAGAGGCCATGAGTTCGATTCCCAGACGGGACAAAATTGAGTAATCGACAAATAGTTATCACGAGTCTAGGTGTTCTTTGTGTTCATTGTATGCATGTTTGTCAAGACCAACACACAGGCACAGACACGCGCTATACAGGATCATTAATGCGTTAATTTTCCTTTCTAGAAACAGAAATGGAAAATTATTGTTTTTGTAAATGTCAAAATTACCAATTCGTTAATTAAACCAACGTTTTTCACATCAAAATTTGGAAATGGGTAAAACATGCAACACACTTCTCATTGATTTTTTTATACTTATACACAAGGTTTTTGAAGCTATTACTTTAAATGATAGATAAGTATGTAGCTATGGCAACATGCTATGGCCTATAATGCGTTTGTTGACCTCTCAATGTTATCATAGACGAAGGTGATAGAAAGGAAGTTTGTTTTACTTGTGCTTCACAGTTTTTTAAACACCATTCGCAATACTAAGTAACGACGAAAGTACTACTATGCGTCTTTGAACCCAACTGAAAATGCTTATCAGCCCTAAAACCGTGATAAAACCACGAAGTGTAGAGCTATCCAGCCAAATTAAGTAGCCATCCCTAATATGCGTAAGAAGCAGCAAAGCAAGCAGCCAGCGACAAATTATTTTTGATATTTTATTTGTACTGTCTCTAGTGTTTTTGTGGCAAACCAGCAAAAGTGTAACCTGATGGGAAGTGACAACAGCCGGCCCTGGACACCAACATTTCAAAAAAAGAAGAGAAGAGCTGGTTGTCTATGAGGCCGAGGTATTACTCCGGTCGAGCCTGCCCATTCGTGTCTAAGCGTAGCTCTCCAACGGTAAAAGTTTAAACATTGCGGAAAAAGTAAGAAGAATTACGGTACGAAGTACTTAAAGTAAATTTATTAAACTTTACAATATAATATATCCATAATACTTCATTACATACATACGCTCATAAGGAGTAGACAGGAATGTATCAAACAGCCACATTTTGATAATTAAAATTTGGTCAAACTAACTTTATAGCAATCTTTTTAAGCAATTGCACAGCTTTTATCGCGGGCTTTGAGCGTGGTGACCAAATCTAGAAATTCCGTAACGAAAATAAAACCTAACACCCCCTACTCCGCCTACCATGTAGCTTGGCTGAGCGTTCTCTTAATGTGTATTAGAGTTGCGCCGAATAGTGGTTTTACCGAATAACCGAATACCGAATTTTTATTCGGTTCAAACTTTTCCGAACCGAATATTCGGCCAAATTATTCGGTTAACCATTACATGGTTTTGCCTCGTTAACAGGTTCTAACATGTACGCTACGTGTCGCTATCCGTTAAAACACCGCACTGTCACTTTGTTTCTAAACAACGCACGATTATGTTACAAATTAAAAAAACAAAGGTGCTTATCATTACAAAAATAATTGTAATATTAACTACATTGTTTTTGCTATATGAGTGGGCGTAAAAGACCACGTAATTGGGACTTCTTTGACGAAATGGGAGATGACAAAACAAATGTTAAGTGCAATTTGTGTAGTTCTGTTATTTCTCGCGGTGGAACAGGGCGCAGTGCTTCAACGAGTGGTCGACAAATCATTTAAAGCTGAACCATAAAAAAAAACGGCCAAAAATCATGTCTTCTTCTGTAAGTGCTTCTGAACATAGCTCAGGCACTTTACCTACAACTTCGAGTGTAAGATCCAATATAGGCCGGTCTCATTCACAAGGTACACAACGAACTATCTAGAGGAGGCTTTTATTACAAATTGGGACATAACAGATTTTCGAGCAAAGGAAATTCATAACGCCATAGATAAGATAACGCAATAAATGATCGCAACTGACAATCAGCCTATTTCGACTGTGGAAAACAAAGGGATTGTGGAAACAAGAAGTAGTAAAAGAAAGTATATGAGTGAAGTAGTGATTCCGACAATTTATGAGAGCGTGAAAATATTAATCAAAGATGAAATCTCAAAAGCCAGCTTCTCTTATCCACGAGATAATGGTGCCAATGTGGTTAAAGTCATAAATGTAAGTCCATTTGTAGGCAATGGGTGTTTTATACATACATTGCAGTTGGCAATTAAAGTTTTATTACTGGTTGAAAACGTAAGTGATGCTTTGACCTCTGCTCGAAGAATAGTAACACATTTCAAACACTCTAGCAAGGCGCAAGAAAAACTGAAAAATATCCAGGAAGAACTTAATCTACCTAAGCATCAGCTTGTACAAGACCTCACACCGAAGTGGAACAGCACTTCGTTTTGACGTCCTGTACAAGCTTATATGTTGGATAGAATCGTTGACCAAAAACGTGCTATTTCGCTTTACATGTCGGACAATTCTGGCTCAGTTAACATTCGAAATTGTACTGAAAGGCAGTGGCTGATTCTCAAAGAATGATTAATTCTATTAAAACCGTTTGAAGAAGTCACCAAAATTACCAGTTCTACATTTTCGTCAATTTCTGAAGTGATTCCCCACAGTAACACTCTGATCAAATATTTAACAAAGCCTGAAATTTCAGAAATATGTCCAAATGTACCAGAAATGGTACAGAAACTACGAGAAGAAGTTCAAAGTCGTTTTCGAAATTTTGTTGGACCCCCGATTTAGAATGAGATTTTTTGCTCCCGAAAATTGCGAACTGGTAAGAAGAAGACTTTTTTCTAGAAGCCACTCAAAGCTCAAACGAAGATTAAACTGTAACAAACAAGGGAAGACCTCCACAAAATGTTTCAATTTTTTTAGAAGAATCCCATTTGGCATTTTGGAACTTTTATGAAGAACTTGCCTCGAGGAATCCTATCATTTCGGAAATCTAAAATCTAAATATGCACATTTATCTAATTTAGCCAGAGTGTTTCTAAGTGCTCCTGGTAGTAGTGTGTATAGCGAACGATTATTTTCGGAAGCAGGGATGAAGAAAAACGCAACAGACTCTTGCCGGAGAGGGCCGAGAGTTTGGTTTGGTGTGGTTTCTGCACCATAATTTACCATTAATTAATTATGAATATTAGAATATGTATGTTTCTTTTAATAATATGTTTTATATATTTTTGAAATAAATATGTTTTCAATGACTTATAATATAGCATAAATCTTACATAAGAAGTTTTGTCTTTTAGTTCTACACCTTGGCTAAATGAGCCAAGAAAATAGAGATGCTTGAACCGAATATATTCGGCAACAAAAAACGAATAATTTGGCCGAATACAAATAGTGGAAAAGATGCCGAATACGTCGAATACCGAATAGCAAACGAATATTCGGCGCATCTGTAATGTGTATGTATATACACCTATAGTTTGAATGATAAAAATAACCTGCATGTATTGTAAGATACTTCTCATTTATTCAATAAAAGAAAAAAAAATATTTTCTTATCAGTCACCACGCTCAAATAAAATATTGCATTGAAATTGAAAAATCATGGTAGAGGTATTTAACTAAATTGGCAATCTGTAAACTAAAACAGACTAAAAGCAGTAATACCTTTTTCATTTAATTCGATTTGTTCACCACCACGAATATATAATAATTTACCAACATCAATATTAGAATCATCAAATATACGTAATTTCAAGATAAACGTTGAAAAACTTCTAATTTTAAAGGCATAATACTCCAGAACTGCTCTATACTCCATACTCCGATGAACTGATACGAATATGTGTAATTTTAATATTTTGTCTGACATTTTTCAATGTAATTTCCTGTGGACATCATTATTGTATCTAGTATTTTTTTAGTTGGTGTATCTGGACAAGATCAATATAACTTAATATGTTGCCGGAACCGTTTTACATGGAGGGGAGAGCTAAGCTTCGGCACGTATGGGCTGGCTCGACCGCAGTATTACCAAGGCCTCACACCCGTTAAACAATGCTTACATTGTGTGACCGAGTGAGTGAGGTTACCGGAGGCCCGACCCCCTTTCCCCTACCCTTCTCCCGTTCCCTTCTCTTCTCTCCCCTCCTACCTTTCCCTTCACCTCTCCCCTCCTACCTTTCCCCTATCTTAAAGGCCGACAGCGCTCCTGTGACTCTTGAGTTGCAGGTGTTCATGGGCAGCGGAAGTCACTTACCATCAGGTGACCCGTCTGCTCGTTTGTCCCCCTATACTATAAAAAAAAACATGCTGTATAGCTGAGTATAGTGGACCTGTAATCTTATTTACTTGTAACTACCTCTGTACCTATGTTTCTCAAAATAAATAAATTTGAATTAAATTGAACTCATATCACAGTCTTATCAAGTTACATAAACTTACAGAATAGAATTTTATAATCGCGACAATGTCTTATAATCATGTATTCACTTGAATGCTTCCATTGCTTGTCAGAGTCACCTCAAGCATCGACAGTGGTCAACTTTCACTGTTCGTAATTGGTGAACAGTGACACCGGCGATTCAATCATTTACATAATCTATTAATATTGTAATAAATTGGTGCGTTTACTGTACTATATGCCTCTCTCATATATACTTTCATCCCCTATTTCACCTCCTACAAGTTTTTTCTTCGGCTGAACCATAATTCGTGAAAATTGATTCATCAGTTTTAACATACAAAAGGTATCCATACAGATATAGTTATATAAAGCTACTATGTCTGCCTACCCTGGACGGGAATAACCGCACCCTCTCATTCCCAATAACCCCCTACTCTCTACTATCATCAACTTTTTTTCTTTTTTTTATTTATGTTTGTTAACTCAGAACTTTCGACTGCGTGAACCGATTTCTACGTTTTTTGAAGCTGGTGCTTCCCGTGTTTTCCCATTTTAATTTGGTCCAGTTCTGACAGTGAAATCCATGAGAAAACTGTATAAGTTTTAAATTTGCATTATGCATGTGCGCGACAAATGGATGAATAACTCAATATCACGCCAACCGATTTCGATGATACTTTTTTTATTGGAAAGGATGTACTTCAAGGGTAGTTAGATGAAAGTTTGGTCGAGTTGTGACACTGGCATCCATGAGAAAACCATAGTAGTCTTAAATTTTATGTTAGTCGCATTGAAGTCGGTTGTCTACTTTTTTAAAGTCCGATTATTAAAACCACTCCGAGCCCTCACCCCATCACAACATTACATACCAAAGTCAAAACAACTAATAATGGATATTACTTGTTTTGACTTTGACGAAGTTCACGATTCATTCAATAACAAATATGAAATATGTAAAACCCAAAAACAACAAAAAGAAATACCAATAACTTATGTAAATAAAAACACGAATATCGCTATAAACATTATTATTATTATTTGTATTATTATTTAAAAAAAGACAACTCCCGCACGAGGATTATTTTCTGTGTCGCGGCTGACTTTACAAACATTCAATCAACGGACACAAAGAATACCCAGACTCAGAACAACAAATTGAGCATTTCAGAAAGTGTTGTCCCGTGCGGGGATCGACCTCAACACACTCGGCGCGGCAGTGTGGTGGCGAGGGGACTTGGACCACTTAAACCGCTACGCCCTCCGTTCAGTCAAGTCAGTTCATACCCCCGTCGGTTTCGGGTACTTTTGACATGCCTTTACTTCAGAACACTCCGCGTTATAATCAAAATACCTAATTACTTTCATTGTCACGTTCTATCATATGTTTTCAGTTTAGTACGCCATCGGCGCTTGTGCACATAAATTTATCGTTAATGTCTTGCATATTTTATTTATATAAGTTTATGATCAATAATATGTTAATGAGTAGTATCCAGTCGTTTGTCTATAGGTACGTAAAGGTAGTCACGCTTTTTAATACATTTGAACTTTATGGTTTAAGCAGATTCTGCTTTATTCTACTTTAGCATCTAGTTAACAATGATCTCTTATATATGCATAACTAGCAGATAACACCCATGACCCAAGGATCATTTGAAGAAGCATGGTATCTTTGGTTTTCTTACACTATCTATACCAAGACTATTGAGTCTAATTAGCTTACTACATTACATATATATATACATATTGTCACACGCCCATACCCCCGAATAGTTTATACCAACAATTATTCCCACTTGGGTAAAGAGGCAAGCCCATTGTCCTTTTTCGGAGCACTGTAACCCTGGGTTGTACTCGTACTGTCTGATAGATAACAGTCCGATTCTTTAGTCACCTTTTACGACACTCAGGACCTTAGATGGAGTGGCCCATTTTACTCAATAAATAATATATTTTGAACCTGCATTAATATAGTAACAACAGTTTACAAACAACATTTTACCTATCTAACCACTTTAAATTTGAATGCGGAGTGGTACTTATTGCCAAGTGGCGGGCAGTTGTCTCTGCCAGCGAAAAGAGAGAAAGGCTTACTACTAATACTCTAACTACTCTACTACTCTCTAATTTCACTGTCTTCTGTTTATTTTTTTATAGTATAGGGGGACAGACGAACAGACGGGTCACCTGATGGTAAGTGACAACCGCTGACCATGGACACCTGCAACTCAAGAGTCGTAAGTGCGCTGCCCGCCTTTGAGGGTGATGAGGGATGGGAGGATACGGGGAGGGGAAAGAAGAGAGGAGGGGGGAGGGTGAAGGGAGAGGGGAAGTTGGGCCGCCGGAAACCTCGGAATCTTATTTCTCAGAAATGCAAGCATGGCTCTACCACTGAAAATGGCTCTACCACTGAAAATGGCTCTACCACTGAAAATGGCTCTACCATGTACACATGTATGATTTTCAGTTCAAGTGTGTCAGACATACATGTGTTTCACAGCGCTAAGTATTAATGCAATCTTGACTGTGATATGTCTATTTGCAAAGAAGAATTGGCTTTCTCATGGAATTAAGAAAAAAATTATGTAATTTATTCACGGCGCTTAGCAAGTTTTGAGCGTGAGAAGTAACGCAAATCAGTTTGAGTGAAAACCCAATTGTTCTAAATAACTATTCTTGTGTATTAAGAGCTCGAGAACTTATTTTAAGCGCTTTTATTACACTTACTTGAAATTTATTGAATTACTTTAGAAAAGAAAATATTGTTTAGGGGTAAATGGGGGGATAGGTAGTGTTGTAAGCGACTAGATTTTTGGAATATGCTTAAAATTCCAAAAAGAGAGATTTAGATTTTCTTCGATTTTGATTTGACTGACCTTTTGGTGTAGTGCTTTGTAATCCTGAATGGAAAAAAATAACAACAAAAACAAATTGTTGTACGGAGTCTAGGCGTTGTTTATATTCATAGCTTGTATGTTTGTTAGTTCCCCACTGTACGGGAATCAACGGGGGTGTCTTTACAAAAAAATATTTTGTTTTTATTTAAAATTCTTTGTCGATTGGCTTGTACAATTGCTTGGCTTCATATGATGTCGGCCGAGCTAATATGCTGTTACAAAATCCAATATCAGAGATTCTATTTCTACCAAAAAGAGCAACCCTTAGATCCCTATTTCGACTGCACTCCATCAAGATGTTCTGCACGTCACCCATCACACCACAAGGACAACAATTGGGAGAAGATACTTCTTTCATCAAAGAATCTTCTCCCGATAGTTGTCCCAAAAAAAAGTTTTAAAGATACCATGTTACCGATTACACGTACATAGGAATTTGGGTAAGACGCAATAAATTACTATTAAAACATGAGGGTACTTTTATATATTAACCGATGGCTTAGTTCACAATGTCCACATAATTGTTCCACACAAGTTATCACTACACACTTAACCTTGTTTTTAATATTATTCCTTTCGACTGACAATACCTAATCACTCATTGTTTTACTGAAACCGATCCAGCAATATTATCGATGGAAAGAAAATGTTGTTATCCACTTGCATCGACACGCTAAGATACGAGGTCGATGACATAACTAAGGTTGGCACACACTGTTCCGGTCATCCGAGATCGTAACGTAACACGTTGCATCAAGAATCTACGACCGTGAGCGTTTCCACTTGTTCCGACACTTGTCTTTGACGGAAGCTTTGACGATAAATCATGATCACCTTGATAGTACATATTTATCTAGTGTTTCACATGATTACTGCTCCTCGCCCTTGGGTAGAAGCATGGTGATATATTTAGCCTTCCACAATAAACGGGCCATCTAATGGAAAAATATATGTTTAAATCTCCGCCTCTACTTAGCAATATAAATCTTTCGAATATGATTTCTAATTGATTGCTTAGTAGTACTAGCTATTTGTTAAGTTTAACGATTGCTACTAATAGTACAATAGTCGATCTGTTGTCCAGTAACGTTTTTAATTTATTTTTATTCATCAAATTAACATTAAAAGGGTATTTGACAATTTATACCAGTGACGTCACGATCATATATTAAAAAAAAATGTACCAAACCTACCCTTTGGACGTTTTCTTAATAGGCGCTGATTTGACTTGACAGTCATCTAGTTTTCTGTAGATACAAAGTGTGTAATGTTTTTATTTTCATAATCACTTATTCAAATATTAAGTTTACTTTAGATACGAAATAGGAAAAATGGTAAATCATTGGGAAACAGCGTCTTCATAAACCGAATTTACATTATTCTGTTATTGAATGGGTGTTGCATTGCCAGCCTTTGAATTCTTATTTTTTTACTGTTAAGGCTCTACGTAAAAGCAAGAATCAAAGGTTAACCCATTAAAAATTTTGATACACTACGAGTATTTACGAATTTGATAAATTAGAAGTCACCTTGCATTTGAAAGAAATTTAAAAATTCTGGATTTGTTCTTACGCTATTACCATGCATGATTGGTCACTTATAAATATTTATTATCCAACAATTCAATTATCAAGAACCTTTGAACATATAAAAGAGATTTGAAATTTATTTATTTTATTTACAACTTAATAAACCTTCATTTACAATCAAATTGACACTCTACTCTAATACAAACACGTGATCCAAATTTATCAAGCAATCATATAATAATACGACAATCATTCAATCAATCAAATTAATAAACGATTAAATTAACTTCAAAATATAAATCTCGCTGCATTTTTAACTTCTCCATCGGGTTCTCCTTAACTCGTACTTTTATAAACTGTCTTACTTCCACTATTAAGAGGATTCAAAAGACGCCACCTCACGTGTTGAAATCTATACAGCCTTTTAGGCTCTAGAGCTGAAAAAGAAACATGACACATACATATACTCGAAAAATATAACGCTCCTTATTGTGCAGTCGGTTAAAAATAGTCATTAAATTTTGCCAATCAATCTGCCGATAAAAAATCGCTTCATACGTGATCGTATTTCTTGATGTAACAATGGAGAAGTGCTCAGATCATACACACACACACACATGCGCATTCACACGTTCATTAAATAAAGGCTCACTATATAAACACGCGTACCGCCGCGTTAAGGAGTTCAGTGGGACAAACAGACCAACAGGTTTCTCATATGGTCAGAGATGACCCCGTTTTTTCAGAGAAATGTGGGTTTTTTTGATAAATACATTTGCTAATTTATTTGGGTAACAATATTCTGTCAGGTATTGCATCAGGTAAGGTTTAATCATTAACTTAGTATACTAGGGTATAATTATGGACAAGGATATAAAATATGGAAAGTTGCATGTAGCATTATTATCTATAAATAATAATACTACTTGTAACTGAACTGAGTTGGCTCATATTCAAACATGTCATATACAAATCAAAACTTCCTATACTCGTTAAGGGGATCACGTCTCGGAAGAACCGCATTGACTGTTAAACCGTCGGTCTGTTGCACCGATTTCCTTAACGGATGTATCGATTTTAATTTTGTTATCTTTTAAAGTTATTTGATGGAGTGTTTCAGGAAATAATGTTTAATGAACATTTTCCGCTCTTTTCCATTTTTTTATACGACTTTTAGTCGGTGGTGGACTTCGGATTTGTGTTTTGAGTATTTTATTGGACCAACTCAAACCTCACCTAGCTTTGAAAAATATGTAGAGGTCTCTTTGAACATATATCTTTCCTATAAAAACAAACATATGTACAAACACTCACCCACTCCCATAATCCCGAAGGATATCCTAAGAAGGAAGCCTTTGGGAACCCCTGTAAGCCCTGATCATTTCATGCTCTCCGGCGCCTGGTGCGTCCACTGCGGGACAGGAGAGTACTTATCCTCGTGTTCCCGTTCCGCCGCTTCTTTCGCATGAATTACTGTCTCGCAATACAAAGCGTCGGAATCCCATGTACTCTCGCTTGGTCCATAAACATGGTTTCCACCACGAGGTCAGACCGCTGCTGATCCCTGCCTACCCTGGACTGCAATAAGTCGTGAGCATATACATGTACTATTTTGTACTGTTTTTGTTTTTGACGCATTTATAGTCACTACACCTACGAGTAGCCTGTAATGTGTGATTGAGTGTGATGTTATGTTAACCTATAATTTTTTTCAATGAATTTTCTAAATACAGCCTTTTTATACTATAGGGGGACAGACGAACAAACGGGTCACCTGATGGTAAGTGACAACTGCCGTCCATGCACACCTGCAACTTGAAAGTCGTAAGCACGCTTCGCGCTGTTGAGGGTGATGAAGGATAAGGGTATGCGGGGAGGGGAAAGAGAGGTGATGAGGAGATGGGAAAAGGGGTGGGGGGTCAGGGGAGAGGAAACATACAAACTCACCCACACGTAGTGGTTTCGATTCCCACATGGGATAAAATTTTGTGTTCCACAAGTAGTTGTTCCGAGTCTGGATGCAAATTATGTTGGTAGTGTATGTTTGAGAAGCCCCCCGCGCCACAGGAATAATTACTAAAGCGGGAGTTGTCGTCTCGTAAATAGGCCAGGTAAAAATTCAATTTCTTACAAAATTGCTCGTTGGCCGTCCATTGATCAAAAATTGGACTTGACTGCAACTGTTACAGCACAGTGCAAATCTCAATATTTACATAACAGTATCTATGACATTAATGTCGCGTTAAACTTCGGTTAGCTTCACATTAATAGCACCTGTTGGGGTGGAGCGAAACCCTCCCCCCGCCATTCTGTATAATTATATCATTTATTTTTTTTTTGTTTTTTTTTATACTATAGGGGGACAGACGAACAGACGGGTCACCTGATGGTAAGTGACACCGCCGTCCATGGACACTAGCAACTCAAGAGTCGCAAGTGCGCTGCCCGCCATTGAGGGTGATGAGGGATGGGGAATGCAGGGTGCGGAAAGAGGAGAGGAGGGATGAGGAGATGGAAAAAAGGAGAAAGGAGATGAGGGGGTAGGAGGAAATGGGCCTCCGGAAACCTCACTCAATTCGGGGAAATGCAACTTACTTCACAACCGGTTTTCTGTGAGGCCGTGGTATCGCACCGGTCGAGCCGGCCCATTCGTGCCTAAGCATGGCTCTACCACTGACAATTTCAGTTCAATCATTTTCAGTCTCTGGATCAATATTTTCATAACAAATATTCATCCAAACTATCGCATTAAGAATAGTATTAAATATTTATGTGTAAATGTGTCATTATTTATTATTACATATAAGGAAATATATTCTTTTTTTTCCCTATTTAGAATAATTTAAATCCAAACAATTTGCACCTACATCATCCATTTCTGCATCAACCAAAGGTAGACTGGTGGAGAATGCTTATGGCATTAAGTCCGCCTCTGTACATCTTGTGCATAAAGTGTGAAATAAATAAAACCAGAAAGGTTTGTTGACGTGCAATTTTCGGGGTCAAATTATGAAATGAACCTATATTAGTTTCTTAAAGTATCTGACGAACTGTAAAACATGACCCGTTAAAGAACTCACACAATTGCGCTTTATTACACGTGATAATTAGAATCACTTTATGTTAATGTCCCGACACATTCGACGGCTGACAGTCGGTAATCTGACTCATTGAGAACCTTACAAGGGCTCCCTTTTCTAATGCAAATAACTTTCTGGGCGATTCGACACTTTTAAGGGAATCGTATTGACGTACGCGATAGCTCTGCCTTTTAAATCACACTAGACATCGCCTCGCCCGTTTGGGGTTGTTAAAAACAATATCTATCCTATTTTTAACAGACTTCAAAAGAGGAAGAGGTTCTAAGTTCTGCTATATGTTTCTTTTTTTATGTATCTTAAACGAGTTCTCATGCGGTGTCCACATTGTAACCAAATCACAATTTAGGATAGCAGAGAAATTTCGAATAAGTTTTTAACTCGCACGTTTCAACGAGTTAACGTATCGCTTAAAGGAATTGGACAGGTGCATTGAAGGCAGCTATTTACTTTTTTTTTAAACAATTATTTACTAAAATAATTTAAACCGGTACGAATGTTGAGATACAATTGTTATTAAAATAGGTTTTTTTAGCACAAACGCTACAATATTTTAGCGGCAATTTTCAATAAAAAATTAACATTTTGCAAAATGCTAATTTGTGGAGGTGCTAATTTGGCGAAAGTGAACTTCGACTCATTAAGAATAAGTCTCATATGCGTAATGCAACCCTGCGCCAGATTCCAAACTGCCTCAGAGAAAATTGCAAACAGCATGTTAAAGGGCACAATACTAATTGGTTCCAATGGAGTAGACATCGCTTGACAGAAACATCTTAAAACGATGCCAAACAATTTACATGGGTGTAAAAGCTTAACAATAAAATACAGTATCAATTCTGGACCCCTACGGGCAATCTTCTAAACAGTGCAAAATGCCTTTTACAGATTTCAATTGCCTAAACCTCAATAGTGCGACCAATAAATTAAGTATCACATTGGCTGGCCTGTTGTCTAATGTTTAGTGACCCTGAATGCTAAGCCAGAGGTCGTGGGTTCGATGCCCACCCAGGACAAATATTTGTATGATGAGCATGATAACTTGTTGTGGGTGTAATTTATCTATAACATGTATGTATTTAGAAGTATATAGGTATGTTCATCAGCTGTCTGGTTACCATATAATGGTTACAAGAATGAGATGTGTGGAGTATTTATAAAAGAAAAAACTAGAGACTAAGAAAAGCACAGCAGAAAAAAAACACATTTTTTTTATATTATTAGACTACTGTTAAGAGTGTCGCTTGCTGCATAAAACGTTCTGTACATAAGAACTACCACAAAACCTGGCATGTCAACCATAATAGAAACAACAGTGAAATTGCAGAGAAACCTTAGTAACTATACTTAATTACATGATACAATACTACTTACTGTGCTGCATGTGCCAGCGGAAGCGATCTATGTTGATAACTTGCTACTGGAGTACGCTGTCATTATCTTAAATAAGTACTTAATTATGAAAATTTAGAGCACTTCTGAGAACACGCACGACAATTTTGTCACTGCTTATTCTGTCATGACTACCCAGTTATTCTGACTACTAAGCCCGAGGTCGTTTGGTCGTTTCCCACTCGGGACAATTATTAAGTGATGAGCACAGTCATTTGTTCTGTGTGTGAGAGTAATTTATCCATAATATCTATAAATTTAATAATTATTTATTGTCTATATCGCAAAATTATTTGCATTTTATTTATTTGTAAATAAAATCCTTTTATGCCACCGGACTTGCTTGAGCTTTTGCTTTTACCCCCAATCTATCTGTATAAGCAATATCCCGTTCCTTCTCTTTCGTCTCAACTCCAAATATTCATACTTTATACCCAAAGTGCCCAAATGACGACAATAAGCTTGCCCCCACTAAGTTAAATAGTTGTGGGCGTAAGTGAAACTTGGGCGTTAATTACGGCCTTCGGGGATACAAGCTTGAGGGTGTATGCAATATATAATGTCAATGTATATAATGTCAATAAAGAATAATAGTTTATGATAGTTACTAAATATTTTCACAAACATACTTCGTTATTTATGTTTTAAAAACTTACATTTATTTTTGTTTGTCATCAGGTAAAAAAGATGTCAGCTTGATTCGCAATACAACCGTTTTCAATCAAGATGGCGGTACATACCGCCGCTGTTGTTGTGGAGAGGGCCTGCAAGCACTATGGCAGACCAAACAAGGCGGACTTCAAACCAGTGCTTAAAGAATTGGACATGGTGGTTGAAAGAGGCACTATGTAAGTAAAAGTCATCCTATAATTAGCTTATTTTTTTTCTTGATTGATGACTTAAATGCAACGCTTTTATGTTCGCGCTAAGAACTTTATGATTAAAGAATCTTTATTTCCAGTAAAAACAAAGTCAATCACTTGAGTACACTAATAACTTAAAGTATAGATACAGGTTCGTCATTTCACTCAATAAATATATCATTGTAGGTAGGTACAAATTTAATGTATTCATTTACCGGACTACAAGTTATCTGATTGATGTTTTTTTAAAGACAACTCCCGCATTAGGATTAATTCCTGTGTCGCGGGGGACTTTACAAACATTGAAATAACGGACACAAAGAACACCCAGCCTCAGAACAACAATTTGATGATTACACAAAGTGTTGTCCCGTGGGGACATCGAACCCACAACACTCGGCGCGGTAGCATGGTGGCGAGGTGACCACTCAAACCGCTACGCTATCAGTGCAGTCAAGATGTACACACATATTAAGTAAATCAAATTTTGAATACATTAAACGAGTGTACATTTTGATTTTCTGAGGTAACATTAAAAAAAATAGAGTCAAATGGAGAACCTCCTCCTTTTTTGAAGTCTGTTGAAAATTAAATCATTGTCATTATCAAACAACAGATGAGGTTATTTCTTACATCGTATCTATACAGAAAATAAAAAGTAATACGTATTTGCATGTTTCTAAATTTTTTACCGTTGTCTACCCCTTCTCATACGTTCTTACGTTGCAAGTATAACAAGTACCTCATTAACGTAATGTTACCTCTGATTAGTATAGAAGAGAACTCACAAGTTTGACGTGGGAGAGCCATACTTAGACACGTATGGGTTAGCTCGACCAGACTAATATGACGGCCTCACAGAACACCGGTTATCAAACAATGCTTGCATTGTGTAGTATACTCTTGCCCCCCTCCCTCACCCCCCCCCCCCCCCCATGGTTAGTAGGTGTCACTTATCATCAGGTTACCAGTCTGCCCGTCTCCTATCCCATAAAAATAAAAGTTGTGGGTACATCTGAAACCAATTATTTATAAAGATAGAAGATATTTTTTTTTTCAAAGTTTTCATTATTACCATACCTACAAAACTGTTCGAGAGGAGACACAAAGGTGCTGTACTGTTTTGTATATAAAAGTGTTATTAATTATTTTTTATTGATATCACTAAATTTCTTGTATGTAATTAAAAAAAAATTGGGTGATAAATAGGAGTACACATTTTTTAACTCGGCAATACAATGCAAACTTTGTTTGTCTACTGGTTTCCTGTGAGGCCGTGGTATTACTCCGGTGCAACCGGTCCATTCGTGCCTAAACATAGCTCTACCAATGTAATTAAAAGAAATAATATGTAGTACCATATAATATTGAAATCTTTTTCGGGGTTGGCGGAATGTACATATACATATCTGCATTACAAGAAACGGGAAGACGGAATAAAGAAGAAACAGGCGGCAGAAAGAACATACCAATAAACAAGTTACTCCTGTTATTTAATGTTGTGTACTTTACTAAGGGGCCCCAACTTCATGGGCCCAAACGGCTTGAAAATACCTTCAGTATTCGTATCTTCAATGTTCTAAAACATCCACCTTCTCAATTTCCTGTCTTCATACGAATTAATTAGAATCATTTCTCCACCAGCTACGGTTTACTCGGACCCTCAGGATGTGGAAAGACAACGCTTCTATCCTGCATAGTTGGCAGGAGGAAACTCGACAGCGGTAACGTCTATGTTCTCGGTGGAAGACCAGGGGAAAAGGGCAGTGGAGTCCCTGGACCCAGGGTTGGGTATATGCCTCAGGTAAGAAGTATTTCAATATTTATTGCCGTGGACATATGTATGAATTCAGGATACAATTAATATGTGAGAACAATGTTGTCTAATTAATTGAACTTATAATATTAAGATGATTTTTATGACAGATATCCAAACCTATCTAAACAAATATATTATATACATACATACTTACGCTCATAGAACATAACCCTCATTCTTGTGCAGTCAAGTAAAAACTACAAAAAATGTATAATTAAAGCAAATACAATTAATAATTTTAAATATTGTAAGTAATTCGCGCGAATAGTTTTATTTTTTGAACAATGTGTTACATTGTTCTCACATTTACATTGTTCACATGTAATAAGAAAATTGTGGGAAAAAATTGTTAGCTAATAAAGAGTATCCTGGGAGTTTCTTGCCTGTTCTTCTTTATTAAAACAGGCAATTAGCTTCTTGACTCACTTAGTCTGACTGATTCCTGCGCCTGACATTTCAAAAATACTTATAATTAGAATAAATTGTTTTAATTCGACTTGATTGTTTTGGCAAAATGTAGGTGTATGAAACGGGCGTGTACTTATATTTTATTAATTTAAACTTAGTGCAGTTATTGCACAGAGGCGGACTTAAGGCCTAAAGCATTCTCTGTCAGTCAACCTTTGGGTGGTACAGAGAAAGATGGGAATGCACCCCATTTAAACATTGAAGTTTAAAATATGAAAACTGAGAGATACTTGAACATAGTATAGCGCACGTAAATATGAGAGAAGAGCACATGATTTATACAAATATAAACAGATATAAACTTACTTGAAGACACATGCATATGAAATAATAAATATACATACATATATAGGTATAGATATGTTAATTTTTTTTTTTTTTTTTTTTTTTTTTATGCGATAGGGGGCAAACGAGCAGACGGGTCACCTGATGGTAAATGACTACCGCCGCCCATGGACACCCGCAACTCAAGGGTCACAAGTGCGTTGCCGGCCTTTTAGGTAGGAGTACGCTCTTTTCTTGAAGGTTTGAAGGTCGTATCGGTTCGGAAATACGGCAGGCGACAATTTGTTCCATAAGCTGGTTGTGCGAGGCAAAAAGCTTCTGGAGAAGCGCACAGTGGTGGAGTGCCAATCGTCCAGGTGATGGGGATGGATATTTTGTCGCGTAGAACGATGGCGGAAACCAGCAGCCGGTATAAGTCCGAACAATTCCTCTGAACACTCCCCATGATACAAGCGATAGAGGATGCAGAGTGAAGCTACATCTCTACGCAACGCCAAGGTGTCAAGTCGATCGGAGATATCTTGGCAGTCGATGATGCGAGTCGCTCTCCGTTGAATGCGGTCAAGAGGGAGAAGTTGGTACTGGGGTGCACCTGCATAGAGATGAGAACAGTATTCCATGTGCGGCCGAACCTGCGCCTTATAAAGTTGCAGGCGGTGGGCCGGAGTAAAATACTGTCTCGATCTGTTTAGCACACCAAGCTTCTTCGAGGCTAATATAGCCTTACTCTCTAAGTGACCGCGAAACTGGACTTCGCTTGATATATCGACGCCAAGGATTCCGATACTGGCTGATGCAGTTAGGGAAGTGCTCTCAAATTGAGGTGATACGACCAATGGCATCTTTTTAGCGGTGAACGCGCAAACTTGTGTCTTCGTGGGGTTAAATTGGACTAGGTTAAGTCGACCCCAATCTGAAATTTTTGATAAAGAAGTTTCGATTTCAGACACAAGTTTGGATCGGCTTTCGATGACGTTTACCCGAGAAATGTTAGCGCGGCCGGTGTAAAGGGCATCACTCGTGCTATCGTCTGCATAGCAATGGATGCTGCTAATCTGCAGCATGTCGTTGATATGCAGAAGAAACAGCGTGGGTGACAGCACACAGCCTTGTGGGACACCAGAATTAACAGACTTCGAGTCGGAGCATGCACCGTCAACAACGACCTTGATGCTTCTGTCTGTAAGAAAACTGGTGAGCCAATTGCACAGTTTCTCGGGAAGCCCATAGGAAGGAAGCTTCGCAAGGAGCGCTTTGTGCCAGACCCGATCGAAGGCCTTCGCCACGTCCAAACTAACGGCCAACGCTTCCCCCTTGGTCTCGATCGCCTGTGCCCACCGGTGAGTCAAGTATACGAGAAGATCACCAGCTGAACGACCCTGACGGAAGCCGTATTGTCGATCATTGAGGAGCTGGTGGTCTTCTAAGTACCGGAGGAGCTGGCAGTTAACAATGGATTCCATTATCTTGGAGAACAAGGAGGTGATGGCTATGGGTCTGTAGTTGGACGGATCCGAGCGATCTCCTTTTTTAGGGATTGGGTGCACTAGAGCTGTCTTCCATGAGTTCGGGACTACGCCAAGAGAGTAAGAAAGCCGATAAAGGCGCGTTAAAACCGGTGCCAACTCTGGAGCACACGTCTTCAGCACGATAGGAGAGATTCTATCGGGCCCACTCGACTTATGAACGTCGAGGGAAAGAAGCGCTTTACGCACTGCCCTTTGTGTAAACCGGACTTCCGGCATGCGGGTCTCGCACTGCGGTATGGTCGGCGGTGCGTTTCCCCCGTCGTCCAGGGTCGAGTTGGACGCAAAGAGTTTGCCCAGAAGATCGGCTTTTTCTTTAGCGTCGTGGGCCAACGAATTATCTCCTATGCGCAGAGGTGGAAGGGATGGCTTACAAAAGTTCCCCTGGACAGCTTTGGCAAGAGACCAGAATGCACGAGTTCCGGAGGGGAGACTAACTAGTCTCTCGCCAATTCTGCCGATGTGAGCCGACTTCGCCGAAGCAATTACTCTTTTGAGGGACCTGGAGGCAAAGTTAAATTGCTTCTTTAATGTGCTGGTCTTTACATCCCGTGCTGTCGCTGCATTAGCCCATGCTTGGTAACATTCCTGCTTTCGGCGGGACGCCGCTTTGCAGGTTCGACCAAACCAAGGCTGGGACTTGCCACCTATGGGAATCAGGGAGAATGGAATGAAAAGTTCCATACCCTGAAGCACAACATCCGCGACAGAGTCAGCAACGACATTGGGATCATCCGGCGAGAAGCAAACCTGCCTCCATGGGTAGGATGCAAAGAATGTTCGCATTCCATCCCAGTCTGCTGACCTATAGTGCCATACGCGGCGACTGCCTGTAACTCGCGGCCGCAGCGAGTGAACGAGTGGCACCATACTCCTAATCAGGCAATGGTCCGAAGAGCCAAGAGGGGCCTCAACGGATACTTTGTAGCCGTCAGGATGTGAGGTCAGCAGAAGATCCAACAGTGAAGGCACGTGGCTTTCTGCATCTGGGATTCGCGTAGGCGTTGCTACCAGCTGCGTCAAACCATATGCCAAGGCGAAATCGTGAACAGATCTTCCCGCATGATCGGTTTTGCGCGAACCAAGCCATTCGGCATGATGGGCGTTAAAGTCGCCAAGAATCACGATCTCTGCGGATGGGACCTACTGGAGCACTGAGTCTGTAGCCATTTGGACGTGGTCGATGAGTCGGTCCGTTTCGGCATCACCGCTATGGGACCTGTAGAGGCATAGGTAGATGCGGGGATGGTCGTCGCAGTCTACACGTAGCCATAAGATGGAGAGGTCCCTACCTTCAAGATTGCCGAGGCGGCGAGAAGTGATATCATCTCTAACGTACACGCATACACCAGCCTTAGGAACAAAGGAGTGTTCCAGTCCGTACCCAGGGTAGCAGAGGTAGGATGTGTCCGCTGGAGATGATATCTGCGTCTCGGTTAAAAAGAGCAAGGCCGGCTTTGCTGTCTCAAGGTGGTGGTGGACAGTGTCGAGGTTCGAATGTAAGCCCCTAATGTTGCAAAAATCCACGGTAAACGTGACAGGGGGTGCCATGGTATGCCTTCTCTTGCCCCGAGCAGATTTTGAGAGCGCAGTTGAGCCCCCCCCAGAGTACGAGGGGCAGCCTGGGCGTCCACGCTCAGACATAATCCGTACTGAGGGTGGACGTCCAGGGGGGGATTCTCCAACGCTAGCGCTGGTACCCCCCTGGGGTATCCTTTTCGTTAACAGCGCTATCATTAGGGGGGTGGGGGATTTTGGGCCTCCGGAGACCTCACTCATTTCGGGGAAATGCAACGCAAGCGTTACTTCACAACCGGTTTTCTGTGAGGCCGTGGTATCGCACCGGTCGAGCCGGCCCAGTCGTGCTTAAGTAAGCATGGCTCTACCACTAAATAATTATATACTACCACTAGCGGACCCGACAGACGTTGTCCTGCATGATATTTCAAGCGATTAGGATCAATATAGATAAATAACCTAGATATCGACTGCAGCGCCATCTGCCGGGCTGATTTGTGAATCTAAACCATTCCCAGATCCCCTTGAACACACATAAAAAAATTCATCAAAATCCGTCCAGTCGTTTGAGAGTAGTTCAGTGACATACACACTCACAGAAGAATTATATATATAAAGTTTTGTTGCGGGTACTTTACTATATATTGGTCACAGGTTCGAACTCCACCCAGTGCACTACCCTTGTTAACCCACCTCTAACACTTGCATTTAACTTAAGAGGGGCGGGGTTAACAAGAATACTAGTAACGTGTGACCCACGTTGCTATTCTTATATAAAAAAAAATATAGTCTCACATATTGCATGCAATGCACATTAATTTTCTTTGTTTTATGCTATTATGACGTCACGATAATAGCTGCTACTTTTTCGGCACGACTATTTACAGTTTAAATTATAAACCTTCAATTCTGTATAAAGAGATATTATTTTGAGGAAATAAAAATACAATTTGACTATCGAATCTACACGATCATTTTAAAATATATATTTAAGATTAAATTAGATACATCGTCTGAAAAGCTCTTTTGTTTTTACTCTAAATGAGTAACGAGGTAAGAGTAACTAAGCTTAGTGTATGTAACATCTTTTTATGATATTTATTAATGGGGTATGCTTTAGAAGCTCCCAAAACCAAGATCATTAAACAATCTCAAATATATTCCCTTCTTTTTTTTTGTAGGACATAGCCCTTGTAGGAGAATTCACAGTACGTGACGCAATATACTACTTCGGTCGTATCTACGGTATGGAGCAGGACAAAATGGTGGAGCGCTTCGAGTTCCTTCGAACACTGCTTGAGCTGCCCAGTGGTGGGCGACTGATAAAAACACTCTCGGGTGGGCAACAGAGGAGGGTATCGTTGGCTGCTGCCTTGGTACATGAACCTGAACTTCTCATATTAGATGAACCGACTGTTGGATTGGATCCTGTGCTGCGAGAACGGTGAGTTTCTTAATTGTATACTATCTAAGAACCGCTCTGAAATTATTTAAATTACATTCCTATTTGATGTTGGAATGAAATCAAGCCGTATGCTATAAAGGGAGGGAGGTCTATTGTAAGTTTTGTCCGTAGTAACAAAATGTCTATGGTCCACAAACAGTGTCCGAGTCTGGGTGTTCTTTGTTAGAATTTTTTTTTTAGCAGATTCTGTGAAGTCCGTATGTCATTAGATTTGTTGGGGCCACTGCCTCAACTCCTCTTAATCATGGAGCACACCTGCTCTCTTTAATCTGCTAGTGTGACTTTGCAGCAATTCACCCGTTAGAGGGTTAGGATGGTTGTCTAGTCGCTGTCTGTACTTGTCTCGGTACTGTTGGGCCTCTTCCATGACAGTCATTATGTTGAGATAATCGTGTATCTCAGAGTTCCGAGTAAACCAGGTGGCATCACTTTTCACAAGTTTTTCAATTTAAAGTAGTTAAGTTAAGGCGTTTATCTAAAATGAAATGTATAAGAGCAAAATAACTTTTTTCTTTGTTATAAATGGTGCATGAAACAATACCACTTCGTGACATCTTGCTTTACAAGTACGGCATCGGACATAACATTGTTTAGGGCACTTGAAAATGCAAGTTCATTATCCTTAAAAATTGATAAATTTTTGAATTCAGTTAAATTTTCGGAAGGTATTGTTTTTTTTTTTTAATTTGATTAGGCTAAGACTCAACCATTTGGAACCAGAAACATTACGCATCGACACAGGCTTATACTTACATATACTTTTCTAATAGTTTCACATTTGACAAGGCAACCTATTGGTCTGGGTGTTTGTCTTTATTTATAATTTTTAATTATTTTACAATAAGGAAACTATAATTGTGACTGCGAACGATGCCTGCGTCATCACGGTTATGTGAAGCCTTGGAAAGCAAAATCGTAACCTTAGTGACTATTAATTACCTAGTAATTAATTTTGTCTTAGTAATAATTCTTTACAAACTAGACGTTGTCACACACTTCATTGTAGGTACTTAATTCTTTTGTGTAAAATATTTTTGCTTCTACTATTCTATGAAAAATTGTTTGCTTCGTCTTTCTTCAACGAATATTTTTAAGATAATTTATTCTAACTGATTTTGTAAATGCAAATATGACTTTGATTTAATTATCTTCGGCCGAGGCTGACGGCCGAAGATCATTAAACTTTATAGACATTGTCTGTTATACAAAAGAAAACAACGCGTGTTCCTTTTCTTCTTCTCTTGTCTTTCTTTCAGTCAGTCTTTTTAACAAGAAAAAAACAGTATCGTCCTAAAAGAGTAATTAAATTGTTTGGACAATTTTTCGTGAGTGAAACTGCCGGTAATAGTTACTTTAATAATAAATAGCCTTTTCAAGAGTTCGTCATACGTCATTACTAATAAAACAATCTACTCATGTCATTATTAGTAAAATATACTTCTTATCTTAAAAAAAGTCACTTACCTTTTTTGTACTAAAACATCAAGTGCTTAAATTATATACATGGAAATTGAGTACATTGAGTTACTGGCCATTTACCAAGTCGAATGTGAATTTAAAATTGTTGCATGATGAAATTGAAAAATAAAATATGTTAGTATGATTAACAGAACCTTGCGCTTTGTGTTGTCAATTACAATTAAGACCTACGAAGCTCAAGAAATGCAAGTACCCCTCTGTTGGTTTAGAAATATTCAAACTATTATGTGCTAATTGTATTTAAATATGAGTCTCGTATAAACATACCCAGAGCCATTAGACCATAATAGTTTGAGTAGGATGTTATGGAATTATTTGCTTCGCTCGAACCGCATGACTTGGATGCTTCAAGAGCAAATAATTCCAGAATCCCGGATAGATTATATCGTGCACTACTAACATGATCTGAGTGCGATCTAATACAGATTGCAATATTGGTCTAGTCAATCATACTTAATTATTAAAAAAAAACTGTTAGGATTTTCTAAGACGGTATTCTTAATAAACCCGCATACTGACCTAACTGCGTGTAGTTCCTAAAAACTTCTCAATCAATCAGTCGCTAGTTCTGCGCGATTTCCTTTTATTATAGTACAAACAGCAAGCGAAATGTGATTTTGCAGAGAGCCATATATTAAATTTAGAATGTGTAGAAGGAGAAAGTGCCAGATTAAACAAAAAATGTACTGTATTATTATAACATTTTATTTATTTCATTAAAATATCATATATTATAAATGTATTGTGCGCATTTAATAACTTCCGTAGAGGAATCGAGTGAAATCTAAAAGCTGTAAAAAACATGATTCTTCTTTCTGTGGCACATAGCTATCGCGGGCCATATCTTTGACATGACTAACCTAAATAAAAGCGAAAATAAGCCAAAACACAAAATTTACTAAATAGGGGGAAGCCTCTTGACATCATACCAGCACTTTTGGGAAATACATAGATGTAAAAAATCGGAGAGAGAAGGTAATTGCTGTTGCTTATACAGATGGATTGGGGAGCATAAGCGATAGCTCGAGCAACTCAGGGTCGCATACTTATAACTTGCACTTTCTGGTTCCAGGAAGTCTGACCCTCTATCTGAACTATAAATCAATGATATTCTTAGTTCCCAGGACTACACTACTGTCCTTTCAACTTAAACACCACCCATGAGAAAATTAACATTTTTAGAAACAATACATATCGCTGAGGTCAACATATCTCGGTTGTAAGTATTGTCCAAACACGGATGCTTATTGTTTAACCATGATGCCAATCAATGGCTACTGATATAAGTAACAATGGGTCGGAAATCATTGCGTCATTAGACATTGAATTTCTTTTTAAAAGTATTTCATGTAGAGTAAGTTCGTTGACATTCAGGGAGATACTGTACCAGTGTTTATTATATCGTCATATCGAATACTTCTTGTGCTGGGTACAAACAAGGGACCTATTTGTTATCAGCTTTCATACACATCTTTAACTTTTTTTCTAATACATCTCCCGCACTAGGACTGATGCGAAAGCCTACCAAAATAACATTTATTTCTTTTTTTATTTGTAATTACCACGGGCGTTTGTTTTCCAACTCATCTGATATTAAGTAATGATGAAGATGGAGGTGGTATACGCCTACTTAAGAGAACCCTATTCAGTCAACTTTTGAAGGATCCAGGATTGTAGTTGTCTGGAAAACTATCCGCAAGCAGTTCATACCAAACCTTGGTGACTCGAACCAAAAAGAAGATCAAAGAATGAAGATAATCCGATAACTTAATATACCGGCGCTATACTATACCTATCAATTTTAAATTAATACAGTTACAATTATTAGAAATTCATATCGTTTTTTTTTAAGTACACTAAGACAGTCAATGTAGGTACCTACCTGGGGTTAACTAAAGTACTTACTGAATTTTTCGACTTGAGAATTACTATAAAATCGATAAAATATAACATATATCCTTCCCGGTGGTTCGAGGTATCCCTATACTAAATTCAATCAAAATCCGTTCAATCGTTTAGCTGTAAATAAGTAACGACGAACGAAAAATAATAACATATCTAAAGTTGTCTGTAAAAATTTGTTTTTAGTTGAACTCAAGTTTGATCTCGTATAATAACCTAACTCGCAAAGCTTGCCTAAAACCGTCGTTGTGAGTAAATCCTTTGAAGGCTTACCCAGCGACAGCAGGCTGCGTAATACCATATCTGGGTACTAATTATTGATGGTTAAGAATAAAAACAAACGGTTGAATGAAAAAAAAAGAATAAACAAAAGCGCTTTCAAACAGACAAACAAACGTTTCGGCTTAATTATACATAGTATGTATTAGTAGTAGTAATAGTATAGATTATATAGGATTAAGCTAAACAATAGTTGTCAATGGACAACTATTGTTTTAAATACTAAACTATTAGCTTCACCATATGTGATATTTAAAAATTAAAATGTTGCTTCAAGTTAAGCGCACTAGAATCTTGTATCTTTGTAGTCTACGCTTAAACGTGTGACAATGTTGGTAGCAGTTAAAAATATTATTATTTTACTACCGCTAATATGTATCCTCTCAATTAATATTCTCGTGTTAAGTGACTTGTATTATAATTTTAATGAGAATAAATATATAAACCATAAATACGGGGCGAGAGCCAGACACTCACTACACGGGACTTCACAGGCGGCTCAACTGCAACTAAAGAATATAAAACCCAAAACCCATCTCAGCGACGCGCAACCACTTTTAGGGCAGAGTCTCTAGAGGTCTTTTTTTCCGAAATCGTAAAAATACTTCTGAAGTTGACACAATCTACTCTAACAAGCGCGGTAGTTTCTTCCATCAGTCGGTCATATATTGCTCTATGTGCCATTGCGCACTGGGTTTCGAACTCGAGTGTTGGGCCGGAATACTCTCAGCCAGATAATCTCGTTTGCTAAGTATAATACTGAAACGTAGTCACACTTTTTTTTAATTTAATTTAATACTTAGGACTGAATTTCAGCAAGTCGGTCTCACGTCGTTTTTATACATATATAATAATTTAAACACTATAGTGTTTCATTGGAGGAAACTTAATACCTACCTACTATATCCTTGCATTCAAGGATAAACATTTGTACTTCTACATCATCATTCAACTTATGGCAGTCCACTGCGCATCATGGGGATCTCCCAACAGTTAACAGTGGTAGAGCTCGACCGGTGGAATACCACGGCCTCACAAAAAACCGGTTGTGAAGTAACGCTAAAGTTGCATTTCCCCGAAATGAGTGAGGTTATCGGAGGCCCAACTTCCTCTCCCCTCTTTCCCCTCCCCACATCCTCCCTCACGTCTTTCCCAGCTTCTAATCCACCTCTCTTCTTTCCCCTCCCCGCATCCCCCTATCCCTCACCACCCTCGAAAGCGTTCAGCGCACTCACGACTCTTGAGTTGCAAGTGGTCATGGACGCAGGTTGTCACTTACCATCAGGTGACCCGTCTGTTCGCCTGTCCTCCTATAGTATAAAAAAAAATACGTGCGGCATATCACCCGGTTTGCCACCATTCGCGTCCAGTCATATCCCAGCTACCTGTCTCAGGTCGTCAGTCCATCTGGCTGTGAGGTGTCCTACGTTTCTGTTAGCTATTAGATGTTTGAATGATAAAGGAAAATTTAATGTAATTTATTCGTAAAAAAATAAGGATGTCCATTTTTTGTCTTTATTCAGTATAAAATCTAACAGGAATCAAATTACACTAATATACATTATTTATTCACCAAATAACGCTCAAGAACACTAACAAAAACACTTGACACTCACACGTTGATATCCAAATATAATTCAATTATACATTTTAGACAAGTTCTACAAGCAATTATGTATATAAGTCAGAATCGGAACATAACGATCTAACCAGTTTAATTTTATATATATTTAAGTATCTTACAATTTCAGTTATACTTGTTTTACTAATGTTTTAAATTTAAAATACGAGAATAATAATTATATTTTAAAATAACTCTTCAACAAAATAACAGCCTATACACCTAGCTACCCAAAGAGAATATATACAATCAAGGTCAATTATTTAATTTTTGCACACTGAAGCATAGCATGTTTATATTAGGTGGATAATTATGCCCTTTTATTTGATACCCCACTTGAGTATAATTGAACACATTCGATTGTACATCCCCTTCTTCACCCCCAAATCTTGTAAACGGCTGAACCGATTTCGATCAAATATGTTTAAAAGTACACGTGACACGTTAAACTTATAACATACCTCTTTTTGGTGGTTATAAATATATGACTCATAACTGCATTTTTGCTTATTTATGAAAAGTATAATAATATAATTCGTGAATTCAATGATAAACATTCTTGCAAAATAGAGGAAGTTATTGTTATGCGAAAAAAATACAGTAAAGTATAACATTAATTTGGTCTTCCAATCCATCTGTATAACCAATATCCCTTTCCGTTCTATCCTCCCTTTCCTCCCAATATACTCTAAATATTCCATTCCAATTCCTAAAAGCGACAACGACATTAGACTTGCCCGTTATTACATAATTAGGACTAGAATCGGCAGAATGGGGGCGTTAATTATGCCTCTGAATACCCTTTCGGAGAGACAGGCGTGAGTGTATGTGCATTTTTATGTATGTAATGGCCTTATAACATCATTATTGAGATCTAGTCGACTAAATAATACTGCACTGAATAACGTAAGACGCATAATTTGTGTAAAATTATATTCGAGCAACGACCTAAGACTATTTAGCATTCCTAATAACGTACTATTAATTTTACTGTGCAAAGTTTTTGTGTAAATTAATTAAGTTAATTTGTGTATTTTTAGTTTTAATTTATGCAAATGGTCAAATAGATTTGAGGTTCCTGTAAAAATGTTGCTCTGGTAAGTAAGTTTATAAGTTATGAGAAAATAAAGTTCTCTCATACTGCAACTGAATTAAACTGTTTTGTTTTCTTTACATTTCTAATTCTATTAAGTGAAGTAGGTGCGTATTCAAAAGATTAAAATCTGCAAAACCCTTGTGTTTTCACTGCATTTAACAAAAGTTCTTTCAACAGTTCGCCAATTGGTAACCTTATAGCGTGAATGTATTATCAGATGTATCTAAGATTACCAATTAACAATTTCTTTCCATTTTATCAATTAAAATTGATAATAAAAGATAATTTGCGCCATATGCCGGTTTATTTACGTCACTAAGGAAATCGGTGTCAGAAGGTTTTATTATGCCTAAAGACCGTCACGAACATTACATTTTTTTATTGGACAAAATACACCTTATATGATGTTACCCTGACAACGTGTTTGCATAATTTCATGATGATTGTTGTTTTGCAGGCGTTTGATTTAAAAAAAATACTTTTTGTATTTATAAAATTAGTTATAATACTACTCGTCATAAGGTGTAAGTAACATGATTATGTTTGTCGCGAGTACGTAGCAATACGATTGTCAAAAATCGAATAAAATAAAACAAAAGTCAGTTTCCCAATGGCGGATCTGTGGGTCGGAGATAGCGCGACGGACTTGCAATCGTTTGGCAATGATTCGAGCAACTTGCATCAATGAGTTCGCAATGGTACCTCAGTGTCGCAAAAAAGACGAATGCCCGCGACAGGTGTCATTTAATCTCGTAACAAAGGCTAAAAACTACACTGTTTTACTCGTCGGCGCTAGAAGAGGGTATAGTTTTTGGGGTGTATGTATGTATGTATGTATGTATGTATGTATATATATATGTATATATGATGATGATATATATGATGTTTCATTGTCACCCCATTTTTTTTTTTTTTTTTTTTTTTTTTCTCCGTGCGGAAATCCCCTCGGATACCACCTTCTGGTGGCATGTCGGACTCGAACCGACTAAAACCGCACGCCATCTTGGGTACTAGATGCCGGGGAACCAGGTACACCCTAGAAAGGAAAACCCTGGAACCCCGACGTACCTCGGGCCACCTACGGTTTGTAGACGGCCCCCTCCAGTGTGGGAACCCCAATGTTCCCGTAACTTCCCCCAAGGGCGCGCACGCTCCGCAGCGTCCGCGCCGCCACCCAAGCCTGCTTCTGCTAGGGTGACAGATGGCCTCATATGTCACCCCCAGGCCTGCGCTTATGGAGGACGGAGATCATTCTCCGATCTCCGGCGCCTGAGTCGCCTGTGGTACCTGGCCCGTTCCCGGGCCTGGCGGGCCGGAAGAGTTCTAAACCTCTCCCGATCCCGCTCCGCCGTCTCCTTGGCAAGCATAATTTGCTCGCAGAAAGAGACGGCGGAGTTCCACGCGTTCTCGCTCCGCAACATGGCCGCAATCATGTTACCGAGCGAGAGAACCACCACCCCGATGGCCGCCACGAGATCACGCCTCGGCTCCTCCCACGCCGGACATTTTGCCAGCGTGTGGAGCGTCGTGTCCACGGTCTGGCCATCGCAATGATGGCACTCAGGCGTTGGCTCCTTGCGGATCAGACACAGGTGATCTCCGAAACATCCCTTTCCAGTGATCACCTGCGTCAGCCGGTATGAGAGGGTCCCATGACGCCTCTCGAGCCAATCCTCCATAACGGGTCTTACCGCCGTAATAACAGCGTCATTGTCACCCCCTAGTGTTAATAGCTTGATAAACGTGATCAAAAAAGATTATACACAGCCCTTATGAGCCCTTATATATTTAATAATAATTTTACTTGTTATTCGAATATCATACGATACAATATTTACATACAGTATCGCCTTTCATATATTTGAAGACTACATAGATTCAATATCCGTATCCGTCCGTATCCAATATACGTAAAAATGAAAGGATGTACGGCTAAATTTTGCTCAATATTCTTATCTGTCTATGAGCATATTTGAAAATTAGCCCTTGATGAAAATTACTCTTTACTATATATATACCTATATTTTTTATTTGTAAAACTAAAAGTATACAATTTTAAGTGTTTTTTATTTTATCAAATGGTAAATACTTTCTTTTATGAAATGTATAGTTACTGAAAATGGTACTGGATTTCTTTAAAAAATACTTACTTTAGACTAATATTTCTAACTTCAAAACAACAAGGCCATTACAAGGTGTAGATTAGATCGCGGGAAAAACATCAACTATCTCAATTTTCGATTTATCTCATTGTTCGAAGTATCCACATACCGAATTTAATCAAAATATCAAAAATTAGCCATTTAGCCGTGAAAGGTTACAGATAGATATGTAGGTAAGCGTTACTTTCACATTTATAATGCAAGTCTAAAAGCAACATCTGAATGACATTCACGGGAGCCTTGAATCTCCTAAGGCTGGTTTTATGATTTATGATTACCTACCAGTTAGTACAAACTTTGAAGTAATACCTAGGTACGCAATGCAACGAAACATATTCACTGGAGAATTTTTAAATGATTTGGAGATCAGGAATCGTGTTTTTATTGTCACCATTGTTGAAATGTTTTGAAAAAGCTTATTGCGATGTTTCTCAATCCAGCAGGTGGAGCCGGTTTAAGCCATTAAAAAAGATATTTGTCGCAATAAAATTTCAAATTGTGATGTAAGAATAACACAAGACACTAACTCTCTTTAACTAACTAACTCTCTTTTAATTTCATACAAATAATATGATATTGACGTTAACGTAAGTAGACAAATAAAAACTTCGTGAAACGACGATGAATTAAAGCCGATAGTCTTTCTCCTATATTAATAAAGCAGAAGAGTTAATCTCATTAACTATCAGACGAACTTGAAGGATTCTTTTTGCGTTGAATATAGTACTTACGGCTATAAAAAATATGCTAATAGGCTAATAAACATCACGCTTGGCATGTGGCTTAGAAATAAATTTAACATTTCCTTTTTTTTTATCCGTATGAATCAGTTTGCTGCTGGCGCAGTGGTTTAAGTGGTCACCTTCCCACTACTACGCGTTATCCTCAAATTGTTGTTTTAAGTGTGGCTGCTCTTTGGGTCCGTTATTTTTTATATTTGTAAAGTCCTCTCGATACAAGATCTGATACAGGAATTAATCCTAGTGCGGGAGTTGCCCCTTATAAAAAAAAAAGAAAGAATATTTAATAATTTGTACACCATTCAATATGGTATAACGAAGGGCACATTTTACACTTTTTTGTAAGGTCTGTACTCATATATTGTGTGTTCACCTGTTGTGTGTGCCTGTGTATTCACTCAACTCCACAAATGAATAAATAAAGTAATAGAATAATCGGTTCGCTTTTTTATATACTTTTACAACAATTGCTTCAATCAATGTAAATCTTTCTGCTATATTCTCTAAGATTCGGTGGTGTAGAACTGGTTTTAAAATTAGGAATTATAATAAAACACAATTTATGGACGTATGCGTAGTGTATATAACCCACTATTTGCTTAGGTCCAAAAATTGTGTTTGTCCCAGAACCTGCAAGGTTAAAAGGGTTACAGACCTGCTATTTCGCGTTTTTTGTCATCTAAAGTAGTACACATACTTTAAAATCGCCGAGCGAGTTCCTCAACTCCTATATAGGATACTACGTTATATTGGTCTTTTAAAGGACCACCGCAAACGATTAATCATCATTATAGTGATGACAGTAAGTTTTTAAATCCAATTTTATATATATTTAATTATTTCTTATTTATATGATAGTTAATTTGGTTCTTATATCCTTGTGATGTCTCTAATACACCCCGTGTTAGAGCAAGCCAGCAGCTCTTACTGTTTTAGTATCCTCTCCAGGCAAAAAGAAGCGACCTTGGCTTATGCGAGGGTATTGCAGGCTCATCCGCGACCTGCAGTATGCTTCCCTGCAAGTTCCTTTTCCTACCCTAAGTGGGGTAATTATAACGATGATGGTGAGGAGCGTATTAGATCAATAGAAATATTATTGCATTATTGCTCGGTTTTCAAAATTTAAGCACATACTTATATATTTCAAGAACGCAATGTAATATGAACATGCTAAATGTATGTTTAACGCCAGGATACACTGGCTTTGGTATTTCGAAGGTACATGTACATACCTAAACCATTGCGTTTGTTTACGTGCATGTAATCGTATTTATCATTATGCGCTAACACATTTTCCTATTCATTCAATTATTTCCAACTTTATACAGGAAATTCAAGTGTTTTAATTGAATTAGTACCAAGTAATGAATCTGTTGATTTCCATATTTCTGGATACAAAGGGCAGGTGCAACTTGTAACGATTAGTATTTCCTTTCTAATGTTATCAAGATACAGTATAATAACATTAGTCAGTAAGTATCAGAATCGTTCTTATCTCGGATACTACGGATAGGACTTCTTACTGTCTTTGGAAACAAGGAATGAAAAAAATATTTTATATTATTAAAAGTTGAGTAGATACCTTGACCTACACGCTACAGCCAATTTGAACTACAGATCAGACTACAGACGTCCCCATGCTATTGCTTACTTTTCAAAATCCATCTGTAGAAGCAAATTTCCCATTCTTTCTAGTACCTTCCCTTTTTCTTACATTTCACCTGAAATATATTGCTGATTTGTTCATTTTTACCCTTAAAGTGCCCGGTTGACGTCAATAGTCTTATATACATACATATATAAGTTCTGAATTTCTTAAATCTTGATAAAATGAGTGAAAAAAGATATGTCTTAAAAAAGGCATAACAATTGAAAGAAATGATTTTTTTATAATGGAATAAAATAACCGAACACATCGTAGCGATCCGCAAAAAATACTAAAGATTGCGACTAATTATTTTACCATAAATATTGACATGCATATGTTTTTTAATATTAGTTAAGTTCAAGACCTATTT
Organism: Tyria jacobaeae; assembly: GCA_947561695.1. Taxonomy (NCBI): domain Eukaryota; kingdom Metazoa; phylum Arthropoda; class Insecta; order Lepidoptera; family Erebidae; genus Tyria; species Tyria jacobaeae. Next base: position 4,527,357 of record OX387231.1, read on the forward strand.
TGAGAATTGATGTTTTTCAAACAGTTTAAGCAGAAATATGAGACGGCAATAACTATCGCCGTATTTTCTTATCGACATCTTTAGGTTATCTTGGCTGTACTCCAGCGAAAGGCAGAATTCTAGTACCCCCCCCCCCTTCTCTTTCCCATTCCTTCATTTACCGCCTCACCCTCATCACCATGTCCATGTGCGGCAGTTGTCACTTCCAACAGGTGAACCATCTTTTCATCGGTACCCTTGCCTTTCCCAATTCTTATAACTTGTATCTCCAAAACATTACTTTCATCCTACCACCTTTATGCAGATGATCTTCAGATATACACGAAGTTAAACAAGTTGTTGAATGAATGAATGCAATGAATCTCATAGTCTTTCTATAAAAATCTTTATATTTTCTATTGCATAAAACATTAATCAACATATGCCGTTTTAGAATATGCGCGCGCACACTTCGAATTTGTTCTCCAAGACAACAGGAGATTTTTAAACTTTAATTGTTATAAAGTGGATGGCGATTTTCTTAGATGACCTTTTTATTACCAAACTGAAATTTAAAAAGCAATAGCATTGACCTATAGAAACCTTTTGCTTTTTGTTAATCAACAACAATCATGTTCTCAGTATCTCTGATGTCATAGTGGTCGGTACCAACTGCACAACGTCCGTTGCACAATATCTTAATCACAATTACTGTTAAGTTATTGCATAACGCGGTTCGGTTCTACACTAGACTAAGGTACGAGTAACATTGTGTTCTTGAACCGCTAATAACATAATCTTTAAGATTGGCATTGGTTCCACGTAGATACATCCTTAACTTTTATTTTATTATTTAAAATGTATGAAGATGATTGCGTAGAGAGCGCGGACCGCCAACAGCCAGTTGAGTTTCAGGTATGCGACCCCGATGTCCTAGAGCTACATAGCTTACACTTCGCACATAGCTCACACTTCGCAATCCATCCCTGTTAGCATGTCCCTTTTTTTCCATTGCCTTCCCTTTCCGTTTCAAGCTACTCCCACTTTTATCATTTTTAATCCATAAAGTGCCCGATTGCAATAGGCTTGCCCTTTTCTACGTTAGTAGGACTTAATTCTAATACGCCTTACTAGTATTATTGTTAAACCCTGCAGCTAACTTTGTCTTGTCAGTTAAATCATCTTAATGTGGCTTCGAGACTGTAGTGGGTGGAGTTCGACGCCGCGACCACTTATGGCAAGTCCGAGTTATACTGTACATGGAATACTCGAAAGGATTCGAACTTTCATTATACCTACTGTCCACAAAACGTGCATAAGAATGACAAATGTTTTCTATAGTTTACAATGTATGTAACATATATTGTACTTTTCTATTTACGTGCACGAAGGTCGACATACCGGGTCAATAATAATAAAATACTTTTTAGCCCATTCAGAATGTTAGATACAATCTATCGATAGTTAATTTAAACCTACCTACCAACATAAATTCTGACTACGATTTTTAGGCAAAGGAGTATAAAGTTATGTAGAAATAAAATCTCTTTTGGCATAGGACTGAAAGTATCACTATAGATAGAATAGAATACTGTTTATTGTACACGATGCAAAGAACTTAAGCACAATCAGCATTCTTATCGCTAAAAACGATCTCCACCAGACAACTTTTGATCGATTTAATGACAGCAAGTGTGCGGTAGCTGACGGTGTACATAAAATACATGCATACATATAAAAAACCATAAACACTATAATGAGGCCTGAAATATCTTGCCCGATAACATCTACTAATGTAATAAATGTGAAAATAACAAAATCTGGCCTATTTGTCACCTTTTCAAGGCTCAATGGATGTTCATTAAATTTGATTTTGGAATACTTCGAACCCTGGCGAAGAACATAGGCAATTTTTATTGACCTAATCTCTGATCAAAGACATGCTCAAACTAAATCTGTCATCGTGTACAACCAGACTATAAACAAATTACTTATGATTCCGATCACGTTCGCCCTGTACGTTACTGAGCCACAAACATAATCCGTATGGAGATATATTGCGTTACTTGACGCTCATACAACAGATGCAATATCGACACTAAACGTAGTTAATGGGTCTATAACAGCACACTCATGTTTTGTCAGGTCAAATAATGATTTTATCTGCGGCAATGGCAACAAAGCACGCAGGGTTAGATGGATAGAGCTGTATTTTTTATTTATTTTTTCTAATAAGAACCACTGACTATCGTCCTTCTACAGGGATATCAGATATCCTCGTAAAGCTAGCAGGTCGGTGAATGTAGGGTATACCCATTCAGTCTTCTTGATATTTTTGTATTTTTAATTGTTATTAGGTATGTTTTCATTATTCATTAATTACTGCAGACCATAAAATTGTTATAGTTGAAGGGCTCGGACTTCCAGTCACCAGGCATTGAGCTGAGCTGAGCTTTAGCTATTGCTTATAGTCTCCACTTCATCTATGTTAGTATTATGCCTTCCGTTTCCTGCCTCTTTCTATCTCCACTTTCCTGTCAATATACATAATCAAAATTTTCCCATTTATTATAATTCCCAAAAGTGCCCGGATGACGGCAATGGGCTTGCCCCTACTACGTCAATGGGACTAAATTATTATCGGCAAAAGGGGGGCGTTAGTTACGCCACTACCAACCCCTTCGGGATACAGGCGTGAACGTATGTATCTACATAAATAAAATTATTACACCATAGTTAGGCTCATAGAATTACTTACCTCATTAAAGTTATCATTGTTTTGTAGTAGTAGTAATAGTATCATATATATGATATATAAGAAATAAAAGAAAAATATTTATTTTTATGAAATCGGGTTCACAGGTTTACAAGTTGTATACAATAGTTTATATAGTGCGCTCCACGTCCCGCAGCTAAGCATACAAAATATTAGATGAAAATATTAAATTTCAGATTAACATTAAGTATATGCATTTACAAATTTCAATATTTTTTATTGAGTGGCAAACTATGCCGATGTCGACAATTCTGCCAATGTCATACGTGCGATGGGAATACGTGTGTTTTATATAAAAATTATAAACATCCAGAATTATTAACAGTAGACTGAACGTGGGGCTTATTGTTGTGGTTGTATACTAAAACAAAAGACAAGTACAAATTAATAATGTATTATTAATGACAATTTTAAAATGTTACAAGAATGAAAAAGAGAAGAGTGGATAGTTCTTGCTAAAATAACATGCCATTTAGAAATTAATTAAGAGAATAATATGCATTATTAACTATCAGTTTAAATAGTCCATATTTAAGTTCTAATACACTTGCTCAAAACAATTTGATTTGGTAACTTATAATATATTTTTGTGCCATAGCTATAGAAAAATGTAGTTTTTGAATGTAACAAGTGCAATTTGTTTAAGATACTTTCTATCGGAATGAACAATTTCATATTACTATCAACAAAACAAAGACATCTGGTGTTTGATAACCTTAGATCATTTATGAGGCGGATAAACAGAAGCGGTCTTAATACAGAACCCTGAGGGATACCATAGGTTAACGCTCTTGTGGAAGACCAATTCCATTTTCGTCTTAACACTCTCTTGACAAATTTGAGTTAGTTGTTTTCTATCTTTAGATATAAAAGATTTTATAAGTTCAAGCACGTTACTTGGTAAAAGTTGGTAAGTACTTTATGATCTACATGATCAAACGCCCTCGTCATATCTATATGGATAACAGGCTTTCTTTTATCAATGTTGTGTTGTACTGTTTTCAGGCTTTGTTTTTTCTAAAGCCCATTTGATCTCCACAGAATTTTTTTTCAAAATTATTTTTTAATAATCTTTTCACAAATTTGAGAACGCTGACAGCTACAGGCCTATAATTACAAATTTTAATTTTATCATCTTTCTTATATAATGGCTAGACAATATGATGGCTAATGGCTAGATAATTTTAAAGGTCTTCGTCGTCTTTTTTATTCAATTATTTAATGTATCACATATTATAGGCGCTATAAGAGGCCCCACTGATTTTACTACTTTAGTGTGAATATTATCATAGCCTGTATTATTCGAGTTTTTTAGATAATGAATTATTGATGTAACGTTTTTTTGTACAACTGGTGCCATAAACATACATAGACTTGTATGATTTCATATTATATCAGGTTGGTAACGACAGATATTTATGTTATTTAGGACTAGGTCTACGAAATAATCATTACAATACTTGTTTTAGGTTTTATTCATACTATAGGGCGACAGACAAAAAAACGGGTCACCTGATGGTAAGTGACAACCGCCGTCCTTGGACACCCGCAACTCAAGAGTCGTAAGTGCGCTGCGCGCCTTTGAGGGTGATGAGAGATAGGGGGATGCGGGGAGGGGAAAGTAGAGAGGGGGGATGAGGGTAGAGGAAAGAGAGAGGGGGAGTTGGGCCCCGCGAAACCTCACTCATTTCGGGAAAATGCAAGGCAAGCGTTACTTCACAACCGGTTTTATGTTATGCTCTACCACTGTTAAAAAGGGGTACGTTGGAGTTCAAGGAATTTATTACCTTCTATGTTGCTTTAAATTAATTAGTGCTTGTTGCAATAAAGTGACTATTTTGTGCTTTTTTGAGTTAGTTTTACAACATGGTTCTACTATGTCTGTCCAGATGATGTGCCACCAAACCGGTTTCATTAAAAAGGCAATAATGCTAAGATCGATTTAGACAAATAAAACAATGCATTAGGCATATTGTTTAAAGCACAGCTAGTACAGTATAAAAATCATGAATTCAAGACTTACAAAATTAAACACCCGTTTTTACAAAATTAAATATATAAATATTTAAACTTTTTGCGATTCCGATGATTTTCATTCCGACGATTAAAGCGATTCACATGATAACTCACACGTCGAAATCCATTAACCTGTTTAGCCCCTACGACATAACAAAGAAACATCATATTTTCATATATTCACTCGAATAACATAACCTGTCTCCTTGCGAAGTCTGGTAAAAAACAGACGTAACTACCTTTTATTTGACCGTCCTCTTTGACCGGACCTAATGTTATATAAACACTTATAAATCCCCACAACACTTATTTAAATCAAAAGCCTTGCCTCTTATAGTACATGTATGGAAACAAACACTTAAAAATATATTTACATGTACAAACAAATCAGCACAAAAGCTGCCTAAGGTCAATAAGCTTTAAAAAATTAAGTATCTAGCCTTCACTATTATACATAATGTGTCAACAGTACCTACTCTATAATGAGTCTATAATTAGATATTACAGTGGGTAGAACTATATTAATACAATATGACTTAAAACTAAACAGATATTTTAAATTAACCCTATAAATCACATATTTTTAGTATATTTGTTGAATTATTTAGAACTTAACACATACACCTAAAGCCCCTGCCAGAAGACTCCATGAAAGAACACTGTATGGTTTTAGTCGGTACCATCTCACCGTAAGGCCCCTGTGAGGTGATGACCCGTGGGGTTTTCCACTCGTAAAGAAAAGAACTTAGAATTGGCAGATCTAAGAATGCAACTTAGTCTTATGACATACATATATGACAACTGCCTAAAATAAGAGTGTAACGTTTTAACGGTTCATCTATTCATATGAGTTTTTGTTCAATAATAACTAAGAAAATGGTGGCTGTATGGTGTAATAATATTTTTTTTATTAGTAACGTTTTAAAAACTAGACTACTCTAACATTAATAATAATATACGTATCTTGCGACACACTTGAAATAAAAAAATATCGATCATACATTTTTCTAATACAATACATGTAATTAAATACAAAGGTGCTAGTTCTCACAAAACACGTTACGAAGTAATGAAATCACACCACTGTGCAGAGTGGTAAGTCGTAGTGTTCTTTATTACTGTAAGGAAGTAAGCCTCGCGTTCTATTTCTATTAGAATTACCCACTCCTGTACGATTTTACTGTTACGGTTTCTTGTTTATTACGGTAGTATACATATTTTTTTTTTTTTTAAAGCACAAACCAAATCCTATTAGTAAATGTTCTAATATCTTGTTCCAGGATATGGGATTTCCTTGCTGAGTGCGCTCGTGGAGGAGCCTCAGTCATCATTACGACACATTACATCGACGAAACGAAACAAGCACACAAGGTATAAAATAAATTCATACAAGTTATAATTTGTAGTATATCATTACTTACATATCAATTTAAGATTCTCCCGTAGTATCCAGATTTTACCAGCGATCCAGACACTAGTGTTTATCCACTAGTTTTAAAGAAATTTGTCTATCCTACTATTGTTTGACTATCTATATACACATATAATTAAGCCTATATCTCCTCAGGGGTAGTCAGAGGCATCTCAAAGGCCTACTTTTGGCCTATCACAACCTAGTTCCACACACATTTTAGGGGGCAAGCCCATTGCCGTCGTTCGGGCACTGTATGACTGTATATAAACTGTCAGATCCCTTAGTTGCGTTCTAATACACTTGTTTACTATGTCCCCTGATGATTTGTTTACATGAATAGATCGGCCTGCTCCGCGATGGACAACTTCTGGCTGAAGATTCACCAGAAGAGCTTCTGCGGAAGTTTGATTGCGACACACTCGAAGATGCTTTCTTAAAGTTGGCGCTACGACAACACGAGATGCCACCCAGGCGACGGTCCAGTGAGTACATAATACCTATATACTGTTAGTATTCCGCTTTCATTTAACTTGTATGTTTGTACGAGTCAAATCGCACTTTAAATTTGACCCACTCCGGTGTACGATTAAGCTGAAATGTCGCATATAATTTAGTTCTTGTAAAAATGCAATGTAATATACTGAATTTCTAAAGGACGTTCCACTGATATTTTTGGTTTCGCATTCACTTCAAGCAGAAAAGGTGTTCGAGTTTAAGCGCCCAGTCAAATTCAACTGGCCCGCTCCCATTCCTATATAAATAAACCTATGTATTCATTGTACAAATACAAATTTCAGCGCTAACATCATCCTCTCCCGACGTGATTCCGAACAGTGTATCTGGGGTTGACAACCATTACCATTCTAGGGACGACTTCCCCACAATCACAAGTAGCACAGATGTAAGTAGTTATGATGTTACTTTTATAACATAAGTTGAAGTAGATACAATATAATATGTATTTGCTATATGCCAAGTTACAACGTTTGTAGGATACATTTTAAACATTCTTAATTGGTTAATAGTATTTTTTTTTTCTTTTTTCTTCTTTCGCGTGATGGAAAGCAAAAAGTGGAGTCCAAGAGTGGTGGTCACCATCCTCATTGCATGTCTCGTCATTGCAGTGCACTTATCTTTTTATATTATGAAAATCATTTTGGTACCATTTTATTAGAACTAATAGTAACTAACTATGTTTTGTATTTATCTACATTAAAATACACGTCTACTTACTACTAAAGATAATGAATTACAGTTTTAAAGCAATATATTGTTTCATCATTAGCATTTTTTCTACCTACAGCTACGACGCATTTACATATATAATATATTATAACGAATCCCAATTTATAATAATTAACCAATATAATGACCAGTTACTAAAAATCACGTTGTTGAACCACGTGTGAAATTCACAGGTGACTTCGCCCATTAAACTAAGCAAAAAAACTATGGGTATAATGGACTACGACATGACTTATGACATTTATTCTTGATTTATTCTCTTAAGTTTCAACAATTTGGAATAAAGCGGTGATATATTTTTAAAATGTTCACTTGACAAAGCAACCTAAGATGTTTTTAAACAGGACGATTTGGAATTCGAATTTGAAATTTGTACATATTTTTATTTCAGGTGTTAACAAAAAAGGAGAAAAGTCCAACAGATAGCAAGAGATTATCCCAGTCTAGGTATAAGGCTGTCTTCATTAAAAGTATACAGCAATTCTCAAGGCATCCAGGGTACGTATAAATATATAGAAATATCTGAATATATCTATTACTTTCCAAATTGTTAAAAATAAATTGTACCGAAACATTTAAAACGTGTTATAAAGTAAAATTATCATTTAAGTACAATTACAAATAAAACATTATCAAATAAGTACATTGTAGTCATTTGAACCTTTACGAAAACTCAACGCCAAGATTCCATATTGTACGAGTGCTAATTGACATTACGTTATCTCATTTCTTTTCTTTCATTGCCAGGGGAAATTTAGAATCATTAATTCTGAATAAATACTTTTGGTTTGAAAAGTATATTGCGAATTCAGCATTGCTAACATTAAATGATGCAGGATTCATTAGTTTAGCTTTTGCCGCAAAGGCTGCATTTTTTGTTTCATATCCTGTAAAACATATTCTGGAAAACCCATGAGAGATAACATTACGTAGAGATGACGAACAAGATGTTATAAATAAATTCTATCTATATTGTTTCAGAGGCCTTATATTCTCGATCCTGTTCCCCATAATTCAAGTAGTAGCGTTTTTCTCTGCGGTTGGACACGACCCACGGGATCTACACCTCGCAGTTGTCAACGATGAAGCTAGCTTCTCGCCATGTAAGTAGTTCGCATTTATTCCAATACATGGCGCTGCTTATTTAAACTTCAATTTTGTTTAATACATTTTCAAACATAACGATATTATCAAGGATGATTCCAGATGCTTATTTAATTTCTAGGTTGTGTTCGGATGAATCACACAACATTAATAATAATAACTTGACACATTTCACACACGGCCTCAGATCCTTGATTGTGATATGGTAACCAGATATCTGATGAACATACTTACATATTATTAAACGCATACATATATATATAATAGATAAATTACACCCAGACAGAACAAAATAATAATGTTCATCACACAAATATTTGTCTAAGTCGTTCGTTTATATGGGTGGGAATCGAACCCACGACCTCTGGCTCAGTAGTCAGTGTCACTAACCACTAGACCAAAGGGCCAGTCATTTTATCCTAATACATGACAGAGCCATACTTAAACACGTATTGGCTGGCTCGACCGCAGCAATATACTGAAAACCGGTTGTTGGGCAATGTTTCCGTTATGTTTCACCGACTGAGTGTAGACTCCTCTTTTGCATTCCTCGGGTAACACACTATAATAAAGTATGTATACAGTCATACAGGGCCCGGTTGATGGCAATTGACTTGCCCCGTATTACGAACGTAGGACCAAATCCTAATTGGCAAAAGGTGGGTGTGTAATACACATCTGCGTACCCCTTAGAGAATACAGGCGTGAGCGTGTGAATATATGTATATTGTGATTCATCCGATCACAATCTAGAAAATAACATCCATCTCGAATCAAGCACTTAAAAATTGTTCTACTTGAAAATCAAAACAACTTACTTTTTCTCTGAATTTTAGATGGACTAGGCATTTGCAAAAACAGCAGTCTTCAGCCTGTTACTCAGAACTTGAAGGATGATACTTGTGACGTGTATATGCTTAGCTGCTGGTTCTTAGAAGAAATGGAGAAAAAGAAATTGTATCTTGTAAGTAAACAGTTATTTATGAACACACAGCTCAGCACACCGAGATTTATGAACTAAAATAACACATAGTGAAGCGGGTGAAGCCGCGATCAAAGACATGTATATATGTATTTATCCATGTTTTAAAAAGTACATGTTGTTCTTAGTTTTGGGGGTAGATACAAATAATACTTTTATTAATTATCTCTCTTGCGTAATAATTTATACATATTACAAATAGCCACCTCTTCGGTGCTTATTTATTTGATACGATATGTTCCCTGCGACTGCGTTTGCATTCAAATTTGAACCGTACATATTTCGGGGTTTAAAATTGTAATTGGCAACATTTTGATGTTTGTACACTTCCTTTTACCCCTGTGGGGACATAAGCATACATGTGTATGCATGTATGAACGGAAAAAGTAACTCATGTGCTATTCCATATTAACCTTCAATTGGAGTAGCAAACTTTACATAAATCAAAACATTCGCATTCCTAATAACAGTATGACTTTATAACAGTAGTAATCTGAATAATCTACAAATGCGAATAAAATATCAATTGCTAAAAAGATCCGGCTCGAAGGACCATTGTTAGGGTCCTGTTGGATGTTTTAATAAAAGAGTGGGGGATATATTTAGTGCTGGTTATTCCGCCGTATGAATTAAGGTCAACGAATAAGTAAAAATTTATAATGTAATGGGCATGGGGGCCAGTCATCACTGCTTTTTTGTCTATCTATCTAGTCATTTTTATCCTACAATGCTTACCTACATGTATATAGTAAATTTTGTCCGAAATATCGTTTTCTCCATCACTATTTCCTCAAAGAAACATGACATTAGTTAGCTTATCATTCTTTTAATTTATTGTTTCATAGTTTTTTTTTTTTTTGTTTTAAATTAACACAGCTTACAAATATAATCTTATGAGTCCCTTCTAAGATTACCATGTTCGAAACCACAGATTTTAATACTAAAGTTTATTATATGAGTCCTCATCATTTATGTTTAAATGTTTGTAAAGGCGATTAAGTCTAACATACTTGTTTATCTAGGTTTGCATGCAATAAGAATAAGATCAACAGTTACTTTATATGCATGTTATTAATAAAGACTGATAAATCAAAAATGAATCAAAATAGTAGTAAGAATCGAAAGGACCTAAGCCAATAATACTAACATGATTCATTAATTTAAAATGACGATATACTGCATATAAATGAAACCAATACATTTTTCTCGCCAGATGCCTTACAACACATCAGAGGAAGCCAAAAATGCCGTTGCAACAGGTAAACTTTATGGAGCGATTCGGTTCTCTCGCAACTTTAGCTACGCTCTAGGTAGGAGAGTAGCAGAAGGAGAAGTAGAAGATGAAATTGTGGAAGACAGCAGTATCAACGTATGGCTGGATATGAGTAGTGAGTATATTACACTTATTAAGAATATGGAATTCGTCTTGCTTAAGTTTAAAAATAGAATAGAATAGAGATAAACTTTATAGTACACCAAAACATCACAAAAACAATATGTTCAATGGGCGACCTTTTCACTAAAAGCAGTTTCCAACATTTTGGATGTACAACTTTGGATAGACCAAGAAGACAGTACACACTCACGCCAGTGCCAGCCACAGAGGTGGAAGATGCGTAATTAACATTTTGTCGATTGTAATTTTACTATCATCCGGGCACTTTATATTCTCTAGAGGTCTCAAGTCAGGGGTATTTAAAATGGTACATTTTTTATGGGATAGGGAGCACACTACCACTTTTATTACTAGCACATTGTATGGTTATTTTGTTATATAACATTACAGATCATCAAATATCAAACTTTATAAAGAGCCAACTTCATAAGACGTACGAGAGTTTTACCCGGCGAACAATGATCGCTTGCGGCAGGCCAGAGAATTTAATACAGGTTAGTTTTTATAGGCAATTTTATTTTGCATATTTTCTATGTTGTTACATACTATGTTGTTGACGTACAATGTACGGAAATTTCATAATCAATTTTGGTACCATATGGTTCCAAATGGAAGAAAATAATTTTAAATCTTATTTTAGAGAACTAACTAAAGTGTACCATATGGTTCCAAATGGAAGAAAATAATTTTAAATCTTATTTTAGAGAACTACTAAAGTGTACCATATTATTCCAAATGAAAGAAAATAATTTTAAATCTTATTCTAGAGAACTACTAAAGTGTACCATATTATTCCAAATGGAAGAAAATAATTTTAAATCTTATTTTAGTGAACTAACTAGTGTGCCAAATAAATGAAAATTATATCGATTCCGTGCTCTGATAACAGAACTAGTAAGCGGGGAATATTTGAAGTGTCACAATCCTAGTTTCAAAAGAAATACTAAAATTATGATTCTACTAAAACTTCCTCGAAAGAAAAGAGATTCTTAAAAAAGGCAATGTGGTTTAACACTAAACTTACTTGTTTTTTTAAATAATAAGCTCTTTTCATAGCCAAATTATCATCGTAATTACTTATGTAATCAGACTAAGGCACTTTATTATTTATAAGTGTATATATATAGTTCATTAATATAACTTACTGTGAAATAAGTAAGTTATATTAATGAACTATATCTTTCCAATTTACTTAGTATTGTTAATTTGTATGGATGCCTCTTCAGTTGCATGAGCTGCTTATCTATAAAGGATAAACTGTTGATGATGTTCCTTGGCATCTGTTGATAAACAGAAACTGAAAGAAAAAACTTTTATAATACCAAACAGGTTGTTGTTAGTCAAATTCGGTACCTACATAAAATTAACAATCAGGTAGTTAAATAACATGAATAAAAGTTTTATTCTCCAACAAAAACTAAAATACCTACATAAACAAAATAACTACATATTTACAGTCCCGTTGAAAATCGCGCCTTTTTGACAACTTTTATATGTCATAGACTCATTTATTTAACTCCTTAATATTCGTGTTTTTAAATAGTAAATAAGGATTTATCATTAAACGCATCTGACTAACGATAACCTTTTATGTTTTTAATAAATCAACTTTCCATTTTTCATAAAAGTGTTTCGGAGGTGTTCTTAGCAAAGCACCAGGCTTTATTATATGCTTTATTAAAAGCGCGTATATATAATGTGTAGCACTTTAACGAAATCCCGATATACGAGTATACTGAGCTCTCGATTGCATTTAATATTTATATGTTTTACTCTATGTACCGTTTCAGACCTGAGCAGTTATGTCCCATTGTATATACAGCAAAGGGTAACGCAAAAAAATATCAATATAATTTGCCGTATGTATGATATGCTAAAAATTAGACATTATTCTAAGAAAACCTTTACTAATGCGACCCAATCATTTCCATCATCTGACTTGAGAGTCAGTGAAATGATATTGTCATCAGACGGTGCCTGATAGGCAAAAAATATATTTATTACCAGTAACAATATATTATTTTATATTTTCTTTTTTACTTAATCGCCAGAACAGTGATTCTAACTAATCCAACAACCAGTTATGCTTAAGAGTAGTACGCTTATGAAATTACCAAAAACTTTAAAGACTAATTAAAAAGGCTTTTAATTGTGACGGCATTAAACTGTGTAAATTAAATAGAAAAATAATATATTAAATTATTGATTTGTAAATAAGTCTCTGTAATTAGTACCACGAATTTATATATTATTTTGTCATATTTACACAATACTTATGCCTTGGCCTTAAATTTTAGTATTTTTTAAAGTGAACACGTTATTTTAAATGAAGTTTCTAATGATGTTCTATGTAAACAGATTCCAGTACATTTTCAAAATCCGGTGTACGGTAGCAGTGAACCGCAAATTACCAACTTCATGGCCCCTGGTATCCTTATTACGTAAGTACCATAGATACATATGTATTTAGAACGCTAATACAAGTTTAATAAAAAAAAATGTCGTACGTAACCATAGTTGTGGACGCCACTGGTAACATCTATGCGACAGATCACTTGACTCATTGACAAAGGGCCCCCGTAGGGCCTGAGTTTCCGAACCCCAGCTGGGCTTTCTCGCAATTTGAAGGCAACCAATTATTTTAATATTTGGCAAACAAACAAAGCCCAAACTAATATATACCACTCAACCGCTTAACAGTTAAATAAATAAATCGCATAGTTAAAAGTGGCGATTATCTTGACATTTTTAACGCATACTGCTTTAATAATAATTAACAATGTTTTTTTCGAGTTTTTTTGCTTTCGCGTCATGCCTTAAGAGACTATCAAAGTTTATATATGTATAACTAGTGTTGCCAGACGGAAAAGTGCATTAAGTCATAACAGGTTCATTTCTGTAATTTGGTAGTATAATCTTCTTCCTGTCGTCTGTGGTGACATCGACGCTGATGATCACTGACCGACTGGAAGGCGTGTGGGAGCGAAGCGCGGTGGCTGGTGTAAAACCGCGGGAAATGCTCAACGTGCACATCACCCTGCAGTCCGTTGTCATACTGCTACAGGTACTAGAATAACTATCTTAATTCGCTAAACTGATGGTGAGTTATCACCTTAGATTACGGTATTTGGAAATTCCTTTCTCTATCTAGACATGCGGTAGCAGAGCAGCCAATTTCAACAAACAGCCGTGTATCTATGAGCTATTAAAGGGTCAAACGTGGCTAAAAATGGTTCGTGTCATTTTATTTTGGCATTGATTTTTCGAACAGGAGCACGAAGAAGCCCTACTGCTTACTATTTATTTTCGAATTCGAATAAAAGACAAATATTGCGTATACGGATCATTAAGAGAATAATTTCGAATAAAACTACAACCTCATAACCTTTGTCTTACCTCCACAGACAGTAGAGATAATGGCGTTAGCCTTCGCAGGCTACGGAATCCCTTCAGAAGGGTCGAAACTAGTCTGTGGCATTCTGCTGTTTCTGCAAGGTATCTGCGGCATGTGTTACGGGTTCCTACTGTCCGTGTACTGCCCGAGTCATACCACAGCGTTCTTCGTTGCTACTGGAAGCTTCTATCCTATGATATTGTTATGCGGTAAGTAAATATGAGTTGAAGATAATAATTAAAAAAAAGAGATGTACTGGTCATTATATAACTGATAATTTAAGATTGGTAGTGATTTTTCTTCCGTTGGAGAGAGTGCGTGTTTCTATTGATAACTGGCCTTAACGTTTAAAGGACTATCTGTCTGACTGTGATAATTTTGAATGAGTGAATGATATTAATGAAACTTTAATAATTAAAAACTAACACGCATTACAGTAACAAACGTTTTATGCAATAAAACAAAAAAAAAAATATTTATGGCAAGACTGGCATTTTCTAAAAGCCTGTTTCTATGATATGTACGTATTTACATAAACAAACTAAGTACATTCATCCATGATCTAAACCTTGTAAACTATGCCTAGTTATTGTCTAGATCTGACTCGCTCATTTTTTTGTAGTTTGTGAGTTATGAAAATGCACTCTAACAAATCATTTTTTTTAGTTTTTAATAAATACATGTTATTTTATACACAGTACTTATTATATAAGATTGTCTGTTTATTTTTTTGTTACGGCTTATCTCCATAACGGAATTGATTTTCAAGGGACTGAGTTAGGTTACTTTTATTTTGGACAAATTATTAGCGTTCCACATAAAAATAAAGATATCTATGAACAAGCGAGCGAAGCCGCAACAGTTTTTTGTATGTGGTTACACCATGTATAACTGCACGGATGGCGTAGCGGTTTAAGTGGTCACAAGTTGTGGGTTCGATCCCCGCACGGGATAACACTTTGTGTAATCCTTAAATTGTTGTTCTGAGTCTGTT
Organism: Tyria jacobaeae; assembly: GCA_947561695.1. NCBI lineage: Eukaryota > Metazoa > Arthropoda > Insecta > Lepidoptera > Erebidae > Tyria > Tyria jacobaeae. The sequence continues at coordinate 4,542,657 of OX387231.1, forward strand.
CTTTTTGCCCGTTGCTTGAATGTTTGTAAAGTCCCCTGCGACACAGGAATTAATCCTAGTGCGGGAGTTGTCTTTTTGAATAAATAACTCAAGAAACGGATGGAAGACTTATATATTCTTTAATTGTTGGCGGGAGCGCCCTGAATAAAAATGAAAAAACAACAAAATTTTAGCTGCCATGAGGCGAAATGGGTTCTCGTGTCCTATTAATAAAGGTTATCTCACTGTTGTAAATTTGACAGTGCATCTGGATAATGTTTATCGAGGTATGATGAGTCTATGAGTGTGAATCCATGCGACCATGAGGCCATGTGTCCGTGAGTCAATGCGACCATGAGTCCATGATTTTATTAGTCCGTCGCCAAGAGACGGCAATAATTCACAAGTAACCAAGCATCACAGAGTCCATGAGTCATCGAGGCCATGAGTCCATGTTTCCACGTGTCCTTAAGTCTGTAAGTCCATGAGACCATGAGTCCGTGAGTTTGTGAGTCACCTTTGAAGCTATTAGTATATGAGCTAGTACCTATGGCTACGTATATTAGAGAATGAGTTAATAATTGAATGAGGAAGTAGAAAATAAGTCTGTAAGGCAATAGCAGACTTTTGTACGTCACGAGGGTTGAAATTAATGTCTTTGAATCTTGTATTTCTCGGAATTTGGATTTGTCTCGGCCCCGATTTTGAAAAACAATTCTTATTTCCTAATAAAATCGCCATTTAATTCTTCAACTAATAAGTTGCTTTATTTTTAAGTTTGCCGGGTCAACTAGTAATAAATATAATCGACAAATGCAAAAAAGTATTAAATTATAAATATATATTTTTGCTCAAATTTCAGGTATCCTATGGCCTATAGAAGGCATGTCAACTGCTTTACGATACATCGCCCTTACGCTCCCCTTTACAATGCCTTCTATAGCCCTGAGAGATATTATGGAAAAGGGAGCCTCGATCATCGAGCCGGCTGTCTATCAAGGATTCCTGGTCACGCTTGTATGGACGGGGATAACTCTAGCTTTAATTTACCTTAGGTTAAGATTAAAGAAAACGTAGGATGGTTTTAAAAACTAAGTCAATTTATTTTTAAAAGTAAAGATTGTATTAGTCTGTCCTAAGGGCGGACATGTTGTCCAATAAGTTGGACAATATGTAAAACTATGACGTAAGCGAAGACGTGACTAAAAATAATTTTATTTAATACACCATGAAATAGAAATTGTGATAATTTGCTTGATTACTTAATTGTAGCTTGTTACGTGTAATAACTTCTATCAGTAGATAAATTAATTGTTCTAAAATACACTAGTAAAGTAATTTTATACAATGTAGAAATCTGTCGCCATTGTCAGTTGATTTTATGGCCAAGCGTCGGATATGTAATTTTTAGGTCATGTGTAATTTGAATCATTGTAAATATGTAACGTAAGACGTTAATAAACAGCGCTGAATCGATTACAACTGTGACTAACGTTTGAGGTTAAGTATAAGCGAATATTTTCTCAAAGGAGCATTTAAGAATAGACTGGCTGTTACTTGAATGACTATTATATGAATATTGTATGATAAGTATTCTACTCAATCTTCGAGATTCATTTCTCAAACAGTGATTAGTTTATTCGTTTAATCGATTTCGTAATTCGATTCGTAGATCAGTAGTGAACCTAAACAACTAAAGATAATATTTGCTTTTGGTAAGCATAAACAAAGTTGAATGTATATTACATCATCGCTTTATGGTTTTTGTTTAAAAAAATACTTACCAAACGATGCATATATGCATACCTTTTCATTTTAAACACATGGTACCTTTCTATACTTGCTGTTGTGCATATTCAAAATTGTTATGTTAACTTGTCAGCTAAAACTTGTTTTCGGGAGATAAAAGAAAAACCATTCATATAAGTAGGTTACGGGAGAAAACCAGCAAAATTTACATTACCCAATTTACAGAGAGTTAATAACTAGTGTGCTATTAGGTTACAGACGCTTGATAATTCTGGCCCCTATTATATTAGACACTTACAAATAACAGGTTCTCTAGTGTCTCTCTATGTGGTATAAAATTTAGTTCTCGTTGCTTCACAATATTAACCCGTAAAAAGGTAATATAGTAACTTAGTACGCTCAATTATTATCACGAATCGCACAAATTCTGTGGAAACTGCAAATTGTATAATGTAAATCGGTAAGGCCAGACAAGTGTATATTTTCTAGCCACTGCCTTCTGGAAGGTCCACGTCGGGTAGTTTGTAAATAGCTTATTACTGAATAAGTATCTGGGAAATAGAGAATAAAATTATATACACATAATTTAAAAATATATTATAATATAGCAGTATATTACTGCTTGCAATAATTGAATTTAAAATGGGGAAAATGATAGCGTTATTTAGTTATTTTTAGTTTATATTTAGTTATCGTGTAGTGAAATAGTTATAAATTGAACAATACAAAATCTTTTAAAAATGAGGGGTAGGCTAACATAGAACATTCCAAAGTTGTGAAATTTTGAATATATGACTGGTCGTTTTTCTGAACTAACAAAATATGGGAACGAAGTATACGGTGATACCTTGGGGGCATTACATACCTTATGTCATACAGGGTTTGCGTGTTTTTACATTACATATTGTTTTAATACAGTGTTGAAATCAATTGAATGTATTAGAGACCACAGTTTGAACCAAAAACTAGGAATGTTTGAATTGCTAAAAAGCTCTACCACGAAAAATTAGAGATTTAACGATTTGCTAGTTTTGTTATGAAGCATGGTTGTTTAGTGTTTCCGAACTCCGATTTATGCTTACAGTATGCCGGAGCTCTAATGTGAGCGCACTAATCAGTGTGAAAACTTGGTTAGTCAGGCGAGCAGCGTCAAATGCATAGTTTTTGACCATTCCGCGTAATGCCCCCTAATAGATAACTTTAGTTGTAAGAGACCTCGGTTGTTAGAACATATTTTAGTAAAAACTTTTTAATTTTATTAGTTTGATTCTCTGAGAGAATATTGCCGATTTGGTGACGTGATGTCATGTGATTTGTGGGTACCTATTTATGAATAAAGAATTTTAAATATTTTTGATTTTTCATTCAGTATATTTAACTACCGATCACGATGACCGCTGGAATTAGCGTTATGGTTATACAGAGGTTAAGCTACTCAATTTCTCTTTTTGTTGAACCCTGTTTGAATGAGCAGATTTAAGAGTAAAAAAGCAGCCATTTCTCAGTAAGATGAATTTACAAATAAAACTCTGGACGTCAGATATAAAAATTTTATTATTTATAGGAAATATTTTGATTTAACAACAACTCTTTCCGTGTGAGTCACATGCGCCTAAGCGCCGACATCATCATGGCACATAGATTTTATTCTTGTCGAACCAAAACTAACTTTCAATATGGATCTCATTTGAAAACTTGTAACGTTCGTTCATTTGAAACTAGAAAATAATGACGTCACAGCGCTGAATCATGATGTTTAGAAATTGGAATATTTAATTACTTAAATTTGCAAATGTATGGTGGAACTCTATTTTATTAAGTCGCAAATTCGTTAACTAAAACGAATAAGTTAAAATTATGAAGCTAAATGTTTTAGTACCAGAGGAATGAGAATAATAACAATCCGATTTCAACTTAGCAAAGTGCCAGCGCAAAGACGCGTGCATTCACACCGACAGCACGAGGTTTCGTTGTCAGCAAACCGTCCGAGGTTCCTCACAGCGCAAAACGGTACCTCAAAAAGAAAAAAAGTCTACCCACATCATCATTTCGTCCGCAGACCACACACCGCTTATTGCGACATTATCACATTTATCAAGCATTATCTGTTGATCCCTCGATACAGGAAAAAAAAACTGATTCTTTTTTAATTCTGTGTTTTCACAGTTTTCACCTAACTATATACTAGAACTTAAATTATAGCTCACTCATCACCTGTTTCGCTCGCATTCTCGCATCTCAACCACTCTTTATACAAGATGTCTTTGCATTTATACTACAGAGCGACATATTTTTACATTGGATCTCACGGGGGACAGTCAATTCCTACACTATTATTGCTTTTGAAGCAAGTATATACTTTTAGAAACAACCTATCCATTTACAAACGATCAGACTTGCTTACAAGGGAAAACAATTCAAGCTGCATAGGCATTTTAGAATATCACACTTTGTTACATAGCAAAACAACAGGTTTAGCTGTCATTTGGACATCTAAGGAATTGACCGGGCCCCTTACAAACTTTTACAAAAAAAAAAACTAAAACTTAACGCAGTTCCTATACAAAATCGATGAACATAAAAACATGTGGAGATTAAGGAAAGGGCCTGAATGAGACCAAATGTTAAAAGAAATATAACCTATACGTGTCTATGTACATAACCGAATCACTTGGGGTCCGTTTCGCTAAACTACCACGACAATCTGCTATGTACATTATAAAGGAATTCTAGCGAGAGCCAACGTAACGTATATGTAAGGGTTTGTTACACACCAAGCCTTTGCAAGGTAATTCCACAGTAAAAAAATCTATTGCTATATTTACGCAGACTTAAGTTTTGCAGAAACAGACTCCATTTCATGATGAAATTACGACGAGCGAGTACAGTATAATTAGAGATGATTTTGTTAGAATTAAGAAACCAGAGACGTAATCACTATAGGAGCATAACGTATGTAACGTACGTAGGCGTTCTTATTTCAAAATACATGGATTGAGGTAACGGACCCACATTTCAACGCTACAAACTTGTGCTTTGTATCCCTGTCTAGCTCCATATGTTAAACAGAGACAATTTGGTAAGAATTCTCGCTCTTTGCAACATCATATCATTTAACAAGTTAATCTCAATTTCTATTAAAAATGTACGTTTCAACAACATATAAAAGCTAACCGTTCAAAGTAGACAAATTAGACACAAATCTAAAACAATTCATAATCGAACATAATTTTACCAAACGTACATATGATATAACTGTACATTAATATTGTGACTATGTTCAGGCCTCAATCGTTCACTACATATTTACATTATAATATAACGATACTGTTCAAGCTTCAAATCACATTTTTTATAAGTATTATATGCCGAAATTACGAAATAACGGTGTCTTGATGAGTTCAGCTGATATGGCAAGATATTTTAGCATGCTATATCGATACGGCATTGGCAATTTAAAAGCCGAAACGTCAAATGGAGTAAATAGCAAAATATATATTTTTTATTTAACTGATTTTGCTATTGGCAGGACATCGACGTTGCTTTTGACTTGGATCTTAAACATAGATATTTGTTTGTCACTAAAATTACTAACACCGTTACGATACCAGCACCTAATTTTTGCGATCTAAAGCTACTTACAAATGGGAAGACAAGCTACTCTTTATCACTTCAACGCCAAACTATTTATAAACAGGCGAATTAAACTGAGCAATCGCACTTTTTAACTGGCTTAAATGATACTCTATGCAACTCTTTAACAAGTTTATACTATGTTATATCGCCACTTTATTATTATATTTTTTTGTATCACAACTTTATTTACAGTTTTTATGAAAAAAAAGTTTACAACTGAAATTTTAGCACAAAACGAAAACTATCCTACTTTGGAGACAAAAACTAAGTTCAAGTGAATTTCGGACATAACCCATCAAGACTTGTAAAACTTTTAATCATAATCGCAACAAGAAACGTTAAATCGCAGATTCATTGTAAAAAAGAAAACAAATCACAAAGTTAAAAAGAATACATAATATAATAATAAATAAAGTGTTATCAACAAACGGCGCACGCAATTCACACCGGGAACAAACGGCCGCCATTAGCAGAAAATTCATTCGAAATTCAAATTCCTTCAAAATTTCCATCCTACCTACAATAAAAAAACATTTATCAGCGTGGTACCAAAATATTCGTTCGGAATTTCGGCTAATGACGTATGGGTGCCCCTAGTATCCTACAGTTGCGCTGTAAAGTTTACGTATGTATTAGTCGATATTTGTACTATAGCTGCGTTATATACTAAATTATCAATATATAAACAAGAAAAGTCTGCAATACTGTGAAGTCCTGTTACATTCATAGAGAATCCTCTCAACTACTTAAAACTACCATTTAGTAACGTCGTTGGAAAAAGTCCGGTTAATGCGATTTTAGTTTGCATTTTTGTTGATTAATTTTTTATTAAGTTCTATGATTTCTTTCTATTAAAAACACACAGGTTTTTTAATAGAAAAAATAGGTCATAGCCGTCGTGAGCATATCAGTCGATGACATTAAACCATTGGCTTGTCTAACAATAACCCAGCTACATTACAAACAGACATTATCAAGTAATTGTAAGTAAGGCAGTGGATATTTTATTTACTTTTAACAAAAGCTTCATCGAATTGTAGATTACTGTAGATTAATGTATTACATAAAGTTGATATTATTTCTAAGCGCTATGAAACTAACAATGTATGAGATCTGAGGGTGCAAGAGATCCAGCTGTCTTTAAAAAGACAAGTATAAAGTTATGACATCACGGGGGGATGAACAAAATTGCAAGTAATTTTGTTTCAATTGCAACTCTATTCTATAAAACGCTGTTCACGGCTGTTACTTTAAGCATTAGATTTACCAATAATGCAAAAATACAGAATCCAAATATTGGAATATTAATGATATTATCCATTTGAACACGAACTATCTTATCTGTTAAATCTTTACAATTTACTAATTGTTAATAAACTTTTACGTTTTTGCATGGAGGTTAGATCACTAGAATATGTAATTACCTGAGAAGGATTAATATTTCATCTGAAAGAATGTACGCACATTGTACACAAAAGCGACAAAGCGACGAAAGTTAAACTTAATAAAAGTAGTAAATTAAAAATCTTCACTGGTTATTGTAGATCCCATACATTCAAAGTGCAAAGCGCTATCGATTTGATATCCTAACTAATCTCAAACGCTAGAGAACGGGTCTCGAAAAATCCTTAAAAAAAAAACTTTTTTTAATGTTTAAACAATAAATACTTAATTAACGCTTAAAATCTTAAGTAAGAAAAGCGTATAATTTTTTTTTTTTTCAGAAAATTTGAATAACGGACTTAGTTCCTATCTACCTAGATGTGGTGTCATATTGTGTAAATTCACATTATCGCCGGTAACATCAATGTTTAGTGTAATTCATTACTATATGTATATTCAATGACTATATTAAACGGAGCATTTATTTTATTATCGTCACAAGTTTTAAATTATTAGCAGGTATTGGCCCTCTTTAATAACAAGTTTCTTTTATTTTGTTCAAAAACCACACAATACGCAACCACACTTTCTTTAAAACAAGGGCGGCTTTCATCGACTTAAAGACGAACTTATTACGAGGCATTTGATATTTCTTTGGACCAGACTGTCCTTTTCCTAACCTATCTATCCACATACTAAAGTTTTGATATACCAAGTTAAGATTATGTAACTGACAAATTCATCTTGGGAACCTATGGAACAGTCTCACAGTATGTTTGTTTTCAATCTTAAGAAAGACAAGCGGCGATACAAACGCGTAAAAATTTGTGATGCAGCGATATTTAAAGATATGTCGCGTCACAGAAAGCCGCCGTTGCCATTGACAAGTATATACTTACGAGCAAGACGCAACGAGGTCACGCTTTTTAACCAGACTGATATTTATTTTAAACAATATTATAATAAATAACCTAGTTACAATTTTCACTTTCTAAAAGTTATCATATGTTTTTATAAGTGTCAAGAATTAGCGATTGCCAATTGCCTCGACATATCGTTAAGTGGCAATACCCCTACATAAAGTATATACATATATGTAGCTATTTGTTATTCAAAATATAACAAACTTGTTCCTTCCTTCACAAAGATTTCAATAAGAAATTTGTCATTTTCATGTTTTCGTCAAATGTTTTGATGATGTTCAGAAGACAAATCAGGAGATGTTATCTATAACAAACATGATATCTTTAATTTAAAGGATCAGGTGTTAGTATAGAAATGTCGCTTTTTACATATTTTTATGATATCATTGAGAAAGTGACAAATGCATCCAGAATAAGTATTGGTTTATAATAATAGCGTAACATATAGTGGTGAATGAAATAGCACAAATTATTTAAAAAATGAATTTAGAAACTTTTTAACTCTAAATATCCGATCAACAGAACAGTAACAATAATACTATAAGATCTTCTACAGGAAACATTTGTTGCTCGGCATAACCTTATTTCAACAATATTTAAATATTTTGAATGATATTGTCAGTGAAATACTTTCTAACAGTGCATTGTGTTCGAATTGAATTGCAAAACGTCATTCGTCGAATTTTTTTTCTTTAGACACGTACCACGTATATATGAAATAAAATAGCCCCGAACCACTGACTAGTGTTCATGTCTCTTTACATTATGGAATGATAATGAAGATTGGTATAAAATTTGTTCTGAAATTCGTTTTTCTTTTTATAATTAAGACAATTTTTTCAAACGTACTTAGAATTTTCGTCTTTGTACAAATCATATAATATAGTAAAACAAATTACAATTAATACAACACAAATTCCGTATCCCTGAATAATTTCTTCGGGTAGCTTAAAAAACTGAATAGTTACACTGTTAGAAGTTCACCAACATCATGCTAAGCCAGGAGTTGTCTGAAGTAGAGTGAAGAGAGTACCGGGTGTAATGTCGGTCCCCCGTTGCGTAGTGTCGCTAGGCGGGCGGCGGATATTGCTAAAACTTGTCTTGGAAGATGAACAGGTTGTTGGTGGCCGCTACTGCGATGATGCTCTCGTGTGGATGCCACGCCGTGTGGAGTATCTTCTTGTTGAAGTCCAGGCAGTCTACGCTTATCTCGTCCTACAAAGAAAAAGGGTTCCAATAACTACGTATATGTATTTATTTTAATTAGAATGGTAAGGGCCCAATTAGACATTAAAATATGATAACATTTAAAAACAATTACAAATATAAAATAATAGTAACCCCCTCATGCATCTGTCTCACTGAACGTCAAACATGCAAATAAAATAATAGCCATATATAATTAGCTTTTCGCGTCTCGTTGGAGAAATGGTTCTCTGGCTATGAAAATGGTAGATCGCGAGTGGCGTAAAATGTGTGACAAAGAGAATGGGAGACAACTTGTATACTCCCATCATGAAAATAACGTATGAGACCAAAATTATCACCGGTCTCTAGAGCACTTGAGTAATGGGGATGGACAGGGCAATCTGTCGTCAGGTAGAAGCATCAGAAGGATCGAAATGGTAGCGTGATATATTCCAACACGCGTCACTTTGAATTCGGAATCTTTTTATTTACGTTGGACTCTCCAGCATTTTAAGAGGTGGTCAAGTCTAGAATAGAATGTATTGTTTACTATATAAAGTAAAGTAAACAGCTATTCGTAAAAAATATTACTAAGATAGCTTAGTAATATTTTTTACGAATAGCTGTATAGTGTATATATACAATGGGAGGTCTTATCGCTAAAAGCGATCTCTACTAGACAACCTTTGGATGCACTTGGGGAGCGCAAGTGTGTAATAATATAATAATAATAGATATACGTAACATGTTCATGTATATATATATACTAGCGGACACGACAGACGTTGTCCTGAACTTGATGTATAGATAAATAACCTAGATACCTACTGCAGCGCCATCTGCCGGGCTTATTTGTGAATCTAAACCATCCAGGGCGCCACCCAAACGCTCACAAAATTTATTCAAATCGGTCCAGCCGTTTAGGAGGAGTTCAGTGACATACACACGTACAGTAGAATTATATACATATATAAACATACAGCAAAACAGAGGACCTAACGGACTGCAAAGGGATTACTATTTTGCATTATCTGAGTACTGAAAGTACGTACAAACAGACCATGAGACAGAAAATTAAATATTTTGGGGTTAAGTCAGCCTCAGCATTTACCACATCAACTTTTAACTCCAGCAGGTAACAACTAATCCTGACATGGCGGTTATGTCGGTCTGACATACAGTGTCCGGAAAAGAATACAGTGTCGCTCCTCAAGTCTCTCAATGAGTTTGACGTCGAAATTTTTTAGGTGGTATCCTATTCATTGATAAGGCTGATGGTTGTAGTTAGGTACCTTCTTCCTCTTGGCGGTGGTGGCGACCCGTCTGGGGCGCAGCGGCTGTCGCGGGCGCGCGGCCGCGTCTCGCGCCGCCTCCAGCGTGAGGTCGGAGCGCCGCGCGCCGCACGTGCCGCCGCCCGCACACCCGCCGCGCTCGAATATCCTGCGAAACACACACGTTCACATATTACTTTATTCTTTTTTGTATTTACATGCCTACCATAATGATTCCACTCTACCTAATGGAAAGCAACAAGTGGATTCTAACAGTGGAGGTCGCCATCCTCATTGCAAGTGTAAAAATATCAGTTTTATTTTATAAGTATATTTGGTGTACAATAAAGAGTACTTAATTACTTACTTAAAGCATTTACTTGAACACGAGGTTGGCGGAAAGTAGCCTACCTACTCGTTTGTCCCCACTATACTATAAGATAGGGCGATATTTCGGACATCCTACTGCCAAGCTGGCAGACGTTGAGGGAAAACGACAGGAGCTTGCCGCTGAGCTCGACCGGGTCTTGAGCCGCATTTCCCAATGGGGCTGTGAGAATCTGGTCGAGTTCGGCGCCAACACAAGCGTGTGTGTTCTCTACCAAAAAGCCTTCATTCCTTCCCCTTCCTACTCTTCAGAGCACTCAACTGCCACTGCAGGATAGGCTTAGTATCCTGGGTATGGATATTTGCCGGGATCTCAATCCGCGAATACATCGAGAGTGTCACTAAGGCGGCCTCGCGAAAGCTCGGCATTTTTAACAAGGTGAGACGGTTCTTCTCGCCCGAGCAACTGTGTCTTTTATACAAGACCCAGGTTCGCTCCTGCGTGGAGTACTGTTCTCATCTCTGGGACGGCTATGCGCAGTATTTGCTTGACGCTCTCGATCGGTTGCAACGGCGCGCAGTCCGCATTATCGACTGTCCTGAGATCACCCAGTCTCTTGAGCCTCTGCAGTTGCGAAGAGATGTCGCCTCTATGGCAGTCCTCTATCGCCTACATCACGGGGAGTGTTCTGATGAGCTCTTCCAATTGGTCCCACCTTCTCCCTTCCTCTACAGGACTACACGTGCTGGCCTGAGGAGTCACCGTTTGTGCGTCGAAAATATACGTACTCGAATTAAACGGTTTGGCTCTTCTTTCTTGTGCCGATCGGTAAAAGCCTGGAATTCTCTACCAGCGCACGTGTTTCCTTCCCACTTTGATCCCAGGTCTTTTAAGCGGGGCGTGAAAAAGCATCTCACCAGGCCGCCATAGTGTGGGTCACCATGCTGCATTGACTAGACATGCAATGAGGATGGTGACCACCACTCTTTGACTCCACCTATTGCTTTCCATCAGGCAAAGTGGAGTCACTATGGTAGGCTAATATAAAAAAAAAAAAAAATTAACTGCCAATGATTCTTGACAATAACAATACGTTAAACGAAGTTTGCAGAAACGTCACCAAACAAAACGTGACGAGTGATGGCTACACAGTCAAAATATATAGTCAAACCCCTTAACCGCCTTTTACGACACTTCTACTCCACCGAGAACCACACAGCTGATCCAGAACTGACTCCTGACTGCCTAGAAAATTAAAGCTAGATTTAAGAAGTAACCCGCCATCGCTCATGACACATGAATGCTCACATGTTTGCTGTACTGAGCATGAGGAATGTGTGTAAGACGCACTTTGCACTTACCTAAAGAATCCATTATAAGAGCCCGTCATGAGCCGCTGATCGTCCCCACTCCAGCAGCACTCGAACTTGTCGAAGATACAGTCGTTCTCGTACAAGGAACACAATTTGGAGCGCAGGTACTCATGAACGGGGTATGTCTCAACTGGCTTTGTTTCCATTCGCAGGTCCCATACTTTTAACCCTAAGTAATCTCGCGACATCATATATCTGAAATACATACTAAATAGTTAATTTTTGATCTCCAACTCCAATCAGTTAGTCGGTTATTCACTTGGTCAAATTAGTCATTTAGTCGATATGTAAGCACACTTTACTGACCTGCCCGAGTTGCTAAGCTTAACATCACTGATAGAGGAGATAATCTCTGAGAAGAAAGAACGCGCGTGCGGGTCCTCGGGCTCCTCGAACAGCTTCGCGTGTCGGTCGCACAGCGCAGCCGCCCGCATGTCGCACAACCTAATCGTACCTAATACATTACAAATAGAAATTAAATTTGCTTGTATGGAAATTGACCGTCCTGTTAGCTTAGTGGTTAGTGACGCTGACTGCAGAAGTCGTAGGTTGGTGAGTGGCCTACATGAGCCAAAAAGTAGCATTAACCAGAAATAGTTATCCCGAGTTTTGGTGTTTTGTGTAAAACATATGTATGTTTGTAAAACCTCACGCAGAATTAATTCCTACTATGGAAGCTGTCTTTTCAAATAAAAGGGTAGATGATTGTCAGTCAAGGGGGGTACGTAACAACGGTAGGTTTTATGAAATTTTGTATAGTAGATTATTTTCACATTTCATGTTTACTGTTTTTTTTTTTTTGAAAAAAGCAGATTAAACTACACAATTACATGGCAATGTTCAAGCTAACATAATTGTTTCCTATATACATCAAATGATTTACTGACAATCAAAAATGACATAACAAATATTCTGGACTAAATTATTTGAGTGCTTAAATTGTAGCTTGTTATTTAAATAAGTAATGTAATGTATAACATTTTCTTAACATTTAAGGTTTACTTACCCTTACTACTAGAATAGACAAAGAGATTGCATTCGGTCGGATGAAACTCCGCCGCCGTTATCACCTGAAACCAGTTTCATAACATGTAAGTAATGCTAATCGAATCATCAACACATGTCACACATACTAGGGAACTGAGGACAAGGCCTCGTAGTGTGATTGTAAAATTATTTTCCTTTCAATGAATTTTCGTCACATAGTGTTAACTTTTAATATAATTTTTTGCCTAGAGGTGAGTTCTATTGCTGGTTACTTAATTGGTAGAACAAGTGGGTATGGTAGATCCTAAAACCAAGTAGTTTTATTTACCTTAATATTATAATAGTTTGAAGTGACTTTGATGAACTATTTTATGAAATATTTCATCTAAACAGCATGCCTTGGTGGCAGCAGTAAATGTAATTACTGCAGTGTGTATGTATGTGTAGGTTTGATTAATCATCCAAAAAAGCAGAAGTCGGCGAGCCCGTACGAAAGGTCTCAAATGTTACAGATGTCTCTGATAATTATGCATATGTGTTATTTATCTATAAATAGAACTCCATGTATATACTATACACTACCGTCCAAAAGTTTGGAAGCACACCTGATTTCAAACAAAACAAAAGATTGCCGACTCCCTGCGGTAAATAATAGCAATAAAATAAAGTTTTATGACCTTTTGTGATTTTTTAACACAAAACAAAAGGATTACTAGTGCATATTCCTTGAGTTTTAACAAATTCCTGGATTTTGACGAAACACGTGTTTTATTACTTCATCCGCCGGAGACTTTCTTTCATGCATTGATGCGGTTTTATTGAAAATATTTTGTAGTTTTATCTTTTTTGGACCTTATTTAGTCACACTTGAGCATTAGAACGCGAAGGTTGTGATATTAACATCGTCTGTATTCAAAAGATTTCGACTACTTCCTTGACCGTCTTTTTTTATTGAAAATGGCAAAACGCAAGCAAATCACACTTGAACAGCGAAGCGCTATTTGTACTCTGCGTGAGGAAGGCTACAGTGAACGCCAAATCGCAAAAAAACTCGGAATTTCTTGTAAAGGTGTCCACTACACCCTCGCTAGAAAAAAAGAAACTGGCAAAAATGAAGATAGAAAAAGGTCTGGTAGGCCCAAATCCACTACAAGTCAAGAGGATAACTTCATCAGAGTTCTTTCTAAACGGAATCGTCGCTTAACTGCACCACAAATTACCGCATCTCTGAATGAAACGCGAGGAACACCCGTGTCAATAACAACAGTTAAAAGACGACTACTGTCTGCGGGGCTAAGAGGTTGTGTTGCAGTTAAAAAACCAAAACTAACAATTCGGCATAAGAAAAACAGACTAGAATGGGCAAAGGAACATAAAAACTGGACAATAAACCAATGGAAAAAAGTTCTTTGGAGTGACGAATCCTGTGTGCCTACTATCAAACATGGTGGTGGTAATGTCATGGTTTGGGGGTGTTTCGGCAACAATAAACTCGGAAGTCTTGTGAGGATAACCGAAAAACTAAACAAGGAACGCTATTTGAAAATTCTTAAGGATTTCGCCATACCCAGTGGACTGAATCTTATTGGTCCTGGGTTCGTTTTTCAGCAAGATAACGACCCGAAACATTCGTCCAAACTGTGCCAGAACTTTTTAAGGAAGAAAAAAGATGTGAAAATCATGCAGTGGCCGTCTCAATCACCTGACCTTTCTCCCATTGAACTTGTTTGGGATGAACTAGATAGAAGGGTGAAAAATCAATCTCCTACGAGCTCAGAACATTTGTGGCAACTATTACAGAGCGAATGGAAGAAGTTAGATGAACAGTATTTTATGAAATTAATTAGTAGGATGCCTAGAATATGCGAGAAGGTAATTAAAGAGAGGGGTGGACACTTCGATGAAGCTAAAATTTAATTTAATTTTTATATTACTTATTTAATTTCATTGTTGTAGAAGTGTGTTTTGTCTATTTTTTTAATTCTGTATCAATAAAAAAAATTTAAGATGGCTTACTTTTATTTTATTTGATTTTATCTTGTTGCTTCCAAACTTTTGGACGGTAGTGTATATAATGAATCTATCCGGAATTTATCGAATAGGAGCAAAGATCCACTACAACCACTAAAGAGTGCATTTCTCGATATCAAAAGACCATGTTCAAGTGAAATACACTCAAGACACTAGATAACGGGTCACAATTAAATTAATTACATTGGTAACTAATATTAGAAATTGCGAATAACGTTGTTTGTTACTCTTTCACACTGTAATTACTGAACGGATCATCCTAAAACTTTGAAGCAGTACCTGTATTGATAAACAAATGAAGACAAACGATATCGCGGGCCAGTAACATACAAGTTTCTAACCTCCGTGAGCTCCTCCATATTAGCAGGTTTAATATCCACAATGTTGAAGCTCTGGTCCGTGATCTCCAGATGCCAGAGATTGATGCGCAAATCATCAGCCGACAGATACGTCTCCTGGTCCGAGTTTAGGGATATAGAGTTTATGTGGTATGTGTGAGCGTTTGCAAATATCCGCCTGTTGACAAAAAAAAAGTGATTACAATAGGTTTCTGATAACATTTTTTTTTCTGACAGGTGCATCACATAAATACTACAAGATAGAGTTTACATTTGTCCTTTATAGAACCTTTTTTAAGATGCTACCAGAATATTTAAAATAGCATAAAAAAAATTGCTGGTGACATGATTTCTTTGTCTAGATATAGGATGGAAACAGTAAGTACTTAAATAAACCCCTTTAAGTTTACATGAAACACATTAAAACCATCTTCACTGATTCCACGTCTTCCAAGGATTTTAATCCATTACTTTCCTTTCTGAGAGGACAGGACATTTGGCAATTGAGTAAAGCCATGACATTCAGTGTAAAGTCCACTTTCACAAATATACAACAACATCATGAATTTGAAATATTGCAGCCAGTATACAGCATCATAGACGTCAAGAGCAGCAGAATCGATTTTAAAGCAACACAGACATTAGCACAGGTTTGATCTAGTTATTCCATGGGCTATTTAATTACAAGAATTAAATAAATACAAGTAAATAAATAATAAAATAAAATAAAATAAAATAAAATAAAATAAAATAAAATAAAATAAATAAATAAAATAAAGTAATAAATAAATAAAATAAAGTAATAAATAAATAAATAATAAATTAAATACAAGTCTATTACAAGAATACTCTTCAAAAATAAAAACAAATTCCGAACAAATAGCGATTCGTACTGTTAACCAAACGCTGTTACGCTAAAGTGATGACGAGGCATGACAGGCCTTGGTCAGCACTTATGCCCCAGTACATGACTGCACCAAGTGGATAGTTAAGTCTACTTTTAACTCTCCAGCGGAACGGTCGCCTAAAGGTCCCTTCTTATATATATATCCATTGTTTTTTTTTTGAAGTAATAAACCTTGAGATAATTTAATTCGTTTTTTAAAACGCCTTCGGAGGATCGCCCCATAACAGTACGTCGTATGTAAAGAGTGTTGCCGACCACTAAGGTAGCAGTTATTAAGCATTTCCCTACCACAACTCTCTAACACTTAGCCCTATCCAGCCATCAAAGCTAATACAACACTTGACTATTGCAAATTTACACCACTAAAAGGCAGCTATTTTTGTATTGTAAGTTAATAAGAGATAAGTACTTATAATAAAAGTTTTAATTATAAATGCTGATAACCAAAGTGGCAATTGAAGTGGATAGGAGCAGTAAAATATATTTAGATAGCACGAGCCACTATAAATAACTGAGGGAGATAGTAA
Source organism: Tyria jacobaeae (assembly GCA_947561695.1). NCBI lineage: Eukaryota > Metazoa > Arthropoda > Insecta > Lepidoptera > Erebidae > Tyria > Tyria jacobaeae. The sequence continues at coordinate 4,559,277 of OX387231.1, forward strand.
GCACAAAGTTCTAATATACTCTTGACAATCATAAATAATATTTTGTACCTAATATAATTAAATACATATGGCGTAAACGGAAGGTAAAATTTTTTTTGGCAAATATGATTGTTTTTCAAAAAAAAAGAAAATCTAGCAACTTCAACGCCATCTACCATTCCAGTAAGGGATTAAATGCGAGCAAAGTCACGGGTGTAAGTGTGGTTACAGATATTGAAGAAAAAGTAATTTTGGGGGGTATTTATTAGAGCAACATAAGCCCATACATTTGTTTGTAATGCATCACGCAAAAACGACTGCGTGGAACTGAAAGCTGCTTTCACAGATGTATTGCTAAAAATTTAAATATAGGCGGTATTACCGCGTCACTTCATAAAAAAATGATATTTGATTTTAAATTCCACAAGTACAAGTAGCGGGCAAAAGATAGTACTCGTATAAAAAAATATACATTTTTTAATAATCATTTAAGCTTTAATATTAAAGCCATTTTAAAATAACTTCGAAGTGTTTAATGTAAAGTTATGTTATAGGACATGTGTTAAGCCCCGTCAATAGTGTACTAGATGTATTTCGACTCCGTTTCGTCAAACGTCTATATCATAACATAAAAAAAAAAAGATTTAGAATTCCAGAATCCTTAACAGTAACTCTTCATCAGTTCCTGGACTATAGAAAATGAGAGTGCGGCGTAACGAAAAGCGATATCACATATATTTTTTACATAGAATAATGATCTGAATCTATCACTATTACGAATTTTGAATACTAAGATGCATGCAGGGAAATCTTACCTTGGAGAAGCCTCAACCATAAGTTCTGCAGGGCGGACAGTTGGCACGCGGAGCTGCGTAATACGCGCGGGGTCACGCGGTCTTCCGCCATCCTCGCGAGTGTTGTAGCCCGTCACGCGCTTATCACGCTCCGACACCTACAAATTAAGCAACTTATAGCACACATATATTATGACAGTGGGGTTGAGTGAACAGGATCTAATATTTTTGAAGCTAAGATTACACTTATCATTGAGGCAAAAGTTAAACAGTATCACCACAGCAGCTCAACAGTAGGGAGGGAGGCAGCGTTGCACTTTAAACAGTGATTTCAAGACATTTTACCCGACTAAGCAGGGAGGGTTATGTTTACGTAATATGTATTGGTATGTATATATATATACTATATATATAGCTTGATGGGCTTCGAGATGTGAGGTGTCATGTAATCTTCGTAAAAGTGGGAATGACATAGGGTATACGATTTTAAGATAAAAACTCAAGTCTATATAGTCTAGTCATATATATATTTTTTATAATTATACAAGTGGTGTAAATATGCAGCCGATAGTCTAGAGACGATGGACCTAGTTATGAGACAATATAAATACATGAACTCAGTTTGAACAAATGTTAAACTAACTATACATATTAATTTTTTAACAATTCACTTTAGTTGATACAAGATCCGTATATACTTTGGAAATTCAAATAAAGGTGTATTGTTGTTTTACGCGTCAAGCTATGTTTCGAAGCAAACAATGCGAGTGTTAAGACTTTGTTGGTATAGTCACGGTTCAAAATCAAGAACAAAAGATGACATTTTATATATTAGCTGTACATCAAGAGTAAAATGTTGGCCGATTCAGCCTTTGTCTACTGTTCCTTCTTTCTGACCAAAAAAAGCTAAACGGCGTAGCTTTAATAATTCAGTAATCGTATATCGATGATGAGTAAAGTAGTCAAAAACTAAAAAGAACATCCTTTGAATAATCGGACTCAAAAAAAGTAGACGACTGACTTCAATGCGTCTATCATAAAATTTAAGACCTATATGATTTTCTCATGGATGCCAATGTCAGAACCTAACCAAACTCTCATCTAATTACCGTTGAATCGAACCGAAATCGGTTGGTGTGACATTAAGTTATTTACCATTTGTCGCGCGTAAACTTAATTAAAATTTAAGACTTATATGGTTTTCTCATAGATTCCATTGTCAGAACTGGACCAAATTGAAATGGGACCACACGGGAAACACCAGCAGAAAAAATCAAAATCGGTTCACCCGGTCGATAGTTCTGAGGTAACAAACAAAAAAAAATACAGTCGAATTGAGAACCTCCTCCTTTTTGAAGTCGGTCGAAAAGGAAGATGGGTCGTTAGTCTCTATCCAAACGCAAAATAAATAAATAGAATAAAAGGTATAGTATCATAGTAAAACAGGGATTTCAGCGCGATACATGTTATTTTCCTAACACAAGGAAAGAAAAATTAAAAAGTTTTATGCTTTTCCTACCATTAACTCCTCTCGAATATACTACCAAATTACCAATCTATAAAGTGCCCTGTCTAGGCAATAGGCTTGTCGCGTATTACGTAAGTGGGACTAAAACATGACAAATATGGGCGTTTAGTGCCTACTTCGGGAGTATAAGAGTGAGTGCATGTTTGCTTGTTTAAGCGATATATATATTCCTCGGTTACTACTGTTCCTAAACTTAAGAACTAATGAAAGAAACAAAAAAATCCATACATACAAGACTAACCTTCCACAATTTGATGGTCTTGTCGTTGGTGGAGAGCAAGAAGTGCGCCTGGTTCTTCCGCTTCAGCCATCTTATCTTATTAATCTTCTCCTCAATCTCTAATGATTTCAAGTAATCGAACTCTGGTTCGTGTGATTGGAAGGTAGAATATACGTTGTATTCTCCCTTCTTGGGGACGCACTGTTTTGATGCGGCGTCCCTCTGTAAACGAAAAATATGTAATTTATTTTTGGGGACTAATGTAAATTTGTTTAAGGTGAAATGGTTCTTATGTCCTGTTCAATTGTTATCAAATCAGAAAAATAATGAGATTAAAGCGATTATTTAGTTTGAGACCGACTGTTACTCAAATGTTAAAGATACATGATTTTTTTTCTACACACACACGTGTGCACACGTCTAGTTAGATAAAAAGCGGTAAACGAGACCTATTAATCCTGAACAACAACAGACTGTCAGTCATGACTCTTGCGCTCAACAAACCACATACATATGTATATACTCTTTTCCTTATTATCGCACCAGTATACAATATAAACTACGCAAAAAGAGTTTAATTCTTTGCTAATGGGAGGACCATTTAAAATAAAATAAAGCAACGAAGTCTTACTCGAAATTTTAATTCAAAGCTTACATTTCAACAGGAAATCCCGTCACAAACAACTACAAACTTTATATTATTTGGTCTATTTTGGCACACATCACACTAACATTTCCTAATGACCATAAATCGAAATTCAGACACCAAATTAAACTATATGAAGGAATCAATGTAAACATACCTGAAATATAACAACCCTGCCACCCTTATCGCCAGTGGCGAGCAGTTCACCGTCATGGTTGAACTCGACACAGGAAATCAGGTCGGCCTCTGTGACGTCATCTTCCAGAGTACCTTTCACCTGACTGAAACACCATGTCGTCTCCCCACCATTGCCTAGAACAAGGCACCAATCGTGTAAACAAAGTTTGTACTGTTGTATGTATCAATTTCAAATTTAAACTGATATGGAGTTGAAATATTCGTTACTAAGGTATTGTATTGCGATATACAATAAATCGTAGGTTCGGTTTTGAGCAGGCAAGATTGTACATGTTATAAGGAACCTCCTTCCTTCTTCTGTTCCAGACGGTGCTGTTTTCTAAAATTTTATTTCATTAACATTCTAGTGGACTATATATGTTATATCTTGCAATTTAATTAAGGAGTCAATCAGGAACACTTATATGTACAGCCTGCATACTCGGAACCTTTATCTAAAATATATTAACTAATACACTAATAAATTTGAATTTATCTTATAATATTATGTCAATTCTTTTTTTTATTTTTTAAAAAAGATCAAATGGAATCAACAAGAACAATCAGAAAAAAAAACAGAAAAAAAAAACAACATTTAGTTTAGGTTATTTAAATGAACTTATCAAGCAGTTAGTTAATTAACGTCAATACTAAGATAAATTCGTAAGAAATGTTAGTACGTTAAGACACAAAAAACTCGTAAATGCAATGTATTATAAAAAGATATTCAAGACACACTTATTCCTTCATTTATAAATATTTATTAGCAGAGTGAAAATAGGAAAATTAATCTAACCCAGCGGTTTACTATTTAAAACATTGTTACATTATTAATGACATTTTGACAAAAGCCGCATAAACACGGTTGGAATAAAGCGCCCTCTGGGATGCCTATTTCACACTATCACAACTTCTTACCGTGCCAGAAGGTAATCCAGAGTGTACTGACGAGAGTATCCTATTATTCAATTTGACTAATGTGGTGTGGCTATAACTTCAAAATTGAGTTATATTGATATTGTCGAAATGGAAAGTGAATTTCAACCAAACTGATAGTTTCATCTAAGCTGCTCTTGATGTGTGCGAGAACTTAACACCCAAAGGATGTTACGTTGCAACCCATAGTCGATCGGTTTTTCATACTAATACGGAAATTTGAAAGAAAGGAGATAAATTATATATCATAAATTGGACTATTTCAGGTTGACCTGGCTAAATATGCCCCTACATATTATGTTGAACAAATTGGGTACATTTTATGTCACTAGTGATACTATTAAGCTTCTATATCATTAATATTCTTGGGGTTTACATATTATTTATCAAATTTTGATTAGATTGATTATATATATATTTAATGATAGGATATAAAACGGAAAACTTACTGAAAGAATCGAGTAAGTAGAATAATTTTGAACCCAGGCAATGCGGTACGAAGTTACAGCGTAGTACAGAACATTTTCTGTTGATGGAAGAAAAATACACATGGGCTGCTAATTGCTGCGATATACAGAACGAACCATAGATGGTAGACTGACGAAAATCCAGTGGCAATCGAGAATGGCCTGTACAATCGATCAACGATTCCTCACGATCGATCGACATAGGCCTTTTCCCATAATGATGGGAATAGTATATTACGAATTGAAAATCGTATTCAATTATTTCGATTTTCAGCTCTAAGGTTTATATTTTATTGTTCGATTTTGAATACTTTATCTCCTTGAAAATACTGCCAACACACTGCTATTAAATGTTTATGAAAAAGTCTTATTACTTACTGTTTAGTTTTGTAATGAAAACATACGTTAAAGAAACTATCAGTACCTACCTAAGCTAATATAACTCGACTATAGTAAGAAAGTAATCTCACATTGGCCTTTCTTCGGAAAAAATAAATAAAACAAATAATAACAAAATGATACATTTTGAAATGTATAAAAAAAATCTTTTATTAGTTTTGTAGTTAAGTAAGTGGTTCTATAAATAAATAGTTTATAAAGAGCTCGATTAATGGCAATAGGCTTGCCTCCAATTACGTTAGTGGGACCAAGTTCTTGTTGGCAAAAGAACTCATCGATTCTAATACAGTTCAACATAAAACCTCCTCCTCTTGTCAAGTCGGTTAAAAAGGTTTATATTTATATAAGCCTACCATATATATATATAAGCCTACCATAGTGACACCCCTTTGCCTGATGGAAAACAAGAAGTTGCGCTTATTACAAATCTTATTTCTTCATATTTACATACAACCAAATTACATATTAAAGTACGGCGCCAGACAAGCAAGTGATCGACATTAAAACCAATCAAAGATGAGTCACTTTTAAGGTAATACCTACAGTCGCAAATTGTGTTCCAATGAAGGCGACAAGATTGATGTCTCCAGTTCGTAAAATTGTCCTGAATTCGGATGCGGTGGTTGGAGTACCATGGCACTTCTTTCTTTTTCAACATTTCTAATACTTAACTAACTTATAATAAACTTGGTTGAATACACAAGCATTTTACTAATAAAAGTTAGACCACTGTTCAGGAACATAGACCGAACGAGAATGCCGCTAAAATTTACATTTTTAAACCTGTTTTTTAATAAAATAGTAATACTATACGATAGAATGAGGTCTGGTTTAGTAATACTACACCTCTCCTTAAAAGCGCTGTGGGGTGAATCCCGGACAATGAAGGATAGAACAAAGGACGGCCATATAACAATTAAAGGAAGCGACATATGTATATACTCATATAAATAGCGCTGCAATTATAAATTGTGCTGGCAGTTGCGTGACATTGCCAACGCAGTGAGTAATAATTATTCTGCCTGCAAATGTAGTAGTAATATTAAAGTTTTTATAATTTTAAGCATCCTTTTACTAATTTTATTTTGCTTTGTACAAATAACTAGATATCACTCAAACTAGTGCTAAAAATAAAATCAAGATTAACAACATTATATACGTAAATAACATATATAGGTATTTGTCTTCATCAATCATTTATCATCACGAAGAAATCAATTTCTGTAATAAATCTTATCCCCGAAAATAAACAATCGAACGTTATTTACGCTTAATGTTTTGGTTTCAACTTGTATAACAATACGCACTAGCAATAATCATATACCTATCTACATCTTTGTAAAAAAAAATTATACATGAATATAATTTAAAAAGGAATGCATTCGCAATTTTCACATGTTGACACAAATGACGTAATACGTAAGGCCGTTTGTGAAAATAGATGACTTTAGCTAGACGACGCTGTTTTATTAGGCTGTAAATTGTTTTCAAAGTAAACCAAGCCATCATTAACTGCTATAGCTATTTATATGTATAACAAAGTTTCGATAAAAAGTTTATCCTTAAGCCGGTTATCAATTTAACCTGGCCGGTATTCAGAGGGACATATATCTCCACGGAACTGGATATTTCTCCAATTGAGGTATTTACCTGATGTCGTCCAAATATTTTAATCCGTAAGAAGAAAAGTACCCTAAGTATCACCTAATTTATCAGATGCTTATCCGTCTACCTTCTCCTACAACAAAAGTACGAAATTTTAAACTCTGAATTCTATGTGCTGAAGATTCATCTCTGTTAGACAACTCTAACTTGACCATCAATACATATCAAGTGTTTAACTACCTTTATCATAGTTAGTGATAACCATATGAAGCTTTATAAACCAAATTTTTTATCACCACGATACTCTCGAACTAGATATCACGTGTTATTATTTCATGTAAACTTTCGAGTTGATAAGGCTGCCAAGTTATCAGGTTCAAGGTCGTCCGAGTGATAAATTTGTAGAGAGCTATTTTATATACAAATTATTTGTTTACGTACTCTGATAATATTAAACACTTTCTTTTTCGTTATTTATGTCTGTGGGAAACGTACAGTGACGTTATCGGAAACGATTATGAACTACACCTTCAAATGTGCAAACTGAAAATATCAATAAATACTAATTTAACTTCACGCAGGATAAATTATCATATGTAACTTTCTACTACTTGGCCTTTTCATACCAAGTGGCTAACTAAGCGCGTGCTTTATTGAAAACGGTTAACTTATAACCCTAACCGATAATACGAATAAGATTACGGATAACAGGAAGAAAGCCTACATGTATACAAAACGACTACAATGGCTTAAATTAGTATCACGTCTTCTGTTAGAAAAATCTCAGAAATTAACGCACTCGGCAATAGGACAGATAGGATGGTACAAAAATAAATCAAGGACCTTAAGCACAAAACACATTGCAGATTATCGAAACAATAATGGAGTTGTTCTTCGTTCCAATCCGTCCAGCCTACATTACGTGATAGCATATATCGCAAGGCCAGGCTTTTAGCATTCCACGTCGGTACTGTACTTGTCACGCCAAATAAACAGGTATTAGTCACAATTTTCCTTGTGACCGATGACTATCCTTAAACCGGAGAACGGAGTTCCAATAAGTTGTTTATTTAGACTGGGCGTAATCATTTAATGATTAATAAGCTGCTAATTCAATCATTACAAACCGTTTTTATATAGACAAAAATATAAACCAAATTTATAATTTCAAGAGTATTTGCTTCTGTCCTTACAAAAGCTCTCTTACCATCCTCGGAAGTTGAATTACAGATTCCCCATTATTGATTGACTATTTTTAAGAGACGTCGTCTATTTTTACTATCAGTATTTTACGTGATTATTATTAGTTTTAGACATTATGTTTTGTTATTTTACCATTTTTATTTAATGATCCAATTGCCATGACTCAGATATTTAAGAATGAATTTGTTTAATTAGTGAGTTATAATTCTTCACTCAAAGTGCCAACAGCAACAAACACTATTCATCTCAAAGGCAAGATAATATGCAAGAGCAGGGAACATGATTAAACAATTTTTATTTAGTATTTGTATTGAAAGTTTCCGGCTGTATGAAACACAATCAGTACAGGGATTATTTAAGACAATACATGGATGAAGTAATGTTGCATTACTCTTTATTTAGCTTAATTACTTTAATTAAGTTAATTTAGCCTAATTATTTATTTATCTTAATTACTGGTAAAACTAAATGGAATTAATATTTACTTTATTTGTTACTGTGCATCATTATTAATTCAAACACAAATGCGTTGAATCGCCTAACGGGAATTAGCCCGGTTTCCCGCCGGAATCACCTAAATCGTGAGCATGGACTCTGTTAAATAGGTTAAGACTCAGATGCTAATATAAAATGGCGATAGCTGATGCAGAGAGCACTAGATTAGCAGAGACGAACGTTAGGTAGACGTCATTACGCCATGGGCGTTTTATTTCTACCATAGAAAGGCCACATATATAGTCCCATTAACAACAGGATTATTAGTGGTCAGGTTAACCTAAATAACTTCTCTTTATAGGAATTGGTAACTAAATACCTTGTAAACATTAAAATGCAAGAAGTTTAGTTCTGATTAATTACTGTTCACAACTGTTTTTTCCAACAAATGCCAAGCATGGTTTTGTCACCTAGTATGGATACATTCCCTTAGACCAGCATGCCACGGTAAACTATACTCAGTCTATATTTTGATAATCAATTAATCAGCCCCATTGATGTCTGTTCTTAGACATTATAATAATCTTCATTTAAATACATGATTATTAAATATATGATATAATTATATGATTAACAGTATCCAGTATCCAAAATCATCATAAATTTCCTTTTTTATAACACAGATATGATTTAAATTATTGAAAACAACAAATGTGGGTCATAACAGAATGATATCATGATCACACTCCCAGGGCCTCTATACATTATGAGTGAAGTCAACAACAGCTCACATATAATCCTGCTTACTAGATGTGTCAATACCCACTAATGAGTATTTCATGAAGTATATGTAATCAATTATGAACCTGATAAATGCGCATGAATTTGCTTCATATTTCGAAAATCTGTTTTAAATATATTTTAAAATGTACCTTGTAATTAATTTTATTAGAACAGTATCCCTCTCAACATACATATGCACATATATGGGGGTAGAGAGAGGCTTATATACAACCCAGGTGTTATGAATTACAGTCAATAAATCAAGTAACTGCAAAATTTCAGATCAGAAAAAACATTTGCAAAGATTTTGATACATGTCTGTCCCTTCAATCATATTAAGTAAGACTTGTTCCTATTCATAGAAGTATGGCAACTGTAAATTGTCTTTGGATATTAAAACAGCATCTACACATTGTGGCTATTGCAACAGAGGAACCGAATGTCATGATAAAAGTGGGAGGGCTTGTTGGCACTGAACAACAACCATGTCACACAGAAAATGGTATCAATTTGTCTGTATGTGAAGTGCTTTTGAAAAACATAATTATTTGCAAAACAGCTCTACCTCAGATGAAATTGAACCAGCTATGGCTGCTGATTATATGGACGACATGATGATGACCGTATAGAAGACTTAGTCCAGAATCTGAATGTCACAAAATGATCTTGCACAAGGAGAACACATACCAGAGTTAAAAGATGGATTTGTGCATGAGGTGTTAGCTTATAATTAATTCCTACACCAGCAAATGTTGTTTAGTTGATAAATAGTAAATGTATGTGTAAACAATTGTTGGCTAACCTAAAATAAATAAATAATAAATAAAATAGATAAATACCAGAGTTATAAGATAAAACATTAATGAGCTAGTTAAGAAAATCCTTAAAGTGTATTTCAAAAGATCGCCATTGAAAAATAGAACTACTTTAAAAATATGTGAAAATTTAAACTGGAGAAGAGCTGACATTTCTTTTGGACTGGTAAAACCAGCTGGAATAATAGTCTTTTAACAATGATTAAGCAATTTCATCTTTCAAAAATCTGCATTAAAAAATCTTATAAATCCGTAATCATCCAATTCCTTTAGATGTTGATTTTGATTAGGTAAACAAAATTGTTTATGTGTTGCTTCAAATTAAATTGACAGTAGAAGCAATCTCAGCAATCAGAGATGATAATTTATAAACGGCAATGAAAACTAAAAACATCCTTAGAGGAATGAAGTGATAATTTAACTGGTGTTGAAATATTAACAGAATCCTCAAAAAGATGATGAAAATGAGTTATTTTCAGATTAGGAATGTCCTTACTTATTTCCAGTTCCTACACAGGCTTTAGTGAGGGAGCAAATAAAAAGTGTTGTTAAAAGACTTAATAGTGGCAATGGCACAGAAGAAAAAGAAAGGTCAGGTTCAAAAACACAAGCTAAGGCGATAAGGCCACAAACCTCCCAAACCTAACCCCAATTGACATTAAAGGAAAACTTAGTTGGAAATTGATAAGGATATAATATAAATAAATTCCCAGATCCCGAATTACAAGTTCAATATTAATTGAGGTTACAACAATCTTATTTCATTTCTAATACTATGTGCCATATTATTAGAAATTAAATAAGCTTGTTGTAAAATGGAGGAGTTCATGGATATAACTTAGAAATAGATAGTATCTATTGGCTATTCCTCCAATGTGTGTAGAACCTGAAGGAGCATTTTCAGCTGCTTTGATGATGAAGTTTAGTTTTTTGTTTTGTCTTTTTTCTTCTCTTACTATGTTGTAATATGTGGTGAACTTTAAAACTAGTTTCTTAAAAAACATTTTTTAAGAAACTAGCTTTTCATTTCAGCCCAATTAGAAACAACAGACTAATCCTGAGATCCTGTGATTACACATCAAAAAATCCATAATCCAGGGATTCAAAAACATGCTCAAGATTGTTTCTCTAGATCTGATTGACAAGATCTAAAAATATATATTATGTTAATGACTGCCATTAAAGACAGTTACACTTTCTTTTTAAGAGAAAGTGTAAATAAAATAAATATGCTAAATGTATATCTCACACAACAACAATCTTTCCTTTACCAATATGTGTGGAGTAAACAGTAAACACATTATCCATATGGCAAATAGACTTAGGAAACTATGACTTAGAATATCCTGGAAAAACTAAATAAAAACATTTCTTTGAACTTTGCAATTTTTAACATGATGTGATCACTTACTTAGTTGTATATTACATGGAAATGGGATACTGATGTGGTTTGGACACCTGGAAAGAATTAGTTTTGGAGGAATCACAAACCAAGAAAGCTGTATAAAAGTAATTGGGTAGTTAGTGGCTTGCTGATGGTAGGGGCTGACCATGAAGAACATACTACTGATCAAATTGGCAATATTCTGAAAAGGCAGCACTGATGAGAAACAACAGAAACCGAGAGCAGGTTTGTTGTCTTTACCTGCCTTCCTGCATATAACCAGTTTTTTTTTACATTTGAACAGAGTATAAAATTTATTTACTTATTCAAAATTGGCTATAATGGACTATAATAAAAAGCTACAATTAGAAGGCAATAATTTACTATAAGACCAGTGTAGAGAACGTAGTTTAAATTTTCATTTCAAATACTAATTAGAACAAGTAAATGATCACTTGATAATTTTAAATTACTAATAATGTTTCATGATCGAGAGTCAGTGAAATATAAAAGGTTAAAGAACAGGTAAATGTGTTTGGAAACTGCAAAACATGTTGCAATATCTTTTTATTTTATGTGATTGATTGCAGTATACCTGTAAATAGGTTATTTATAAAATATTATGCTCTTTATAGTAACAATATGAATTCCCAAATAGATTTGATTGGTTGAACACTGACAACTCATAGTAGGCAATTAAAAGCAATAAATAAATAAACAATATATGTATACATTATGTTATAAATTCAGTTACAATCTTCACAATGTATAATTGTAAGGTTAGATAGCAGAGAAACAAATTTATCAAAAGATAAAGAAGACAGTCATCTAGAAATTATTAATTATACAAGTTATTTCAATAAATAATGTGTGTAGTATACGTAACAACTATTTTTCGCAAAACAATGACCTTCAGAAGTGTTTATTATAACAAGAAGCGTATTTGTTCCTCTCTTTTTGTTACGGGCGCAATAAACCAAAACGAAGTGGGACAGTTTTGATTCTCGCAAAAGAATATTTGTGACATCGTAATTTTAAGTACAAATTAGTGTAATTAACGTGATTTCTCACTAATTCAGGTCATCCTTCGCACCTAATAATAATCAGATGTTCGTGAAATTTGGCATTAACCGATTACAAAGCGAATTTTATTAGTGTAATGTCTTACCTGCTTTTAACCTCATTTGAATAACGTATTTCCTTCAGTACGACGTATTTGCTAGACACTCATCAATGTCTGTGTACGGCACAGAGGCATTTATGCTATATTGAATAGTTACTAGATACGCTTGAGCAGTAAATTATAATCATATGTTCAGTGAGTTCTCACAAACATACTTGCAGTGGGTCAATATTTTATGTTAAATTAGCATAGAAAATTATAGAACAAGTACAGAAAGACCGTTGCGATAACTTCCTCACATCTACATTTCTACTAACAGTGAATTCAGAGAGCAAAAGGTTAAAACTATCGGCGTAAGTTTTGATAACCAAACAATCCAAACAAGCTATCTTCACAGTATGTAAACACTAAATACTAAAAACCAAACTAATGACAATAACATTGCATTTACCGTCGGAGTTCGAACGATAAAACATCTTCAACTTATTGCGATTCCCAAATCCAATTTCGCCCTTGACTAGCGGGCGCAAAAAGTCACCACTTACCGGCCATGACAAAAGCCCAGCACAAAAACTTTAAGAAGTTCGATAGTTTTAGTACACAATCACTTCAATGTTTTACTAAAACATCACACAAATTTGCCGATGAAAACGGATTAGAATCATTTCAACATTACATTGGTAAAAAGTAATGGCGCTGAGAAATACATACAAATAATTACTGCAGAATTTTGTGTTGCCATACTCATATTCGCAAAATCTACTATGGTATTATACACTACACTGAAAGTACCGAAACAAGATAGAGGCCGAATGTTTAACTGGTATTTTACAATAAAAATTAAAAGTATTTATTTAAAAGTATTTTAAAGAAAAATATAACATGTGTAAGTCATTCCTACGTACTTTAGATAATATATTTTTTGGGACATTATTATATTTAAAATGAGTATTAAACAACAAGTTCACCGTTTACATATTGCATCATAACTTAGGTTTTTTTTTAAAAGAAATGGCTTTCCTTATGTTTTCAGGTGAGAGATAAGGATACGGACTATAAGGAAAGTCATGTTTAACGTTATTAACGATTTTTTGTCCACAAACTAACAGTAACTTTCATAACATTATCGTAATGGTAGGCTCAATTTGTAAAAATAAATAACCACGGTCCGTTTTTGTTACCCTGGTAACCTTTGTAGAAAACGTCAAAATGGACGTTAGCAGAAAAACAGTCAAGAAAAAGCGCGCATTTCATTCCTTCGTTGTGCTGCCATCTAGTCATATATATCTAAATTAAAATCTGCTTTGCCGACGCAACGACGAAACGCAATGAGAACTAATCATAATTGTAGATTATGATTTTGTTTTAATAATTCATACATATATATACATATATGTATATACATATATCAATGACATTATATATAAATATGATACCACTTGCTTATTTAATTCATATTAAGGAAGGAAGAAGTATGGTAGGTAGGTCCATGACACACTTCAAAACTTCAGGCTGTTTTTTAAAAGTTTATAAGAAAAAAAAGAGTAGAAAAGTCAAATATTGATTAAAGTCACATCAAGGTAACACATGTGATTTCGTTATAAAACGACTTCAGATAAATAAATATTGAGAATTTGCTTTGCTTGAATTGAAAATTAACAAGACTTGAAAGATGGAAGAAAAAATTACTGTGCGAATGTACGATAAGGTAGGTGATAAAGTTATTATAATGACAGAACGTTGTAGGTAGGGTAAGTTGTTATAGCATATAATAGCCGTTCTCCGCAATTCCACCTTCGTTTATGGTCAGTACTCCGCTCCTAGGGGCCGTAGCGTGTTCTGCAGCCTATATTGTTCCTCTGTTAATAAACCTTTCTAGTCTAGTGGTTAGCCATCGCAACTGCTAAGATAAGTTTGTTTCTTAGCAGACTGATTAGTGATTACCATAATAGCTCTGCTTAGATTGGGATAAAACGGCCGTATGTGTGAAGTTATTTAATGTAGTCATTGTAATAGTCACACATATGAAAAAAGAAAATACAAACATTGATAGTTCTAGATGCGTTTAAGCAAATATATTACAAAAGACCACTTTTATCATGTTGGTACAGATTACTGGCTCGTGGTACCTATGTACTTCGGCCATACCTATCTCTTTCGTTCTACTAAGTATACAGCTTAATTCGATGTGGAATGTTAACAAATAAACCAATACTTGGCAACCAATGACGCCCCGGTGTTAATTACCTTTTTTCAAATTGAAAAAGTAATAGCCTATCTCCTTCTCCAGGGTTCGAAGTACCAAATTTAAACAAAATCAGTTCAGCCGTTTAGTCTGAAAATGTAACGGACAGATATATAGATGGCGTTACTTTCGAATTTATAATATACGATATAAATGAACCTATATATTACATAGGTATAGGTTTTTACTTCATCATCATCATCAGCCTATCGGCGTCCACTACTGAACGAACGATTAGATTTTTACTTAGTCAGTGATAATAATAATTAGTAAATAATAGTTTTACTGAATAAATTAATTTATAAATAAAATGAAAGTACTTAGAGCTGCTCTTCCTCTCACCAACTTTTGCCGTGCTCGATAAGGTTCATAATTGTAACCATACTTAGTATTTAAGATATTTTTACCCGACTACTCAAGAAGGACGGTTATGATCTGATTCTGGGTCTGGGCTCAGACTCTTGTGTAAAATGTGATGGGTCTGTAGTTACCTATTTATCTGTTGTTGTACTTATTTCCTTATTTTGTTTATTTTTTTGTTATCATGTTAAATTAATATTGTACTGATTGATATTCTGTCTATAATATAACAATATCAATCAAAACTTCGATTGCATATACCATGGCGATCCTATATGATCCAAGGAGGTAAGACTTTTACAGTATTTGTCACTAATGCTAGCCGTGATTTTGCTCGCGTGGATTCAGAACCGTACATTTTCCGGACTGTGCTACTCCAAATTATAACATCTATCACTGTGCCAAATTTCATCTAGACCCGTTTCGCCGTTTAGGCGTGATTAAATAACGAACATTTATCCAACTTTCGCATTTTAAATATTAATTATAATTATGCACGTACAGACATTTAAAATAGTAATCTCTCTTTACTTAATACTCCATCGGTATGGAAATCCAAATCAAAAATAATCCAAAGCCAACTTGCAATTTTAAAATCATAGATATAGTTTGAGAGGCAGAGTTTGTTTGAACCCGTTAATCTCGCGAACTACTAATCCGATTTGAAAAAATCTTGTATTAGACAGTCTGACAGTGTCTGATATTCACCATGCTACTTCCCAAGGGCCATACATTATAGTAAAACGCTTGTGAAGACGTAGGGCACAACTAGTATTAGAATTAAGAATCAAAATTGTAGAATCGCATACAAAACATTATTGAACATGCTACAAAGACTTCGTGAATATTGAATATTAACATACAAGTGTAAATATAATACGTCTTATATGTAATCGGTAAGTAATATTATAAATTATGGACTTTTTATGACATCCTGATCCACATCATTATAACCTTTGCTAGTAATTTATAGCACCATATAAATTATACAAGTTATTACATTGTAGAAGTACAGATAATAAATACTTAGTGTGAAATAAAAAAGTACCTTCAGAATAGGTTTAGAAATTTATTCTCATTAAGAATTAGAATACAATTAATTTAACACGATAACATAATTAACACTAATACACAATAATAGTGCTTGAGAGCATACATATCTATTAGCGGTAGTTAATAATAATGTTTTTAACTGCTACCCACACTGTCACAACTTCGAGTCGACAACTTAACAACAACAACAACAACGACATCGTACTGCGAAGATGTAGGATTCTAGTGCTAATATTTTAGTAATTTAAATAAATATTTGTTAATGTGTTTAACGTTAACCTATATAATCTATATCTCAGTAGTAAGTAAGTAGTTTTCCGTTACATGATGTTTAAGCAATTTTTAAAAAGTAATGATGGATTGCGATTTCATATCTTTAGGAAGCCTGTTTTAAACTTCTCATAAAAAAACCGAAACAGTATTGCAAGTACTATTTAGGCGGCATTTAAATACAAAAGAGGACTGATATTCTTCGAAAAATACGCCAATAAATAGCTAACAGTTTAGTCTACACAATGGTGTACCACAATTCTAAATTTGAATTAAAATTTTCAAATTTCACCCAATAAATTATTGTATAGAATGTTTTCAACGTGTATTCCATCTGAATTTCTTTATTTAAATGTTTTTAATCCTTTTAATAAAGCGTTTTTAATGATTTACAGACAAGACAATAATTTGAAAATATCAATAGGTTAGAGTTTTTACGACCAGTATTTAGAAATATTGTTTAGGTAGACACGCAACATGAGATAATCATTGTTATGATTACACTTACACCCACGCTTATATACCTTAAGGGGTAGACAGAGGCGTCTGAAAACAACAAAACGCTTTACGCTAATCGAAATTTAAACATACCATAACTATGAGCATCTATAGCTCTAAGGTCGTTGACCAACTTCATCACGGCTCAGTGAGAACGTTTCAATATGTGTACGAAGTAGCGTTCTATGTTAAATAATGAAACCAGGTGTAAACCAACTTACACCTGTCTACCGGATGAAGTTTTTTTTTCTTGATCGAACAAAGGAATCGCGCATCGGGCCAACATAAAATGTTATTAACGGTCTTAAGTTTTTTACTATTTATACATTTTAATAATATACATATGTTTCTATATCTTGTACTAGCTGTGCCCCGCGTTTTACAATAATAACATTTATGATTAATGCTCCGCTCACGTGGGTAGTACATGATGGTATATGAACATATATACCATCATGTTGCATTGACTAGACATGCAATGAGGATGGTGACCACCACTCTTTGACTCCACTTATTGTTTTCCATCAGGCAAAGTGGAGTCACTATGGTAGGCTAATATAAAAAAAAAATAGACTTCCCCAATAAACGGGCTATCTAATGCTAAAAGATGCTTTTCAAATCGGATTAGTACATAAAAATGCATGTACATAAACTCACGCCTATATCCCCGAAGGGGGTAGGCAGAGGCGTCTCAAACGCCTACTTTTTAGTAAGTATTAGCAGATCCTGTGATACATTTCGCCGAAAGTAGTGAGGTTTCCGGAGGCCCAATTCCCCCTCTCCTCTTCACATCCCCCTATACCCCATCTGTTCTTTCCCATCTCCACATCCCTCTCTCCTCCTTTCCCTTCCCGCATTCCCTCACTTCTCAACACCCTCAAACGCCACGCCTATCCCATATTAATAAAAAAAAAAACTCTGCCTCATTATCTCGGGATCATTCTCGAGTCGGTCAATTATATTTATTTGAAATTTTCTATTACTATTTAGAGGGCTTAGAGTTTTGTTTTCCTGCAGACTCAAAGTTACAGGTAGACGAACTTAACCTGTATGAGCTATTTTACGTCACCCAAATCATCAATATAAGCAATAACCCTTTCTTACCAGTGCCATCCATTTTTTTTTTTTTTTTTTTTTTTTTTATGCGATAGGGGGCAAACGAGTAGACGGGTCACCTGATGGTAAGTGACTACCGCCGCCCATGGACACCCGCAACTCAAGAGTCACAAGTGCGTTGCCGGCCTTTTAGGTAGAGGTACGCTCTCTTCTTGAAGGTTTGAAGGTCGTATCGGTTCGGAAATACGGCAGGCGACAATTTGTTCCATAAGCTGGTTGTGCGAGGCAAAAAGCTTTTGGAGAAGCGCACAGTGGTGGAGTGCCAATCGTCCAGGTGATGGGGATGGATATTTTGTCGCGTAGGACGATGGCGGAAACCAGCAGCCGGTATAAGTCCGAACCATTCCTCTGAACACTCCCCATGATACAAGCGATAGAGGATGCAGAGTGAAGCTACATCTCTACGCAACGCCAAGGTGTCAAGTCGATCAGAAATATCTTGGCAGTCGATGATGCGAGTCGCTCTCCGTTGAATGCGGTCAAGAGGCAGAAGTTGGTACTGGGGTGCACCTGCATAGAGATGAGAACAGTATTCCATGTGCGGCCGAACCTGCGCCTTATAAAGTTGCAGGCGGTGGGCCGGAGTAAAATACTGTCTCGATCTGTTTAGCACACCAAGCTTCTTCGAGGCTAATATGGCCTTACTCTCTAAGTGACCGCGAAACTGGACTTCGCTTGATATATCGACGCACAGGATTCCGATACTGGCTGATGCAGTTAGGGAAGTGCTCTCAAATTGAGGTGATACGACCAATGGCATCTTTTTAGCGGTGAACGCGCAAACCTGTGTCTTCGTGGGGTTAAATTGGACTAGGTTAAGTCGACCCCAATCTGAAACTTTTGATAAAGAAATTAGTTCATAGAACATAGTCCATTCCAGTATTACGTAAATGCCACCAAATTATAGGTAGCGAATGATGTACCTAGTATTTTTTACAGCATATTTTTATCCATTTCTTGGTACTCCATTTACTATGAAAATATAATTAAGAATACTTACATATTACATTGAATAGAAGGGAAAAGGTCCAGATACTGAACCCACCCGCCGGACAGACCTTATAAAACAGTGACCCGATCACCTCTGGTGACATGCTCTTGCAAAGCCGTGCGTCCAGAAACATCGTAAAAGAGACCATCCGAAATAAAGTCCCCCTAGAATTATACATCTACCAAACAAGATCACTCTCATATGAGTCACGACTGAGAAGAACATGACATAACTAGGGCTTACCATTTTTGCTTCCATGATCGAATATTATACTCAGTTTCTGCAAGCTGTTCTGCCTGGCTTCGGCGAACAGTCTCCTTTTATTCTTTGGCGATGGTTGAGTGGCTAACGGTGACACTACCATCGTGGCTGTCGTCATCTTTTCAGTACAACATAACACCACGTATCTGAGGACAAAAAATGTGAAGTTAAATCCAACATCTACAGTTCTATTCTGAAGAAGGAAAAAAGGCGAAGGGCTAAATATACTCTCCATATCGGTAATATTTAGTAGCGTGGTTTACAGTTTAATGGCTTGAGGGGCTGGCCATCAAGTGGAGAAATCAACTTTCTCTTATTTTCATTTATTAAACTATGACTTTATTTAATACATCTTTAAATTAATTGATAATATCTGAACTGCTGCGACTGTGTAAGCGACTGCGTTAAGTAATATACAAGACTCCTGTGACTGGGCGACTCGGTGAGGGTAGACCCCGAAGAACATATACTGACCGAATCAGCAATATACTAATGACAGGTCAAGTTAAAAGCACTCGGAATTGGCAAAGGGAGGAGGGGTAGGGGAAGGGAGGACAGAAAGAGTTTAAGGGAAAGGGGGTTAGACCTTCGGTAACCTCACTCACTCTGTCACACAATGTAAGCAGTGTTTAACAGCCGGTTTTCTGTGAGGCTGTCGTAATACTCCGGTCGACCCGGCCCATACTTGTGATTGATTTGATTGGAAAATATAAGTAGCTCAAGCAAGTAAGGGTCGCATACCTATAGCTCGAACTGCCTTGTATCAGGAAGTCTGAGCCCTATAACTAAATAGATACTTATTATACTTCAATTTATAAACAAAAATTCCAAGCGTATGAAATACATTGGTTAGAACGCGTAAGGCATTTTATAATTGGTCTGTAAATTTTCTAAATTTACCGACCAATTATATAATGTCTCACGCGCTCAGCTTCACAGGCTCCAAAACGCAAGTTTATGTAACCATCAATTAATGTGTGACCAATTGGAACGAGATAAAACTAAATGGATTCGACACAAGCTGGATTAAAAACACGCATAGAATTTTCAGTACAAAAAGCTACTCAAGCATTCCAGAATTATTAATCAAGCTAACAAATTAATTTTATGTCCCAATAACTTCAAACATACCTACATATGACTTATAGAGCGTGTTTCTGAAAATGGAACACTTGTTTTCACCACTGAAAATATCTCTAGCATGCAGTTACAAAAAAAAACCTGTTTTAAAAGCTATGTCAGGTTTCATTTAAAGGTATTATCACTTTCGTTTATTATAAATTAAGGTGATGTGTTTAGTAAAAGTTAATCGTTTACAACTAACTTTCAAAGTTTATTGTACACCAGTAATAAACATATGGACGAAAAAATTGACGATAACGATACGGGAAGAAATTGGACTCGCACGCTGTCTGTTTTTATAATTTAATATAAAAAAGTAGACAACCGACTTCAATACGTTTATCACAAAATTTAAGACTTATATGGTTTTCTCACGGACACCATTTTCAGAACCTTATCAAACTCTCATCAAACTACCCTTGAAGTACATCCTTTTCAATAAAAAAAGAATCATAGAAATCAGTTGGCGTGATATTGAGTTCATTGTCCATTCCATTCAGAGTCCATTTGTCGCCCATACGCATACTTAATGCAAATTTAAAACATAGTTTTCTCATGGATGGGGTTGTCAGAGCTGGACCAAATAGTACCACACGGGAAGCACCAGCTTTCAAATAAAAAAATAATCATCAAAATCGGTTCACGCAGTCGAAAGTTCTGAGGTAACAAACATAAAAAAAAAAACGTGTGGCACTCGGGGACTGCCGCGGTAAAGCTATTGCATAGCATTTTTTATCAACTTATGCAATTATAATTATTTATTTAGGCAGTATTTTTTTTCTTTGATATTAATTCAAGTTACACTTTTTGAGCGTGGTGACCCATAAGAAAACATTTTTTTGTTTTCAATTGAGGTTGGGTTGTGTTCAAATGAGAAGTTAATATCGTTTATCTTACAATACATATAGGTTATTCAGGATTTTTTTATCATTGAAACTATAGGTTTATGGTAACTGAAATAAGAAACATATACATATGATAGATACCTATACAACTATATACTTTCTCACAAACAGCTGCTTACGTATTCGTCCGATTTCGGAGCAGCTCGTCTCGATCCGTGCGAGCTTCGTACAGTCGTACCATATACATACACGTTAAGCGAACGCTCGGCCGTGTTAGGTTTATTTTCGTTACGGAATTTCTTGATTCGGTCGCCGCGCTCAAAGCCCGCGATAAAAGCTATGCAATAGCTTAAAAAGTTTTTATAGTATTTGTTTTATTTATAAACACAAACAACAATAAATAATATTTTATGTCACGTGTCACATTGTTATTCACCCGAACTACTACTACAGTACTACGAAGTACTGTAGTAGTAGTTAAAGTTAACGAGCTTACGTTCAGTTCTGGTACATTCAGCGATATTTACCTGCATGTATGACGCACGCAATGACACAACAAAGTCACGAGAGTTCACTAAGAAATTTAAACTACCAATGAATCCTATTCGCAATTTATTCTACATGTTTATTCCAGTTTCCTTTGGCGTGTTAGATGTTGTGTTGTTGCTCTGTAAGCTATGACTGGGCGTGTCTTGATAGCGTCTTGAACTTGTTTCCCTAAAGATACCTCAAGTAAGGTATACGATCTCTTACACTTGTTGATATAGCTATAAACAAAATTAAATATTATATTTTTCTAATTTTAACACGATTGTTTCAGTATTATATTATAAACGATTAATATTATATGTAATACCTAATTTATTATAATCTCAAGTTTCCCTTATTGTTATTGTAAATGATTTGTTGGGTCTCAGAAATTTAATTCTAATTTTTAACAGTGGTAGAGCAACGCTTAGACACGAATGGGCCGACTCGACCAGTGCGATACCACGGCCTCACAGACGCATTGCATTTCTGTGTTGCGCACTTACGACTCTTGAGTTGCAGGTGTCCATGGACGGCGGTTGTCACCTACCATCATATGACCCGTCTGTTCGTCTGTCCCCCTTTAGTATAAACAAAATTTTTAATAAATTTTAACCGTACTGTTTTTTTTTTGTATGCTTTATTTTATAATCATAGTCGTTTTCGACATCGCAAACCATACCTAAAACTTCAGTATTGTAAATTGTATTAATCGTACATAATAAGTTTGCAAATACATGTTATACGCAATGCATGGAAAAGAACGTGGAAATACGGTTTTGCCGAGGGACTGAATAATATTTGTTTATAGAGTAAACGTGAATTAATTTTATAAACATTTACGCACAAACTAACTTAGTTACTTATTTATAATAACATATTCTGTACACATTACAAGTACACTAATGAAACTAAACATGTCTCTGAAAAATACGCAAACTTAAAAAAATATATCTCGCAATAAACATATATGCATAGTTTATACATATCTAGCTAGTTTTACAATTTATACCGACATCGTCAAATTATCCCGCCATTATGTAAAATTAAAATTCCTTAGATTATTTATCTTTATGGTATGAATTTTTTTTTTATTATATAGTGGGACATACTAACAGATGTGTCACCTGACGGTATCTACTGCCGCCCATGGACACCTGCAACTCAAGAGTCGTAATTGCGCTACCCGCCTTTTCGGTTGATTAGAGGGAGGGGAATGGGAAAGAAAGGCTTGATTGCTTGACATCAGCCATGTCAAACTCGTCAAAATCAAATTCACTGATGAGCTAAAAGTATGAAGACGAGTACGTGTCTCGGAATAACTTCTTTATACCATTTTATACCAATCGTAACAGTATTTTATTTTAGAGCTGCATAACGTAAATCGTAAATAAACCAAAAACATTTACTCTCCTATTATTTAGTCATAACTTCATCATATCTTAATTATTCGTTGTGGTTTTAATTAAAATCATATATCGGAAAACTTACGTCGGACTTCGAAGACGGTCGCGACTTGCTCACGGGTCGCCTATCACGCCGTTTTAAAAATGTTGACATGGTCTAATTTTTGACATGCCTGATTTTGTTTGATCAGCCAGCACATCAATGTCAGAAAGACTCATTAAATCGACTAGCCATTTTTATAAATTGACTGCGCAAGAAGGGAGATGTTGCGTTGACACGCTGTAGAACCTAGACGGCTTCGTGGATTTGAATATGTGAGGTGTCATTAGAACCGTCTTAATAGTTGGAGTGACAAGCCGTATAACATTTCATTCTTTTTTTTTTCTTTTGATAATTTTACTTGTTCAAGTTCCTAACATGGATTATTTATTTACTCTATGATAAAGCCACCAACAGGTTGCCGCTAGTCATAAATGTTTTCCTTTCTAAAGAGATCCAATATCTTACCATAATACACGGAAGACGGAAGCTATTAAACGTAACACGATCAGTCTATTAAATTGCTTAATCAATATGTCGTTGTTTACATGCTATAAAGGCCTGTAAAGACAAGCCTTATCTGATCGATTTCCTTTGGCGCTTTCTGTTGGAGGAATTGCGGTTGTATTCGCACAATGTAGTGGCAATCTGTGGGTATTTGTACATTGTTATTGTACAAATGAAGTGGACGTGATCCGAATTTATTTATTTTGATGAATCGTGAATCGTTGATGTCATAATTTGGTTGGAGTTTGGAATTTCTTATAGAAAATTATTCTTAAGTCATTATAAATGCTTTATTTCTCTGAAAGATATCATATAAATCACTTTAATTATATGAAATAAGATATACCTATCCTTGATAATAGGAAAGACGAGCCTACGTATCTAGCAAATGACTTAAATAACTCTCATCAATTTCAAACTGTTTACACAAACAACCGTCTAAATGTTATTGAAGTCTATGCGTAACAAAACGTACCGACACAAAATGGTCTACTGATAAAATTTCAAAATCAGACCATCTTTAAAAAGATCAAGGTTGTTCTCATTACAAATGAAAGTATGCCCTGAATTTTTAGCCCGAATTCTATGAATGGACAGATGACAATGACAGTTTCTCACGTTTTAGTAGTGTGAACTTAGAGACAAACTACCGGTAATGTGTTACAATGAGTTGTTGTTAGTGGAAAATGATGATGATGAAAGAGATATAAGATGTATTTGATTAGCTGAAACAATACATGGTTCTGGCTTTTCATACGGGGAGTCATCAGATTTCAAATTCAAATTCAAGTGAAATATCTTTAGTTCATAAAATTGCTCAACTATTATTTGAAATTGTTTTATTTAAAAAATATATAAAGTTATAGATCAATAAATACAACGTCAACGCAAATATAGGTTGCCTTGTCAAATGTGAAATAAATATTAAAAAGATAAATAACTAAATACCTGCCTGCGTTGAAAAGCCTGGCAAAACAAACTAATGGCCACTCTTTTCAATTACCAGATAGATATTACAATATTTCGTGTACAACATATACTATTAAATAAAACACTATTTTATCTCGTGCTATTGTGTTGCTAAAAATAAATAAACTAAAATTTATCTACTGAAGTAATTTAGTTAGTCAAGGAAAACGAAGTTGAAAAGGAAGAAAAAATAAACAATTCTATCTCCACTTCTCTACAGTCCACTATCAACAATGACCCAATCTTATGAAAGGCCGTAGTATTTACCTAAAACGAGCTTTTTATGTATATTTGAAAGTAAAGACTTTTGAAAGTAAATTAATTTAATGTAGGTTCGTCTACCAAGAAAATATTGTTTCGCTATTATAAAGGTTTTGTATTATCCTTTATTTAAATAGGATATTTCTTGTTGTTATAACGCTGTTATGAATATCCTTCTACTACTGTATGTCTACGTATTTGTTTTACGTATCCGTGAAATGATATCTCGCCTGTACGCTTTGAAGGGGGTTTATGTTTAATTGAAAATGTTTGTATAACTTCTATGTACTGTATTTAAATAAATAATGAGTTTGTAAAGAAGCAAACTGAATAGAAAATTTTCTGATCATAAATAATGTATTTATAAATAAATGAGTTAACACGTTAAAGTGCCCATTAAAGAATTGAAATAACAGTTGTTCTTTAATATTTCTACAATCAATCGAAACTTCCAGCAGTGTTGTTATAAGTGCTAATGTTTGGATGGTTACTCAAAAACGCTAGAAGGTCTGAACGGATCTAGCTGAAATGTCTCATAGAGATATATTGGAATAGAACATTGTCACATACTTTCCACGCGAGCGAAGCCGTGAGCTAGTCATGTCGTATTAATTAAGGTAATTTTTTTGCGTGGTAGAGTCATTCTTAGGCACGAATGGGCCGGCTCGACCGGTGCGATACCTCGGCCTCACAGAAAACCGGTTGTGAAGTAACGCTTGCGTTGCATTTCCCCGAAATGAGTGAGGTCTCCGGAGGCCCCTAATGATAGCGCTGTTAATCCTGTCCATGGACGGCGGTATCACTTACCATCAGGTGACCCGTCTGTTCGTCTGTCCCCCTATAGTATAAAAAAAAAAGAAATTAAAGAAGCAATTTAACTTTGCCTCTAGGTCCCTCAAAAGAGTAATTGCTGGGGCGAAGTCGGCTAACATCGGCAGAATTGGCGAGAGACTAGTGAGTCTCCCTTCGGGAACTCGTGCATTCTGGTCTCTTGCCAAAGCTGTCCAGGGGAACTTTTGTAAGCCAACCCTTCCACCTCTGCGCATAGGAGATAATTCGTTGGCCCACGACGCTAAAGAAAAAGTCGATCTTCTGGGCAAACTCTTTGCGTCCAACTCGACCCTGGACGACGGGGGAAACGCACCGCCGACCATACCGCAGTGCGAGAGCCGCATGCCGGAAGTCCGGTTAACACAAAGGGCAGTGCGTAAAGCGCTTCTTTCCCTCGACGTTTATAAGTCGAGTGGGCCCGATAAAATCTCTCCTATCGTGAAATGTGCTCCAGAGTTAGCACCGGTTTTAACGCGTCTTTATCGGCTTTCCTACTCTCTTGGCGTAGTCCCGAACTCATGGAAGACAGCTCTAGTGCACCCAATCCCTAAAAAAGGAGATCGCTCGGATCCGTCCAACTACAGACCCATAGCCATCACCTCCTTGTTCTCCAAGATAATGGAATCCATTGTTAACTGCCACCTCCTCCGGCACTTAGAAGACCACCAGCTCCTCAATGATCGACAATACGGCTTCCGTCAGGGTCGTTCAGCTGGTGATCTTCTCGTATACTTGACTCACCGGTGGGCACAGGCGATCGAGACCAAGGGGGGAAGCGTTGGCCGTTATTTTGGACGTGGCGAAGGCCTTCGATCGGGTCTGGCACAAAGCGCTCCTTGCGAAGCTTCCTTCCTATGGGCTTCCCGAGAAACTGTGCAATTGGCTCACCAGTTTTCTTACGGACAGAAGCATCGTCAGGTCGTTGTTGACGGTGCATGCTCCGACTCCAAGTCTGTTAATTCTGGTGTCCCACAAGGCTGTGTGCTATCACCCACGCTGTTTCTTCTGCATATCAATGACATGCTGCAGATTAGCAGCATCCATTGCTATGCAGACGATAACACGAGTGATGCCCTTTACACCGGCCGCGCTAACATTTCTCGGGTAAACGTCATCGAAAGCCGATCCAAACTTGTGTCTGAAATCGAAACTTCTTTATTAAAAGTTTCAGATTGGGATCGACTTAACCTAGTCCAGCTTAACCCCACTAAGACACAGGTTTGCGCGTTCACCGCTAAAAAGATGCCATTGGTCGTATCACCTCAATTTGAGAGCACTTTCCTAACTGCATCAGCCAGTATTGGAATCCTTGGCGTCGATATATTAAGCGAAGTCCAGTTTCGCGGTCACTTAGAGAGTATGGCCATATTAGCCTCGAAGAAGCTTGGTGTAAACAGTGGTAAACAGATCGAGACAGTATTTTACTCCGGCCCACCGCCTGCAACTTTATAAGGCGCAGGTTCGGCGAGACATGGAATACTGTTCTCATCTCTATGCAGGTGCACCCCAGTACCAACTTCTCCCTCTTGACCGCATTCAACGGAGAGCGACTCGCATCATCGACTGCCAAGATATTTCTGATCGACTTGACACCTTGGCGTTGCGTAGAGATGTAGCTTCACTCTGCATCCTCTATCGCTTGTATCATGGGGAGTGTTCAGAGGAATTGTTCGGACTTATACCGGCTGCTGGTTTCCGCCATCTCCTACGCGACAAAATATCCATCCCCATCACCTGGACGATTGGCACTCCACCACTGTGCGCTTCTCTAGAAACTTTTTGCCTCGCACAACCAGCTTATGGAACAAATTGTCGCCTGCCGTATTTCCGAACCGATACGACATTCAAGAAAAGAGCGTACTCCTACCTAAAAGGCCGGCAACGCACTTGTGACTCTTGAGTTGCGGGTGTCCATGGACGGCGGTAGTCATTTACCATCAGGTGACCCGTCTGCTCGTTTGCCCCATATCACATAAATGAAAGAAGGTATCTCTATTATCGTTTACTTCATCCGAATGAAGAAAATATTATTTTAACTATTAAATGTCCTCAAGCCTTTCATGATTCTAGTATCTATAAATTAGTTGCTTTATTTTTATAAAAAAAATATGTGAAAAAGATGAAATCTAAATATACAAACGTGTCTATTTAAAACCCTTAAGAGTACACCTAGGACTCCCCTAAATCCGATATCCTAATATCCGTTTGTTTGCAAGAAATCACATCACCGCCAATTGTTATACCGAAATAAATGCAATCATGTCTGTATTATTCAGCAGTGTTGTGGTGCACACTAAAGAGATGTACATATATAAATAAATGAAACCCGCTTCCCCCTCTTTAATCTAAACTTTTTTCTTTTTTAAAAAGACAACTCCCGCACTAGGATTAATTCCTGTATCGCGGGGGACTTTACAAACACTCAAACAACGGACACAAAGAACACCCAGACTCAGAACAACAATTTGAGGATTACACAAAGTGTTGTGCGGGGATCGAACCCACAACACTCGGCGCGGCAGCATGGAGGCGAGGTGACCACTTAAACCGCTACGCCATCTGTGCAGTCAACTCTGAAAAATAGAGTTGCTATTTAAAAAAAAAATCATTTGTGATCGGGTTCGAATATTGAAACTACTGTCCATACATACACGAATCCTAAAATTATCAGTCTTTTTGGCAGTCGTGTAATTCAATAGATGATTGATGATTAAATTCATGCGTAAAGGATTTTCTTTGGATGGTTAAATATTCTCCCTGATTCCACTACATTACTCTTGTGGTCTTGTTCATTACCACCAGGGGTCGTTGACTAGGTATGTATTTAGCTGTATACAATTCGATGATACACCTAGACAGTAGGGTGACAATAAATTACTAGAAACGACTTGTTAGTTTTTTGGAGCCTGGAGGCAGGTACACCAAATTTATGATTATTACTTGTGTTATAAGAGTGCATAACACTTTTTTTAATAAATTTATTTTAATTTTTATTAAAGTAAGCTAAGTTTGCATAGATATACTGACATGCCACTGTTATAATGTTTGTTTCTTTAAATTTCTGCCTCAGTGAATAACGATTATGTAAATTATAAGTTGCTCGAATAGTCTTCTTCTGCAGCACAAAGACATACTAAATGTCATAGGCATTGCCCCACAGTAAAATACCATACGATATTATACTATCAAGATAAAAAATAGGCTAATCTGGCTGTTTAAATATCCGTTAGTTCACGAATTTTTCTAACTGCGTATGCGTATGCGTGTAGGGCTCAGTCTATTTGACAACTTATCAATATGGTTATGGGCTCATTGAAGCTTAGAATTAAGAGTAATACCTAAAAAAATTGTGGTATCTACTAGTTCCAATTCATCTTCTTTCTCGTAGTCTCGCGATTTTCCTACTCAGTCTGTTGCAAAGCAAAATATGTTAAATGTTGTTTTAAAACATTCTGACAAACTTGTTCAAAGAAACGTCTTTGAAGTCTTATTTATTAAATATAATATGAGTACGAAAATGACCACGAAATGTACCTACAATATTTGAATATTATTGTGATTTATTATACCCGTTGATAAGTTTAAGTATAATTTTCCTTTCCTATTCCTTTCTTATTTATTTATGAATAACAGTACACTGAATGTACTATGAGAACAGTACACTTCATTAATTAAGTTGTAGCCTTTCTACGAAATAGGAAATATTCCTAACACAGTAAAGTTTAGTCAGTCAATATTTTTAATAATCTTACAGAATTCATTTGCAGCTTTCCTAAGATAATATTACATTAAATTGAACATATTGTTACAATAGTTTAACATACAAGTATAAATAAAATCACCCACGTTTAGCCAACCATAATTCAGGTCCTGCTTACGTAATAGAGGGCAGGTACCAACGTAAAAAAAAAGAAAAAGAAGTCTATTGCCATGAAGCGGACACTGCGTACATACTGTCTGACAGATAGCAGACCAATCCTTTAGACGCCTTTACGACATTTACAGGAAGAAGTTGCCCTAATCTACTCCATCAGGAACTCACAACCACCAAGAGTTCACTTAAGACCTTAAAGCGTTCTTTGAGATAAAAGGGGAGCTTAGGGGTTCAATAAAAGTGTGTTTATAATTGTTCTTATGTACTAAAAGCTGTTACAATTCTTATCGCATAACGAAATACACTTTAACTGCACGTTAACAAGTCTTATAATTGTGTGTTACTTTTGTGAGCAGCTCATCTTCAATTTTGAGCTTAGAACTTAGTGTAATATTTTCCTTTCATTAGAAACTTATTGTTATTGTTAATGAATACTTAATGACGAACGAATGAAAACAAATATTTTTATGAAAGTGTACTAATGTACTGCTTTACTTTCATAACAATAAGTGTACAATTCAGGTATTGCACCTCCCATAAACCGATATAATCGCTTCATGTAAACTTGTCTCTGAATAGTACTCTGTCAGTTGCTGAATAATAACTGACAGAGTACTATTTATAGAGTATATCTATATATATATATATATACTATTAAGTTTTATAATATTTTCATGGCTAACCTACTCAAGATCCGTGACTTCTCACGACCTTGTATAGTATATATAAGAATCTTCAAATGCGAATTCAAATTTAAATTAAATTTCTTCATTTGATAAATTTGATCAACAATTATTTGAAATCTTCTTACTTAAAAATATTTAAAATTACATATATATCAATACACAGCGTAACCGCAACTATGGGTTGTTGTTGTGTGTGTTGAAATTAACATTAAAAAGTTAAAATTATTAAATACCTGCCTATGTACATCTGATAATCTCCTTTAAATCACCAAGTCAATCAGTTATTACAAAATGTAGTGTAACACATATACTATAGAAGAAAACAACATTTTATGTTGTCCTATTATGTTTCTCAAAACTAAATAAACTAAAATTGGACTATTGAAATAAGGTAACTGATAGGCAGGGAAAAAGAAGTTTAGATAAGATCAAGAAGATAGAAAATGAGAAACATATTAACTCACATTACATTGTACTGATTATTTGCAATAGCCTGTACATCTCTAACAGTTCAATCCCAGCGCTTCTATCCATTCCATGTAATCCACCACGGAGTAATATATACTCCGTGGTGGATTACATGGAATATTTTTTTTTATATTTTTTTTTTTATACTATAGGGGGACAGACGAACAGACGGGTCACCTGATGGTAAGTGACACCGCCGTCCATGGACACTTGGACACTCAAGAGTCGCAAGTGCGCTGCCCGCCTTTGAGGGTGATGAGGGATAGGGGATGCAGGGAGCGGAAAGAAGAGAGGAGGGATGAGGAGATGGAAAAAGGACAAAGGAGATGAGGAGAGAGAAAAGGGGGGCGGGGGAATTGGGCCTCCGGAAACCTCACTCAATTCGGGGAAATGCAACGCAAGCGTTACTTCACAACCGGTTTTCTGTGAGGCCGTGGTATCGCACCGGTCGAGCCGGCCCATTCGTGCCTAAGCATGGCTCTACCACTCTAAAAAATATATATAATATAATAACCGATAAAGCTTAATTTTGGTTTTACAGTGGACTTAAATTTATTTATACTTACCGTTTGCATATTGTCAGGGATTTTATTATAAAATCACACACAATGACCAAGAAACAACTTGTTTTGGAGCCTGGAGGCAGGTACAACAAAATTATGTTTATGACGTGTGTTATAACTTATAAGAGCGTACATAATTTAAATTTTCACATATATACTAACATGCCACCATCGTTATGTTTATTTGTTTGAATTTCTGCCTCAGCGAATAACGATTATCTCAATTATAAATTGCTCGGATAGCCCTCTTCTACAGCACAAACACAAACTAAATATCAGAGGCATTGCCATGGGCAAAATGCCATTCGACATTGTACTACGAAAATAAGAAAAGTGGACTAATCTGGCTGTTTCAAAATGCGTCAAAGATATGTTTTAAGCTCTATACCGAAGAGACCCCTTGTAAAACCAAATTTTCTGCACTGAACGGATGGCGTAGCGGTTTAAGTGGTCACCTCGCTGCCGCGTCGATTGTTGCCCGCACGGGACAACACTTTGTGTAATCCTCAAATTGTTGTTCTGAGTCTGGGTGTTCTTTGTGTCCGTCCGAAATTATCTCAGTGCGTGAGTTGACTCTTTAAAAGGAAAACAATTCAGAAGAACTTGATTTTTATGTAATTAATAAAGAAACCGCAATTGATCATAAATTATTTATTCAAAATTTTCCTGAATACTGGTTGTACCGAAATTAGTCTAATGTTAGTTGGGTCTGAGGTAGTACCTAATTTATACCATGGAATGATTTAACTACATTTCATAAGATCAGTAAATACACTACTATCCACACATTGATTAAATATAAATGATTTTCAAGAACAGATATGTCTTGCGCTTGGCCATTGTACATTCTGTGCTCAGCTCGAAGCTTTGTGGATTTGTTTCAAAATCAAATTTCGTTATTTATTATGTTTCCAATGTGAACACCTATTTCTAACTGACCATAAAGAAAGAAGAAGATATTATAGAGTCTCTCTATGATATGCATGGTCTCAGTCCTGCGGTGGTCCCATTGTAACCAAATCAAGATTTGATCATGGGATACTAGGGAAATTATGAATAAGTTAGTAGAATACTAGCAACGTGGGTCACATATTAGTAGTAATCCTGTTAAGTACATACATTAGTAGTATTCCTGTCCTGTCCCCCTAAGCTAAATGCTTGTGTTAGTTGTGGATTTACGACGGCAGTGTTCTAGGGGGGGTTGGGGTTTGAACCTGCAACCGCTTGACCGCAAGGCCGACAACTCAGCCATCACGCTACCGACGCTATAAATATATTGCGCAAAGAAATCGGAAAGGAAAATTGAAGGCGGTTATTTACTTTTATAAATATGTACTTTTAATTCAGATATGTTTCTTATTCATTTAATTAATTTTTTCAGCACCTATTCCTGAATAACGTATTGAGTTATTTATCAACGTATTTTTTTAGGGTTTATTTTATTATAATCTTCTAACTATATATGTATGTATATCAATCAAGCGGCAGCGTTTTTATTTGTTTAAACCCACTGTTCTCTGGAGTTATACGTTTAATTAAAAGTAATTGTTTTGAGTAGAGTATTTATTGAGAATTAATATAGGGTATGAACCATCACGCTGCGACTCTTGACAGCGGAGCAGGAGTAACTGCAGAGAACGGTAATAGTGCATAATAAATACTTGAACACCATATTCAAGTATTTATTATGCACTATTGCCGTACCTCAAGTAGGTACTTGATGGGCGATAACATACCATAACATTTTCTATTGCTCTATACGTCATTCTTATGACAATCTAATACTCCGGTAGTCTGGTAACCCTTTGGTTTAAATTGCACATTGACCCAAATACTCCTTTAGTATGAACATCATGACACACAATGTAATAAAACATTACCATTGTTTCATATTTGGATAAAACAATGAAATACACCTACATGTCCATAATTTGAAATAGTAGTGTTGCCAATTAAGGAGGCCGTTACTACCAAGTTTTTTTCTTTCTTTTTCTTTAACTCAGGATGAGGAATAATTCCTATGTCGCGTGCTTTCCAAACATTTTATCAACGCACACAAACAACACCCATACTCGGGACAAATATTTTGTGGATCACTTGTCCCAAAGGAGAAAGAGAGGGAATCGAACCCACGACTAGACCAGCAGGCCCAAATGCTGTAACCCGAATTTAATTTATTGATCAATTTACTTAAAATAAAATTTTAAGTTTCTGTTCGTGCTACTCTAATGTTTATCTATACTTAACGAGCAGCCTAAAAGGTAATTAATTAGTCCAGAAGTATTATTAGTATTAGTATACATGTACCTTTGTTGTGTTTGTGTTTTTTTACTTGCTCAGTATAAGCGGCAGTTTCTGAACTAAAGAGGTACTCTCCTGAAAGTTAGTGCCTTTTAATAACGTAGTAGTTGAAGTCAAGTCAAATTAATTTTGTTTATTTTTGACAATACATAAGTCAAAACGCCTAGCATACCGCTCTGTAGTAGCTTGTATATATTGTAGTATCACCCTCATACCTGACGTCATATTTATCTTCGTCAAAATATCATAATTTTAATTATTCAATTATAGGAATTTGAAGTAATAATTATTCGTAATCTAGTTCAGAGGACTCTAAAAACAAACTCCTAGAACTATTCAATGAGCTCTGTGGGTTACATCATCTGCTGTCTGAACACGATAATCTCATTAATACCGAACAGATTTTCATACGGGTTCACCAATAGACAGAATGATTCACAAGGAAAGTTTAGACGTATATAATACATGAAGGTTCTTATAAAATGGATAAAATATAACGATAATTGTGGAAGATGTCGCAACAACAGCATGAGGATACAACATATAATAAAACTCAAGCGGTCTTATTACAAAAAACAAATAAACCTTGGTTTAAACCTGTATTATCAAGTCCAGGCTTATCTGCAGAACCATGGTTTAGGATTTTTATCTCGTATCGTCTGTATTTGAACACACCCTCTCAATCATCAATACTATAGTAATTATTAAGTAAATATATGTATGACGTATGAGTATGATTTTTGGTATTTTATAACAGTGGTAGACTATAACAGTGGTAGAGCCATGCTTAGGCACGAATGGGCCGGCTCGACCGGTGCGATACCACGGCCTCACAGAAAATCGGTTGTGAAGTAACGCTTGCGTTGCATTTGTTGCATTTCCCCGAAATTAGTGAGGTTTCCGGCGGCCCAAATCCCCCTCTCCCCTCATCTCCTTTCTCTTCATCCCCCCTCTCTTCTTTCCGCTCCCTATATCCCCCATCCCTCATCACACTCAAAGGCGGGCAGCGCACTTGCGACTCTTGAGAAGCGGGTGTCCATGGACGGCAGTTGTCACTTACCATCAGGTGACCCGTCTGTTCGTCTGTCCCCCTATAGTATAAAAAAAAAAAAAAACAATTTGCTCTGCATTCTATTTTAGAACAAATTGGTTTTTTATAACAATTTTCTCTGTACATTATGTGCTCGAAAAACCATACCCTCAAATTAAACTGTCATCAGCTGGCTGATTTATGCCGATATTACAAATGATAACAATTGAAATTGACTGTAACTGAATGGGTGCAGATTCCTAATTATTTATCGTCATTGTAATTCAGTATAAGGACAAGACATGAATCAGCAAACGACTCTTTCAGGAAAAGCTTGACGAGTATCTTAACAATTATTATGAATTAAAACTTCATTGATGACTCACAATAACATATTGTAATGAAACATGAATCAATTATAACAGTAAGAACAGAAGAGAAATAATAATAATAAGATACATACAGAATGTTTTAAAAAGGTTTAGATTGGTGAATACGACAAAAGTGTGTGATTTTTATTACAGAAATCTAATTTAATAAGAGACGCTTCTGTTATTTATATAACTATGTACCAACAATTGAACCTTAACATTGATTGGTGATAAAGCTAATATTTTGTTATGGGGGAGAGGGATGACAAAAAATAAAAACATTAACATTGAACTAAAAACCCATAAACTGTTTAGAAATGTCATCAACATCACGAATTTCACTATGAAATTTTATACGCACGTTGTGTATAACAAATAGAAAAGGATACAGCGTTCTTAGTTAATTGATTGAAAAATCTCCATTAACGCGAGTAGAGCCGCAGGTATAAGCTATTCATTTATTTAGAACAACTACTAAAAAAACATGAATTACTATAAATTTTTAATTATTAATAGTCTATACTAACCCATAGTAAGTACTTATTAGGCATTGAAGCTGACAAAATTGTTTTACCCGACTGTGCAAAAAGAGGGCGTGTTACATAAGTATTTATTCTATATAAGTATGATGTCTTTGTAACGGAACCTAGAGCCTAATCGCCATTTAGACATGTTAGGTATCATTTGAATCGTCTTATAGTGAGTGTCAATTCAAGAAATATAAATTAAAACACACACACGTAAAAACGCCTCCAAAGATTAGTAAAAGAGCTGATGACTTTGAAACGGCTGAATCACCTGAAGAATTTTGATAAAGCATTTCTAAGAACCATCTCTAGAAAACCTGCTTTCGAGTTACATAAAACCGCATACAAATCGCTCGAATCCAAAGACGATACACACATACCGGTCAAACTTATAACAATCCTCTTTTTGTATCGTGCGTTAAAATAAGGAGGCTTTAATGTTACAATCGAATTAAAAAAAATACTTGGTTAAAACTAAGACTACTTTGGTGGAGATAGACATATCGTTTCGTGACTAAGCTCGCACATACACACCCCCGTTGATAAAGTGAACCTTAACTTGTGCCTTTAAATGGAACAATATAAACGCATTTGATATAAACCATACATATTTCACTTCCTTGGCGTCAATCTACATAATTCTACATGATATGCTTAAATTAAAGTCATATTTCCTTATATTTTCAGGAATCTAAAGATCAACTGACACGAGAGCGCGGACTATGTCTGGCAAGTATGTTGTATGTTTATTAATCTTCGCAAAATATATTTCCAATCCTATATCATACAACACATAATCACTAGTTACTAGCCCTGTCACAATTCCTGCTACAGAATTTCTGACAACTTGTACCATTTT
The DNA here is from genome assembly GCA_947561695.1 of Tyria jacobaeae. Taxonomy (NCBI): domain Eukaryota; kingdom Metazoa; phylum Arthropoda; class Insecta; order Lepidoptera; family Erebidae; genus Tyria; species Tyria jacobaeae. Next base: position 4,595,753 of record OX387231.1, read on the forward strand.
TTACAGCCAGAAGAGGGTAGGTAAATTATTAAAATCCAGACACGACCAATTAGAAAGTACTGCTCTAAGTATGTACAAACTCACGTAACGCTCTCAATCGTTTGCTTTACTGAATTTATCGAGATTCGTAAATGATATTTAACAGTCGGAAAGAAAAGCAGATTCGGGGCCATCCGGTAATGTTTTACTTGCCAGTGTCAAAATAAGAACCATTTATAACCGTATTTATCAAATTTGAAACTAGATTAACTAACAGCTTTAAGGTAACAAATTTCGTTATGTTCTGGAGAAAGGGTTAGATGTTACTATACCAAAATAGAGAAAGCTGGTGAGAAATTTAAGGACAATATTAAGTGGTGAGCTGTTGACCTTACCTAGACGCGCTGCTTTTATAGAATGCATTAAATATTTAGGAAATTAGCCCGTTATTCTTTAAAGTTATTTTTTGTTTAACTTCTAGAGGTATTCTAAAAACATCACTTATGTCTTGTTATTAATTTAAAATGTCTAATTTTGAAATAACTGAATTTAAATTTTTGTTTCAACTTTACATTTTTATAATAAAGAGGTGTTATCAAAAAACTTCTTGTAGCTTAAAAAAGTTTATAATAGTTTTGCTTAGAACATTTAAGTAGCAAAGTACAATTTGAGAGTTGAAACAACCGTGACGCGGCAACTTCGTGCCTTCGCGACAACCTGCACAAATATAACAAAAACATAATATGCACTATAGTACATACGTAAAGCTACGTTAATTTCGGATGGTAATTTCAGGTCCTAAAACTTTTATGTGTAGTCGATAATCTAGAGAAAGCTAGTAATGGAAACGAGCAACAGCTGTCAGAGTCGTGGACGACCAGTCTGTACCATAATATCAGTTATATACAGCCTAAGCTCACGGTCATACTCCCACGAAAAAATTGCTAAACATATGATTATTTAATGGCAATACCATATTAATGACAAAAAAGTCAGTTTGTCAATAGGGATAGGACCTTCAGCTGAGAGATTATACAAGTTATATTGCCTCACGAACAGATCCACCTGACAACGAATCTAACTGACTGACGACTACTATCTCGACGACTACATATAAAATTTTAATCCTCTTTCCAATCTCCTCATCCCCTCTCGCTTCCTTCTCACCCTGCATCCCCATTCCCTCATCACCCTAAAAGACTCTAGCGCACTTACGACTTTTGAGTTACAGGAGTCTAAGGACGGAGGTGGTCACTTACCACCAGGTGACCTGTCTGTTCGTCTGTCCCCCTATATGTTAAAATAAAAATAAATATTCTTTCCATTTCTCACAGATGATTGCGACGTGAGGAAATATTTTCTGGAACTAAGGGAGTGCACCCGTAGAGTCACGAAGAAGTCGTTTACAGCGGAGACCTGTCACCAAGAGACGGTAGACTTGATACAAGCCCTTGACAAATGTGTCGCTGACAAGGCTTTTATTAAAATGCGTTAGATTGTTAATGTGGACGTAAGCAGTTTATGGAAAATTTTCGTTTCGCGGTCTAGAAAAATTACGTCTAGTTATTCTTGAATACGAACGTGTTAGGACTATGTAATGTACACTAAAATAAAAAGTTAAAACTAAACGAAAATGTTGGTAACCTTCTTCAGGGTATTAGTTTACCATTTAAATGTAATAACGTTTGATACAAGGCACTGATTTTAAAGTGTTTTATAGGCTGTGTAATTCTCAAGCCTGTGTAATAGTCTTTTTTTTTATCGTGTGGAAACCCCCACGGGTCATCACCTCACTGGAGCCAACAGTGAAGTGGTATGTCGGACTCGAACCGACTAAAATCACACGGTGTTCCGTCACGAGTCTATTTATTGCAGAGGACCCGGGTATACCCTAAGAAGGAAGCTTCCGAGAATCCCTGCAGACGTTGGTCGCCTTAGCATCAGGCGACCACACCGTGGAAAGCGGGGGGCCTAGCCCCCCCTCCAACTTAGAGAGGCGCGCGCAGAACACGACGCGCTACCGTCTCAGGCCTGCTTCTGCTAGGGTAGCGGGCAGCCTGATCCGCTAGCCCCAGGCCAGCGCTCATGGAGGTCGGAGATCATTCTGCGCCCTCCGGCGCCTGGTGCGTCTTCTGCGGGACGAGAGAGTGCTAGCCCTCTCCCGTTCCCGCTGAGTTATAGTCTGAATTACGTTCCTCATAGACAAGCTATTAGATTGCAACATGATTACTTTGCAATGACACTATGTGAGAAGAGATATTATAATTTACACGTGAGACTTCACTAGTTTATTTAATGTTTCCAGCTTTGCGAATAGTAATTATTTGACTGCGAACGAAAACTTTATGACTTACCTAACGTGATTTGCGTGTGTAGGCCGGGAAGCAGCAGAATGGTTAGCAGTCTCTTATAAGATCGTGTTTTAATCATTAGGGTAAACCTTACGTCCCAAAAAATTATTGGAAATTGAGTAGGTCCATCACTACAATGTACTATTATTTTATTTAAATCACGAACTTTGGTAGGTATATAGGTATAGAATTTTAACATAAACCAAACTGACTTTGAGGCTTCAAGGATTGCTATTGGCACTGCACATGGCGTATTTGATTTGATCAAATTGACTACCAAAAACTAGCAGCTTACTTCCAATAAGTTAAGGTTTGTATTCCTTTAACAAATTCTGTACAAATAGTCTAGATGGAGTGTCATCATAAACGATTTGCGTGTGTAGGCCGGGAAGCAGCAGAATGGTTAGCAGTCTCTTATAAGATCGTGTTTTAATCATTAGGGTAAACCTTACGTCCCAAAAAATTATTGGAAATTGAGTAGGTCCATCACTACAATGTACTATTATTTTATTTAAATCACGAACTTTGGTAGGTATATAGGTATAGAATTTTAACATAAACCAAACTGACTTTGAGGCTTCAAGGATTGCTATTGGCACTGCACATGGCGTATTTGATTTGATCAAATTGACTACCAAAAACTAGCAGCTTACTTCCAATAAGTTAAGGTTTGTATTCCTTTAACAAATTCTGTACAAATAGTCTAGATGGAGTGTCATCATAAACGATTTGCGTGTGTAGGCCGGGAAGCAGCAGAATGGTTAGCAGTCTCTTATAAGATCGTGTTTTAATCATTAGGGTAAACCTTACGTCCCAAAAAATTATTGGAAATTGAGTAGGTCCATCACTACAATGTACTATTATTTTATTTAAATCACGAACTTTGGTAGGTATATAGGTATAGAATTTTAACATAAACCAAACTGACTTTGAGGCTTCAAGGATTGCTATTGGCACTGCACATGGCGTATTTGATTTAATCAAATTGACTACCAAAAACTAGCAGCTTACTTCCAATAAGTTAAGGTTTGTATTCCTTTAACAAATTCTGTACAAATAGTCTAGATGGAGTGTCATCATAAACATAGATGTTTATAATGGTCACTTGATTAGTTTACTTTTTCTATGAAAATGTGCTTGACTTAATGATATTCTTTATGATTGATACAATGTAATTTACTTACTTAAATATACTGACTGATTCATTTGTTTTATTTATTTTTAATATAATTTTTTAAGTTATAGGTATGCGACTCTGACTTTCTTCAGCTATTGCTTGTACTTCGCAATCCATCTATATATTCAATTTCCTTTTCCTGCTCTTACTATCCTCTTTTTTTATATTATAGGGGGACAGACAAACAGACGGATTACGTGATGGTAAGTGACAACCGCCGTCGGCCAAGAGAAACCTCACAAATTTCGGGGAAATGCAACAATTACGTAAATGAGACTAAAAGTAATCGGCGAAATATGCGTTCTTTACCGCTCTGTCTACCCCTTCGGGGATACAGGCGAGATTGTATGTATGGTTATCCTGAGGTCGTAGGTTCGATTTTCCCCCAGAACAAATAACTGTGTGATGAGCACTATCAGTTAGTCAGCCTTGGTGTAATTTATCTATAATGTTTATTATTTTATTTTATTTAACTTTACGACAAACTTACAGCTAGTGTGAACGTTGAAAGTAACTAGTTTAAAACGGCCAATTAAAAGTTTTTGCGTGTAAATTTTGAATAAACCATTATAGGACATTATAAGAGTCAGTAAACACTATAAGCAAGTATAAATAAGAATAGTATAAAATAAGAGTAGTAAATGATGAAAAACAGAATATATTAAGAAATATATTAGCATGTTTATCAGCAGTCTGGTTATCCTAGTCCAAACTCTGCTTAGTTTAAGACTTTAGGATCAGATGGCCGTGTGTAAAATGTCTGTAGATATTGTGTATTATATCACATGTAAGTTTTCTTAAGTAAAGTACTTAACAAGGAGTGCCACTTCCCTATGCAGCTTATAATGTTAATTACCTGAAACATATATGTAGGTAGTATATTAATACTTAATAAGAATTATTATTAATAATATTCCAAAGATATATTTATTGTGGGGTAAGATGTACCATTTCTAAGAAAACGTTCCAAATTTCACTAAAAGAGAAAAACACCTTGTCTTTCTATATTATCCTGACATTAATTTATTGGATACCATTTTCCCTGCGGATCCTCCTGGACGAATCCCTGTACATATAGATTTAAAGTGGCACACATTACGGAATTACGTATGTATTTTTTTAAATGAAATAAGTACTTATTTCGTGCTGTACATATAACTATACAGTTGTAGATCTTACTAACCTTATCACTGTTACTAAACACTGAAGATTAGACCCTTCTCGCCAGCAGAGGAATACAGTAACATAATCTTATAGTTGTTATCTTTCCCAATTGATATCAAAATGCGGATTGAATAAAGACAAGAAATACTCTTCTTAAGCAATTATTGTGTGCCGTGTGTGTATTAACATGTTACCAAGGAATAGAAAAATATTACTTAAAGCAAGCCGTATAGACGCCATAAACACTCAAGCAAGCGTCTCTTAGTTCCATTCAAAAATTCCCGACTGGTGCATGCACGGTGAATCAATATCGTTCAACCATCAGTCAGACTTGATTGCTTGATTACGATAAAACTTACAAAAGCGGTAGACATAACTTATAAATAGTAAAATGAAATAAATAAGTTCAAGGCAAGACTATCAGGATTTTTCTTAGTAAATAGGAAACTATGTATATAATGTAATTCCAGAACTTAAAATGGATCTAGTGATTCCCATATTAACTCTTCAGATCTCATAGGGGCAAACGGGCAGATGGTTCACCTGATTCTGTTCGCCTTTGAAGGTGATGCGGGGAGAGGGAAGTAGAGGGAGGGTTCGGGCCTCTTTCCCTCTCACGGTACAAAAAATATGCGAAATACGTACATATGTATTTAGGAATATACACGTATACGCAACAATTATATAAAGATACTAGCGGACCCGACAGACGTTGTCCTGCATGATATTTCAAGCGATTAGGATCAATATAGATAAATAACCTAGATACCGACTGCAGCGCCATCTGCCGGTCTGATTTGTGAATCTAAACCATTCCCAGATCCCCTTGAACACACACAAAAAATTTCATCAAAATCCGTCCAGTCGTTTGAGAGTAGTTCAGTGACATACACACTCACAGAAGAATTATATATATAAAGATGCTAGGGCCATTACATGTGCGTGATAGACACCTTAGTACTAACTAAAAAAAGTATAACTAAATAAATACAGCATGACAGCTTGTCAGTGTCGGTATATGAATAAAGAATAACAAATAAGAGATCAAGATTGTTCGGTTTCTTTACAATTTCATTAAAATTACATTTATGGTTATGTAATACTCGTATATACCTATAACTTAATCATTTTATATCCGAGATTACATTACATACAGGCAACAGTTTTTATAGATTTTTCCGCAAAAACATCCGCGTTCTTCTCTTTATTATAGCATAGTAATGAAGATATCTAAGACAACTAAACGACAGTGACACATATTAATTCGTTCTAAAAGATTTGTTTGTAGACGCAATTGGTGACTTTTTTCGTCTAATTTGCGAGCTATTTTGTTACTAATTGCGTGGATTTTAAAGTCCAAGTTGTTAAAAGCTATTTATCTGTCCTCTCTCTAGTTCGCGAAATATCTTTTATTAAGGGCGGTAATCCATTATCTGATACAATACGGAACAGTCTAAGTACAATGCGAACGAATGCTCAGTCAAATAAGAAGATAATCGACTTCGTTATATACTACCTCATAGTCGTTATTTATGTACGAGATTGAAAATTAGAAATATAAATAATTGTAATTTATCAATTATTTTTTCAAAACACTAAAGATACACCAATATGGCGGTTTGACAGTTATCTTTCTATTTGAAACACATAGTATATCTGCTACATAGCGCTTGTAGAGAAAACCATATTGTATAAAATCGTTAACTGTTACTAGGAGTAGGTGCCGGTGTTGCGCACATCCATAGGCCGATCGGTAACGGCTAACTATCAGGCAAACCATGAGCTTCTCAGCAAAGTGATTTGTACAATACTCAGAATGGTTATAAATTCGAATAGAAACATTTTGAACAAGAATCTATCTTTTGGTATCAGGTACCTATCTTTTGGCGGTAAAGTAGAATAGGTAATGTATCCAAAAGTCCTTTCGCCCTTCGGGTATTAATATTTTAAAGTTTTAAAGGAGTGTTTGTTAAATTACCATAATTCGCAAGACTTAGGGTTGGCGCTCAAGGCATTCTGGATGTTTACTTTTTTAAACCTGTGTCCCTGAAAGTGTAGGCAGAAGTGTAATGAATACCTACACTTTGTCAATGAGAATTTAGTCCCACTAACGTAATAGGGTACAAGCATATTGCTGTGAACAGGACACTAGGAGTTAAAGACGGGATAATTGTGAGTATACATTTTTTTTTAAAGAAAACTTCCGCACTAAGATTAATTCCTGTGTCGCGGCGACTTTACAGACATTGGAACAACAGACACAAAGAACACCCAGACTCAGAACAACAATTTGAGGATTACACAAAGTGTTGTCCCGTACGGGGATCGAACCCACAACACTCGGCGCGGCAGCGTATCGGCGAGGTGACCAATTAAACCGCTGCGCCATCCGTGCAGTCGTATTGAAAGGAAAGACGAGAATTAGGGCATGTAATGCAAGAAAAAGGCTACTGTTTTTACAGATGGATTGGGAAATGTGAGCAATAGCTCTAGGACGTCGCGTCGGGGTCGCATACATCTGTAACCCGAGCTGGCATGTAGCCGGAAGGTCCAAAGTATCTTCTCTCCAATATTTATTACAGATGTATTCAAGTGTTATTGATGTTTTGCAACAAGGTAGCAACTTGGACAAAATAACAACTTCTGACGTCATACATTGCTCATCCTCAAATCGTTAATTTTAATGTTTGGTTTGCCATTTAAGAGATAATAAGAAAACAAAGTATACAATCTGATTTGTGGGAGAAGAAAAAAATATTAGGGCTTCAATCAACAAAGAAATACTATAAATGGATTTTGTTTAAAGAAATTAATTTGTAAAGAATTTTGCGAAGTGGGGTAATGACTAGAGTTAGAACGAGGACTTGGTTTTCGCTTTTACCTGTTTGACACGACTTTGACTGACTTATGAACAACTAGATAACCAAAAAAGATTAAAACAAAGAACTTAGTCGTAATTGCTCCAAGTTTCTCAAATTGCTCAAATTTATCCCACGATCATGTCTTATTTGGCTACAATGAAACCACCGCAAAAGTACACTTTCAACAAAAATATATATCTGTCGACAATTGGCGGAGAAATCGCTTAATATACTAAAAAAAAAACAAACAGTAACATATAACCACCTTCTTTCTTGAAGTAGGTTAAAAAATTAATATAGGTTTAAACAACAACCGCGAATATTTCTAAAGGTTTTTAAAACAAAAACAGTTTATAAAACAAAAACATACTTTAGTATTAAGTATTTTTTTGTTTTATAAACTGTCCATTAGCAAAAACGACACGTTAAGGATTTTTATATCACACCTAGCGTCACAGAAGTAAGTGGATAAAACCTAAACTAAGCAGAGTGCGTTCCATTTCCATCAATTTCCATATGGCTTTGCGGAACAGATATCACACCGATATTAAAAAGATAGTAGTTCTATTAGGTGGCTCTAATCTAATTTATAAGTACTTGGCACACAGACTGCTAAATAAATAATTACTTTTATCATATATTTTATCGTTACATAATTAATTTTAACAAATATACTGCTATTTATACTTTATACTATAATAAAATAACATAAATGCGAAAGGAAGTTTGTTCTTTTTTATTTGTTTATTTGTTAAGTTAAACTACTGAAATGATCACCATAAACTTGTACATACATACCACAGGAACAGATAAGTAAATAGGTTACTTTCATTTCGGAAAATAGGACTGACTCGTGATAGACAACATAATATTCACACATGGATGAAAATACACGCAGAGAGACATTATTATTGAAATTGAATGTTTATTAATAAACTAGCTGTTACTTGGTATTTAACAACACGTGTGACAACCGCAATGCGCTGCCTGCATTTGAAGGTGATGAGGGATGAGGGTATGCGGGGATGGGAAAGAGAGGGGGATCAATAGATTTAAAAAAGGGCGGGGGCCAGGAGAGAGAAAAAAGGAGAGACGACAATCTGTTACAGGTAAACATGGGGTGAAGTTAAAAAACCTATAATGTTGGGGTGGTACGCATTAAGTACATTATTTCGCTAAACAATGCATCTTTGTTAGGTATTTTATTTAACAAAACTATGCAACGTAAGAGCATACATACAAGTACACAATAATAATAAAAAATAAACGTAGCGCTCTAGTAACAGGGCTAACCACCAGGTATTTGCAAACATTTTTAAACAAAACTTTACAACCCTACGTTATGATTAACGTAATTTATTTTCTTTACCAAGAAGCCTCTTTCATGTAAAAAGTATTTACTCGTTCCAGCTTTGCCTTCGATAATATAATCTGTAGCGCTTATGAAAGTAGGCACTTTGTTTCGAGTAAGTACCTTTTTTGTTACTTAATCTTGTTAATTTATTCATATTCTTTGAATGTATATTACATATTTGTGACTGTACCGCAATAAGATTTTAAAGATTTCTTTAAAGATGCTATGAAATTATTTTTAATGATTTTGCAAACACATATAAGCTTTCGATCATTCAGGCCGTATGTAGGTCATAAAGCACAAAAACCGGCTGCGAAATAAACTTTTAGATTCGTCTCATCTGAATTAAGAATATAAGAAGGCTGTAGGGGATCCCGGCAGCTTCCTTCTTAGCGTATTGCGTTAGGTTAATTAGTGACGGAACACCGTGTGGTTTTAGTCTGTTCTGTTCTGATACACGACCGTTAGCATTGCTTCAATGACCCGTGGGAGTTTTCAAACGGAAAAAAGATAAAGAAAGAATTGTGCATTCAGATTATACATACATACATACTTAAGCTAACGTCTGTCTACTAGAAGATGTAGGCAGAGGTCTATTGCATATTTTGCAAATTTGAATTTCGTCCCACTAACGTAACAGGGGGCAAGCCTAGTGCGTCATCCGGGCACTATATAAACATTCTGATAGATAACAGTCCGATCCTTAGTCGCCTTTCACGATATCCAGGTTAAGAGATGTGGTGGCTCTATTCTACTCTGCCGTTAACCCCACTACCACTACCCACTACTCCGGCTTAACTTAGAGGTGGACACGTGTCGAAATATACTAGGCACTTAAATATAATAATAATTGTCAACGCACTTGCTATTTTTGAATTGAGGGTACCATGGGTAGCGGTAGTCACTTACCCTCAGGTGAGACGTCTGCTCATTTACCCCTTTCCCATTATATATAAAAAAATATTAGTTTAGTTAAAATTGATGTCTGAACATACACAATGTATGTATGTAGAACATACAATATGGAAATGTGATGCGAAGTGAGGATGCTATAGAACGCCTGGAAGTGCTGGGAAGAATTGCTGGTCATTTACTGGCAGAGCTCTGATGCGCTGGACTGATCATAATTTGAACTTATTGTTATGATATTTAACTTCATTTCATAATTTAAAATTTCCCAATTTTAGGGTTTTTTTAATATAAACTGGTATCCCATTTTCCCTTTATATGTGCACATTTTTAATGTGTACCCACATTGTAATCTACATTGAAATACTACAATAATATATATGGCTATATTATTACAACATCTAATATAACATACATACAATATAATAAATTCGTTCTGCATTAACTTCTAAAACTAGAAACCCTTGAAAATGCCGGAAGGCGAAACCGGCCAGGTTTATTAAATAAATGTTGGGTAACAGTGCAAGTGATTTTACTCAAGAATAACTAAGTATTATTTAGATGTGTTTCCAATAATTCTCGTCGATCGTTGGAGAGATTTTCAAATGGGGATTATTTAATTCTTTATTTATATATTAGCTGTATATGCTCAGATATTATTTATAGAAACATAAAAACTAAATCAAATGTCAGTGGTGACCACTTGCATTGCATCCGGATGCTCTATAGCCCCACCATATATGTATAGTCTTCTTTATTGCCATAATACCAATATTTATGAATACATTAGCATAATCGAAAATTATAAAGTTATCTTACTACTGCTATAAATACCAAATATTGAATGGCTGTTTGTTACGCAATAAGGCCAAAACGACTGAAGGTGTCTGGATGAGTTTTGGCACAGAGGTAGATTATAGTCTGGAACGGCAAAAAGACCATTTATCCCGGCAAAATTATATATTATATTATATACATACATACATACACTCACGCCTGTATCCCCGAAGGGGTAGAGGTGTCTCAGCCCTTCGGGGATACAGGCGTGAGTCTCGCCGTCTGGATAAGTTGGGGTGGCATTGTTTAAAAAAAATAATCCTCATTAGAAGAAAATTGCAATACTCGTATGTATAGATACATAGATGGCTAGATTACCCACTTTTCAACCGACCTCAGAACTTTCGACTGCGTAAACCGATTTCGACGATTATTTTTTATTTTATTTGAGTGCTTCCCGTGTGGTCTCATTTCAATTTGGTCCAGTTCTGACAATGGCATCCATGAGTAAACCATATAAGTATTCAATTTGCATTAAGCATGTGCGCGACAAATGGACCGACCAACCGATTTGATGATTCTTTTTTAATGGAAAGGCTGTACTTCAAGTGTAGTTAGATGAGAGTTTGGTCCAGTTGTGACAATGGCATCCATGAGAAAACCATATTAGTCTTAAATTTTATGATAGACACATTGAAGTCGGTTGACTACTTTTTAAAAGTCCGATTATAATCGTAGAAAAGTATTTTTTGTTCCTCTTAGTTACTTGTTTTATAGTTGTGGTGAAATTACTTCCTACTTTGCCTACGAACCGAGACCCTTTGAACTCTGTGAAATAGAATGAAACACATTGACTTCTCTGAACACAATGGCAAAGTTGTTTTAGACACTATACAAAAACAAGTTATTTTGACTTTCAAGTGATTCCACGAATAACAACAATCTTCTTTCAAAGGCAAAAAACCAAAGTGGCGATAGCGTGATGGCTGAGGCGTCGGACTTGCGATCAAGTGGTTGCGGGTTTAAACCCCACCCAGTACACTACCGTCGTACACTCACCTCTAACACAAACATTGTAGTTTCTCTCAGGGGGTTGACAAGAATACTGGTAATATATATATATATATATATATATATATATATATATATATATATATATATATATATATATATATATCTACGAATTGGTAGGCAGAGATGTTTTGCACTCATTTTGCCCCAGATAATTAAAGTATGTAATAGGGGGCAAACCTAATATAGCTTAATCCGATCCCTTAGTTGCCGTTTACGACACCCACGGGAAGAGATAGACTGGGCCTAATCCACCCCCAAAACCCCGAGATCCACCCAGCCAAATAAATCAATTTGAAAATCTTACTCTTTTTTCAGGATGTCCTGTTAGAAATTATTCAGTTCTACTAAGTCTGGTCATAAATACTGTTACATAAAAAAAAAACAATATAACATTTGAATTTCGAATCTGTCGTTGACTCATTGTGCTGTCTCACTTTCGCGCCAATCGGTTTTAAGTAATGTTATGAAAATGGAGTGGGGTAATAAGAAGAGAACGAATTGTTGTGATAGTATTACACGAAATAGATATGTAACCAAGTTATTTTTTTTAAACTGTGCATGCGCTTGGTGTTAGTCGACTGTTTGAGTACCGGGCCAACAAGGTGAGTTGAACAAGGTGAGACGGTTCTTCTCGCCCGAGCATCTGTGTCTGTTATATAAGACCCAGGTTCGCTCCTGCGTGGAGTACTGCTCTCATCTTTGGGATAGCTATGCGCAGTATCTGCTTGACGCTCTCGATCGGTTGCAGCGACGCGCAGTCCGTATTATAGACTGTCCTGAGGTCACCCAGTCTCTTGAGCCTCTGCAGTTGCGAAGAGATGTCGCCTCTATGGCAGTTCTCTATCGCCTACATCACGGGGAGTGTTCTGACGAGCTCTTCCAATTGGTCCCACCTTCTCCCTTCCTCTACAGGACTACACGTGCTGGCCTGAGGAGTCACCGTTTGCGAGTCGAAGATATGCGATCCCGAACGAAACGGTTTGGCTCTTCTTTCCTGTGCCGATCAGTGAAAGCCTGGAATTCCCTACCAGCGCACGTGTTTCCTTCCCAATTTGATCCCGGGTCTTTTAAGCGGGGCGTGAAAAAGCATCTCACCAGGCCGCCATAGTGTGGGTCACCATGCTGCATTGACTAGACATGCAATGAGGATGGTGACCACCACTCTTGGACTCCATTTATTGCTTACCATCAGGCAAAGTGGAGTCATTATGGTAGGCTTACGAATAAAAAAAAAAAAAAAAAAAAACCTAGAACCATGTCTCGCATTTTAAAAGATGTCTTAGTATTTGCAGACTATAATATATAAAATGAATAGGTCAGTAAAATAAAAACAACTTCTTAAGCGGTACGCAAAGGAAGGTCACAGAATTTTTTTATTTACTGACCAGATTTTGTTCACTATTAAGCAATATTTTGACAAGCAGAATGACTCAAAATTTATTCTCAAAGCTCTGCCAGAAACTTCTCAATTAGTCAGCAAAGTATACCGTGGGCGTTATCCGACGTCAGTGATGGTTTGGTGGGGTGTTAGCTACTAAAGAGTGACTGAGGTATATTTATATGAAATAGGTGTCAAAACATCGGCTCAAGTACAGATATCAAAATACAATTTTTAAGAAGGTGGAACAACCCTACGTTGCCTAACCAAGAAGGGTCCTTTCAGCAAGACTTAGCACCAAGTCCTAAAGCTCGATTCACTCGAGCGTGTTTAGAAACTGGAGTTTCTGACTTCATCGGAGCTGAAGACTGGCTGTCATCTTATTCCGACCTTAATTCGCTGGATTATGATTTATGGTATTTTAGAGAGTATTGCATGCTCTGAAGGCCTTGATAATTTGGAGTCCCAGCGAAGATTTTTCCCATGGAGAGAGAGCGTGTTTCCATTGATAACTGACCCCAAAGTTTAAAGGACTTTAATAAAGCCAATGGAGATAATTTTGTATGAACTTCGTGTATTTCTTAATGATGTAATATTAATGTATTAACTAACACACATAATGTATTAATTTTTTTATGCGACAGAATGAAAAATATTTTTACTTGTAACAATAATTATGGCAAGACTAGGTATATTGGTAAAGCCATTCCCAGTTTTACACACTTTTACGGTCACTGCTCCGCTCCTAGGAGTCTTAGTGTGATGTTTTAAAGCCTATATTATTCCTTAATGTTTTCCTAAATATTTTTATGATCAACAAACTTTAATTAAGGCTACACTATTGAATGTAAAAATATGGTCCCGTTAACATGTATTTTGGTGTGTGCTTTGTTGTTTGTCCTTAAATAAATGAAATAAAAAAAACAAACAAACATCTTCAGCTTTATGATATTAAATTGTTGCTCTCTTGAGTATGATGATATTTGGCCTAGAGCCTTATTTAGTCAACGGGCTATGCTAGGATTTTTCAAATTTAATGAGCGCGTTCAAACTAACAAAAGAAGTAAGATTTTGAATGCGATTGGAATATAATATCGGTATTTCTACCTTTTACGATAACAGAGTAATTTCTATATTAATATAATTCCAGTGATTTGTCTCATTGTCATGTAATATAATTGTACACACGGAAGCGCTATAAATAATGGTGTGTTTGTTGGTTGTAGGTAGGCACCACAAGGCTGTTCGTCTAGACAACCTTGTTGTGACTCGATAAATAGATGTTGACAAATGATTGTTTGTTAGCAGGAACAAATATTTCATAACGATATATCATATTTTGGGTAATGAATTCAAGTTATTATTTAAACAATTTTAATAGTGCTTTCCAGTTTCCTCCAAAAACGGTAGCAATTTTTTACTAAGGTGTAACCATGTCTTATATATTTATTTTTATGACAATACTGGGTTTTATCCGCTATTTTGTACACGACGAATTTAGAATCAAGTATCTATATCTTTATATATGCAGAGACGCATTAACGTTGAGCCTCTATTTTAAGTTAGACCTCTAATTCATGCAGTTGTTTTTGCATGATGAGTGCACAAACATACAGACAGACAAAGACTGACTTTAGCTTCTGTTGCTCTAATAAAGAACTATAAATATTAGTTTATCTTCAATATCTATAATGTACAGACAGCCTGTTACAATTGTATTTTATGTATATATAGAAAATATAATGGTACAACATATTGTAGAATTTATTGCTACCGATTATGTTTTTGCAAAACTCTTGATTTAAGAATCAAATCTCCGTTATTATTAATCTGATAATATAATAATCTATGACAATACTTATGAACAACTTATATTTGATTGTATCGGATACATTTCTTTTGGAAGTTTCGTATCCTTGAGGCGTAAGACTATACTAATTGTAATTTACCGCTAAGCTGTTGCTCACACTTCCCATTCCAACCATATTAGTAATATCCTTTGCCTTTCCTGCTATTCACTTTCAATGCCCTCAAAATTATCCTCTCTTGAATTCCTATAGTGTCCAGTAGATCGCAAACTTGAGCTTGAGCCCTATAACATTAGTGGAAGTAAATTCTAATTGGCAAGATGCACCTCTCCTGTACGCTCACCCCTGAAGGTGGTAGGCCCACTTCAGGGATACAGGAGTGAGCGTCTACTGAGATCACACAGTTATAAAAATCATCTGTACGGGCTAACAAAACTACCAATTTATTACCTAACACTGCCATCTGAAGCTGTACCTTCATTTAATAGCCAATGCATACTAAACAGTTGACGTCAATAATAACGGTATTTAAAAAGAAATTATAAAAGGTACATGAAATCAAAAAACGAAAAAGCGGTTACACCGAGTAATCAAAATGTGTTTAACTGGCCTGTTCCTCCCCAATCCAAAGAAAGGACTTGGATTTGTAATGTTAGATTATGCACTGGTAATAAATCTACCTATATTCTTTGCTAAATACAACCTTAACACCTCGAATCAATTTGACAAATTATAACTTGTCAAAATCTATTATAATATTCAACTGATGAATTTCATTATCTGTCAATTGATGTATTGTGGCTGTTTGTTTTTATATTTCCTTCAAGAAGTCTTTGCTTACCTCCACCAATTTAATGTAGGTAAATACCTAGTTAAATTTGATGTATGTTTATATTATAAGTCAATTCTGTATAAAAAAGTGTCTTGCAGCGAAAGTGTGAGTAACGATACACGAATAAATACACTACACTTAAATATTCGTCTGTGGCTTGTAACCTAATACATGTTCAATCACGCTTGTCACCTCTGGGCTAGTATAAATGTCATTCTATTATAAGGTGCTTTGCCCCTCGTCACTCAACTCGTGTTAGCTTACCCCTTTCAATGACCCTTGTTAATTTATCATTTAACAACGTACAATGTTATTTAAACTTCGTTTATGGATAACCAGAGTCTTAATAGTTCAAAAACTATAAAGTATGTGGTCAACGTTGCGGCCATTTGAAGGGGACAGTGTTTATAACAGCTGGAATCTGTGGTAAGGTACAATAGTCAAATTTTAAAGGGTTTGAGGCCATGCGTGCACAAGCGATTTTCTGTGAGGCCATGGTATAACTTTCGTAGAGCCGGCCTATAAGCATGTCTCTCCCAAGACTGAGACTGACTGACTCTGATTTTTAATACACTATCTAACGACACATCAAAAATGGGTTAACCGTTTAGTCGTTACGAGGGCACATAATAACGGACATGTAGGTTAAAGAGATAACAGTGGTAGAGCCATGCTTAGGCACAAGTGGGCCGGCTCGACCGGTGCGATACCACGGTTTCACAGAAAACCGGTTGTAAAGTTTTTTTTTTTTTTATGTGATAGGGGGCAAACGAGCAGACGGGTCACCTAATGGTAAGTGACTACCGCCGCCCATGGACACCCGCAACTCAAGAGTCACAAGTGCGTTGCCGGCCTTTTAGGTAGGAGTACGCTCTTTTCTTGAAGGTTTGAAGGTCGTATCGGTTCGGAAATACGGCAGGCGACAATTTGTTCCATAAGCTGGTTGTGCGAGGCAAAAAGCTTCTGGAGAAGCGCACAGTGGTGGAGTGCCAATGGTCCAGGTGATGGGGATGGATATTTTGTCGCGTAGGACGATGGCGGAAACCAGCAGCCGGTATAAGTCCGAAGAATTCCTCTGAACACTCCCCATGATACAAGCGATAGAGGATACAGAGCGAAGCGAGCGAAGCCCATAGGAAGGAAGCTTCGCAAGGAGCGCTTTGTGCCAGACCCGATCGAAGGCCTTCGCCACGTCCAAACTAACGGCCAACGCTTCCCCCTTGGTCTCGATCGCCTGTGCCCACCGGTGAGTCAAGTAAACAAGAAGATCACCAGCTGAACGACCCCAACGGAAGCCGTATTGTCGATCATTGAGGAGAGGATCCGAGTGATCTCCTTTTTTGGGGATTGGGTGCACTAGAGCTGTCTTCCATGAGTTCGGGACTACGCCAAGAGAGTAGGAAAGCCGATAAAGGCGCGTTAAAACCGGTGCCAACTCTGGAGCACACGTCTTCAGCACGATAGGAGAGATTCTATCGGGCCCACTCGACTTAAGAACGTCGAGGGAAAGAAGCGCTTTACGCCCTGCCCTTTGTATAAACCGGACTTCCGGCATTCGGCTCTCGCACTGCGGTATGGTCGGCGGTGCATTTCCCCCGTCGTCCAGGGTCGAGTTGGACGCAAAGAGTTTGCCCAGAAGATCGGCTTTTTCTTTAGCGTCGTGGGCCAACGAATTATCTCTTATGTGTGGAAGGGATGGCTAACAAAAGTTCCCCTGGACAGCTTTGGCAAGAGACCAGAATGCACGAGTCCTGGAAGGGAGACTCACTAGTTTCTTGCCAAATCTGCCGATGTGAGCCGACTTCGCCCCAGCAATTACTCTTTTGAGGGACCTGGAGGCAAAGTTAAATTGCTTCTTTAATGTGCTGGTCTTTACATACCATGCTGTCGCTGCATTAGCCCATGCTTGGTAACATTCCTACTTTCGGCGGGACGCCGCTTTGCAGGTTCGACTAAACCAGGGCTGGGACTTGCCACCTGTGGGAATCAAGGAGAATGGAATGAAAAGTTCCATACCCTGAAGCACAACATATGCGACAGAGTCGGCAACGATATTGGGATCATCCGGCGAGAAGCAAACCTGCCTCCATGGGTAGGATGCAAAGAATGTTCGCATTCCATCCCAGTCTGCTGACCTATAGTGCCATACCTGGCGACTGCCTGTAACTCGCGGCCGTAGCGAGTGAACGAGTGTCACTATACTCCTAATCAGGCAATGGTCCGAAGAGCAAAGAGGAGCCTCATCGGATACTTTGTAGCCGTCAGGATGTGAGGTCAGCAGAAGATCCAACAGTGAAGGCACGTGGCTTTCTGCATCTGGGATTCGCGTAGGCGTTGCTACCAGCTGCGTCAAGCCATATGCCAAGGCGAAATCGTGAACAGATCTTCCCGCATGATCGGTTTTGCGCGAACCAAGCCATTCGGCGTGATGGGCGTTAAAGTCGCCAAGAATCACGATCTCTGCGGATGGGACCTGCTGGAGCACTGAGTCTGTAGCCATTTGGACGTGGTCGATGAGTCGGTCCGTTTCGGCATCACCGCTATGGGACCTGTAGAGGCATAGGTAGATGCGGGGATGGTCGTCGCAGTCTACACGTAGCCATAAGATGGAGAGGTCCTTACCTTCAAGATTGCCGAGGCGGCGAGAAGTGATATCATCTCTAACGTACACGCATACACCAGCCTTAGGAACAAAGGAGTGTTCCAGTCCGTACCAAGGGTAGCAGAGGTAGAATGAGTCCGCTGGAGATGATATCTGCGTCTCGGTTAAAAAGAGCAAGGCCGGCTTTGCTGTCACAAGGTGGTGGTGGACAGTGTCGAGGTTAGAATGTAAGCCCCTGATGTTACAAAAATCCACGGTAAACGTGACAGGGGGTGCCATGGTATGCCTTCTCTTGCCCCGAGCAGATTTTAAGAGCGCAGTTGAGCCCCCCCCCCCAGAGTACGAGGGGCAGCCTGGGCGTCCACGCTCAGGTATAATCCGTACTGATCCATTCGTGCCTAAGCATGGCTCTACACTTAAAAAAGTAACATTTGCGTTGCATTTCATGCAATGGTCTAAAACCCGTTCTGTCGGGCCCTTCGGCAGACGTGTTAAATTTATCATAATTTGTCACAAGTTGTAGCAATTACATGTAAACTTCTAGTTCTGTTAATTGGTAGCTATCAAAAAAGAATTAGTAACTAACTAAATCCATTAAGTGCATTTCGTGTTACGTGTATGACCCAATTCATATTTATAAGGAAATTTAAAGTCAGAGCTGCCCGCCTTTGAGAGTGATGAGGAAAGAAAATAGAATAGAAGAAGAGATGCGGGGAGGGGAGAGAAGAGAGGGACAGTTAGGCTTGCGGAATCCTCACTAATTTCGTTGCTTCACAACCGGCCGAGCCGGCCCATTCGTGCCTAAGGCTTAACAAAAGCCTCTCAAAAGCTTAACAAAAGATCTTAGGGTACTCAGGGAGTCAACCATGCCTGCGCCTGAAGAAGAAGAGCCTGGTAGGTGGTCTTAGACTGTATGTGCACACAACATACTAACATCTTATTTAGCTTCTGTCCAGATCTACGAAGATCGTTCAACAAGTACACTTTCCAGGAAGGTCATCCATATTAAAGTTAAAATAGTGAAGGCATAATAAATGTATTTGTGTGACTTTATAGTGACTTAAAGAATGAACTTACATGTTTATTATGTAACTAATTAAATGTTCCACTTTATTTCATGATCATAGTCATTCAGTCTATTGCAGTCCACTGATTGACATAGGTCTCACAACATGCACCATAGCACCCGGTGCACCGCCTTTGCATCCAATCTATCTCAGCTACCTTCCTATTTCATTTATATTGTCTTAATTTACTACTTATACTATAATTATAAAGAATGTAAAAATACACGCATACGTATACAAAAGATAAATGACCATCCAAATACGTAGATCTTAAAACGATTATTTTAAACACACAATTATTCGTGCATATGTATGTATGTAGAAGTGTGTACTGTGTCCTAATGTTTTTTATAACATTGATAGAGACGAACAGACGGATCACCTGATCGTAAGCGTAAACCTCCGCCCATGGACACCTACAACTCAAGAGTCGTAAGTGCGCTGTCCGCCCTTGAGGATGCCCTTGGGGAATAATTATGACTACTCATTCACATCACAGGTTCATTTTTTAAATACATATTATTCTTTAATAGCTGTACTATCAAATGTAGAGTGTCATTTTAGTAGCACTGCCTGATTTATTTATCTACCCTATATTTGTGCTCTTGTAGTATAATAAAAATTATAGGGACCTGACTGACCAAGTTTTAAATAAATAGTACATACAAACGTTGTATGAAATTAAATGTATTAAAAATTTCGTGATTATAAAAATATATTGAATTGGGTAGAGGGCTTGGGACCTCTTGGTAACAGCCTGTTCGAGTTACAGGTATTATACTTCCCAATCTATCCGTATAAGTAATATTCTTTTCCTTCTACTGCCTTCCTACTTTCTTCCCATCTTCATTTCTTGAAGTACCCGGTTGACGGGTGATTAGTGGGCCCGAAATTGCAAAATGTGTGTGTTTGATACACCTGAACGTGTTTGTTTGTTTAATTTATTTCATATACGTTTGTATTATTACCCTGATTTGTGTTAGACGCATATTAATATCATTCGTATTTATACCCGTATTTCCTTTTATGTATGAACATTACTTCTTAAATAACTCCATAATCTGTAAAACAACAAACTTATGATACTATGACGTAAAACCATAGAATATAAATATGCAAAAATAATAATTCAATAAAGAGCAATTTGAGATATTAAAGAATCAGAATAATGGAGTAATTATACCATATTACCTTAAATAATAAGGGTTTATTTATGTGAATACAAAATGTTAATTTAAAGTCAAACTTAAAATTGTATATGTATATTAACAGTAAGTACAGTATTTTGTTAATCATTCGTATATCAAAGATAACGTAAATCATTTTTATTTGACAAATTTTATTTGGGGAGGATTTTCCGGGAGAATATCGATCAATTCTTAACCCTTCTACTTTTCTCTTTCAAACTATTATTATATACGTAGTGATAATAATTAGTATACATTCATATTTTTATGCATTTTGTAATAATTGTCATTAAATTCCAGTAAAGATTCATAAACTCAAAAGCCGATTCGATTGTAGGTAGAGGTGGCTCATATGGAGGTTGCTTCGGTGTTCGGTTCAAAAAGATATAAGAATGTATTTAAACACAATAGAGTGTGTGTTACAAAGTATATCAGTATATCATCGTCCCTATGGAATGTGTGTTTGTAAATATATCATCATTATCATCACTGTCTGCATCAGTGCATTTTGAGTTATTCGTTCATAACGCTCATAACCAAAAGGTATCCAAAACCGACAGACTTAGTTTATGATCGAACTACAATAAAGCAAGTCAACCACTTGCTTTATTTATTTTTAAAGACAACTTCAGCATTAGAAATTACTCTTGTGTAGCGGGTGACTTGACACTTATAAATAACGGACACAGAGAACACCCAGGAACAGGGCTACCATTTGTTGAACACATTTTTTTTACACGAACCCACGACCTCTGGCTCAGAAGTCAGGATCCCTAACCACTATCAAATCAAAATTACCCAAAAAGAGCTTCTGTTCCATTCGGTTTGCATCCATCGTCGACCTGCAATATTAATAATGGCGCCTTACTTGTTGGTGGACTACCTACGTCAAAATATATTGTTATCGAATTATTGAAGCTATTAAAACTGATACGAAGGTTCTGAGTGCTAAGTGAGAGTTCATTATTTGTGGAAACGGCGAAGTTAACAAGAATTTATAACTCATACAATAACCGTCCTTCGCTCTATGAAAATAAAGTACTTTTTTCCATTATCATTCAAAACCAAATAGTGAAATCGAACTCAGCCCTCTGGCATGTTTACTAGCAATATGGTAGTTTCCTATGGTTAAAATAAATATTATTAAAATTTTCGACAAATTGTGTTAGTTACCAACGTTACCAAGACTGTCATTATATTTTTTATTGTCAAACTAAACCTTGAAGGTTTGTCAAAAGCGAAGTATGACGTCATACTTTACTAAACACAAACTATTAAACTGAATTGATGACAACTGATTTGTTATTTAGTGAAAAATATATTCTCTACTAGTTACCGGAGCTGCTTGTATGTACCTAGTTATTATTTTTGAGCTGAACCTTAATTCTTAAAAAAAAAATAAGTAGCCTCAGTCTCAACTTATAACATTAGCCGTCGGCAACTGAAAGTCATGTGAAAACCTGTAAACCCGTTCCGGAGATTTGCAGAAACTAAAAGATAGATAAACAATTTAAACTACTAACTTTGATTTACCTACGTGACATTTCTAAGTGACATCAATTTTTTTTATTGGTATATATTAATAAAGATTGCTGAGACAATCTCAGCAATCTTTATTATTAATATAATGCTCTGAAATTCGATCTAATAGATCACTTTGCACATATACCTACATACATTTGATAATAAAGATTCTTGAAGTAACAATCGATGAAAATTGCAACAATTAAACGTTTACCAGTTCGAAGCAGTTTATACTGGTTATTAGCAGTGTAATCTAGATCTATCCGGTTTTTATTAAACAATCAAACGTTAACTCAGTAACCACAGGTTTTGGAGCATGTAAATTTTCCAGTTATTCATTTGTTTATAAGTACGTTCGTACATAGGTATAGTTGTCTCAGAACGGTAGATCTCGCAAGCCCATATAGTTTCTGAGTTAACTGCTAAAGGTAAATTTTATTTTTACAACTTCTTAAGAATTCAAGTCCTGGAATGCGAATACCAAGTTTCCGTAAACAAAAAGACGCTTATAAAAACGCACGACACAGACGCAAGATACACACGATGACTGAACAGTGACGTTTGAACTTTTAATCCGACGAAAGGAAACTTAAAAATATATTTTTTTTCTTGCGCTAAGTTGGTAAACAAACATGACATACGGTCTGCATATGGTTTATACATACCGCATACCTATGTATGTATGAATTGAAATACTAGATACTTTACTTTAGTTGTGTCATGTGTCACAGAAATATATACAAAATATATTTCTTATTATTCGTTATTGGCGTATACGTTTTAATCGTCTACATCTTCATGAGGTGATTTTGAAGACAAACGCCTTCAAATTAGTATATAATCTATAAAAAATCATTCAAATTTTATTTTTAAAATATCCGAAAAATAAATGACTTCATAGGAACACCACTTCATACAAAGTTCTGTATAAGATTCGTTATCTGTCTGCGATTTTCTTTAAAATTTATTGACGAATTTACTTACTATTAAGTTTAGTTAAGTTAGGAATAGACTACAAACAATTATACTCCCCCAAGGTAAAAATTAACAAATTAAGATACTTTATTATAATTTACGTTCAATGAAGTCGGTAATACTTTTGAAAGTATTTTTTCTTATGATATACATAGGTGGACAGGCGAACAGATGACAGACTGATGGTTAGTGAACCGCCGCCCAAGAACACTTGCAACTCAAGATTCAACTTACAATACTTCTCTATATTACATAGTAACTCTCTATCAATCGAGTCTCTTCAAGTCACTTACTATCATATAACCCGTCTGTTCGCCAATATCCCAATATCATTAAAAACAAGAAAAAAAAACACTCACTCGCACCATGACCGGTGTTAATACTCTGGTCGTGCCGACCCGACGTTCAAACGTAGGTTCGAATACTTCAAACTTTTGTTTTTAGTTTTTTTTATGCGATATCAGAAATATCCTGGCAATCGATAATTCGAGTTGCTCGCCGTTGAGTGCGATCTAGAGGGAGAAGCTGGTACTGGGGTGCAACTACATAGAGATGAGAACATTATCCCATATGCGGTTGAACCTGCTTCTTATACCTACAGTACTATATTTTTATCACTGTTCTTTATTCGACTTGGTTTAGGCTGTTATTTTTTTCGTGTGTTTGTATGTGCGATGTATGATGTTTCTTTATCATGCGTTAGGCCTCTTCATGAATTTCGCCATGTAAGGGGTCAATTGAATTGTCCTAATTGTATTGGTACAGGTTGTGGAGGCTGGTTGTGAAAGACAGCGTAATAACATAGACTTATTTTATATCTTTTTCATTATTTTTACTTTTTCTGGTTTGACAGATGGACAAAGATGAAGAAAAACAAATGTTTAGAAGATTTTTCGTGCCTACATTAAAATTGCAAATTAAAATACCGATATGTTCTCACTTTTGTTGTAATAACAAACTTTTATTTCCCTCAGTGTCCTACTCCACTTTTCAAGGGAAGTTTGATGAGCAAATTCTTTTATCTAATTACTCAGAAAAGCCTCACACAATCTTTGATAACTTAAATTCTAGATAACGGCTCAGTACATAGATAATACTAAAAAATGTCATTAAGAAGTGGGTTAAGGTGTGTGTAGCTTTCCCAGCGGTTTCCCTCGTATTCAATTTTAATTTTATTTCACCATTTTCATGCAATAAACTATATAGGTCACTAGATTTAAATTAATTAAATATATAATAATAAGAATAAAATAAACTGCACGGACTGCGTATCGGTTTAAGTAGTCACCTCACTACCACGCTGCCGCACCTAGTGTTGTGGGTTCGATCCCCGCGCGGGACAACTCTTTGTGTAATCCTCAAATTGTTGTTCTGAGCCTGGATGTTCTTTGTGTTCAACAGGAAACAGGAACAGGAAATGGTCCAAGTGCGGGAGTTCTTTTTAAAATAATAAATAATAATGGATGATTTGAAACTATTTGCCTCCAGTAAATTACAACTGACAGCGTTACTAAAGGTGACTGAAAACTTTAGTAACTCTATCAAGATGGAATTTGGTGTAGACAAGTGTGCAGTCATGCACGTAAAGAAAGGCGTAGTAGTAGAATCTGAAGGAGTTGAACTTTCAGATTCAACTAAACTTAGATCTCTTTCTGCTGCTGAAACCTACAAGTATCTAGGTATATCACAGTCATTGGGAATACCTGAGTCTAGTGTGAAACAGGCATTGCGGGACCGATTTTTTGGCCGCCTGAAAAAAGTACTTAAAAGTCTTTTGTCGGGCGCTAACAAGATACGCGCCTGCAATAGTTGGGTTATACCAGTTCTCACGTATTCCTTTTGTATGCTCAGATGGACTCAGACTGAACTAGATGCTATTGATAGGCGAGTTCGTACACTGATGACTGCATTTCGAATGCACCATCCGCGGTCATCGGTAATGAGATTGTATATCCCGCGAAAGTTTGGAGGTCGTGGTCTTTTAAACATTAAGACCCTACAAAATCGCGAGATATACAACCTCAGAGAATATTTTCTTCATACCGATGTAGAAGTGCATCGTAATGTTGTAGCAGTGGACAAAGGACTTACTCCGCTCGGTCTGGCTAAAGAGAACTGGCGCAAACCTGTAGTACTCAGTACTAATGATCGCACGGAGGTATGGAAGGGCAAACAGCTCCATGGTCGGTTCTATCGGGCCCTAAATGGGTCTGATGTAGACGTAAAAGCTTCTACATTCTGGCTACGGTGTGGTGATCTTTTTGGAGAAACTGAAGGTTTTGTCTTTGCAATTATGGATGAAGTTGTTATGACGAATAACTATCGAAAATTTATTCTGAAAGACGGTACGGTCGACATATGTCGGGCATGCCACCGTCCCGGTGAATCTATCAGGCATATTATTTCTGGTTGTTCTCGTCTTGCAAACGGTGAGTATTTGCATAGACATAACCAAGTGGCCAGAATAGTTCATCAACAACTTGCCCTTAAATACAATCTTGTGAGTTTAGAGGTGCCATATTACAGGTATGTGCCCGACCCAGTTCTCGAAAATGGTCATGCTACATTGTATTGGGATCGATCTATCATCACTGACAGGACTATAATTGCCAATAAGCCTGATATATTCGTGATAGACCGATTAGAGCGCCGCGCAATGATTGTCGATATTGCTGTTCCTCATGACGATAATCTCGTGAAAGTTGAAAAAAATAAACAAATAAAATATTTGGATTTGTCTCACGAGATTGTCGATATGTGGAATATCGATTCGGCGATCATTGTTCCGATAATCATATCTGCTCACGGATTAATAGCTAAGAGCCTCGACCAACACCTTAAGAGGCTCTCGTTAGATGGTTGGATCAAGGGACTGATGCAGAAGGCAGTTCTCCTTGACACGGCCCGCATTGTCAGGAGGTTCCTATCTTTGGAGCCCTAACCACCGGTGTCTTGGTCCCTGTACCCGGTGTCGGTGGTCCACTATTTTTATATTTTTAAATGTATTTTATATTTAAAAATGTAATTTATATGTATATTAACTAGAATAAAGAGATAATAATAATAATGTTTAAAGCAATATTCTTTTATTTACATATATTATTGGTAATTAGGAAACAAACCTTACGTTTCATTTGTTGTTTTTGCGTTTTACATATTTCATATTTGTTATTGAATGAATCGTGAACTTCGTCAAAGTCAAAACAAGTAATATCCATTATTAGTTGTTTTGACTTTAGAATGTAATGTTGTGATGGGGCGAGGGCTCGGACCTCCCGGCTACAGCCAGTTCGAGTTACACGTATGCGACACCGACGACAGCGATGTCCGCAACTTATTACTTACACTTCTCAATCCACCTGCATAAGAAGTATCTCATTCCTTCTATCCTTTCCCTAGTTTTATAACAAATGCGGGTCTTTAATACACCTGTCCTACAGGAATACAGGTATATCAATTAATATAATGAGTCCCGTCTGAGTTGTTCTTTGTGGAAGATTAATTAGGGATTCAGTTTAATAGTAAAGATAAGTTTACACATCTGACGCCCGACTGCCTGATCCTAAACTAAGCAAACCTTGTACTATGATAACCAGAAGACAGTTGATAAACCTTCTAATATATTTCTAAATACATACACATTATAGATTAATTATTTCATTTAGGTGTGCGTTTTATTTTTGTGTTTATCTTTACTGTTATTTTATTATTTTCATTTTACACATTTGTACATATTTTACAGTCTTCTCGAGTCCATATCAGTTTCAAAATTTTATGCTTCAATAACATCCACAGAATGTTTAAATGTCAATGGTTGTTAAGCTATGCTTATTTAAACATTTGATTTGGTTAATTAAAATAACTAATTTTCTTCAGTTACCGCGCTTAGTGTGAGTCACTCCAAAATTTAATGCAAACTTAACTATGACACACTGTTTTCAAATAAGTCTTTCAACTACGAGCACAAGATTCAATAAATTGCAAAATTGTGTAAAATTTTATTTTTAATTAGTTCACAACCGCTGGCCCTTACGTGTAAAGTAATAATACCTAGACACATCTCTCTCACGGGCGTCTGATCCCAAACTATGAGCAGAGTTTGTACTAACTAACTAACTGCTAACCAACATAACTTACAAACTTATATAAGTATGCAGTTAACAAGACAAGTTATTCTGCGAGATCTTGGCCTTATTCAAGGCAAGCGCCTTTACAACATTTAATTTAATTTACGTTATTATACGACTAATATAAGAACGATTTACGCTTTTTTAGTAACTAGCGGGGCAGATAGATATATGAATGCATTAGGCTGTAAAATTACACTCAGTGTCACTCTCACTGCTTCGCTTCTTAAGGCCGAAGCTTGATCTTAATCAGACTGGCCTGTTGGTCTAGTGGTTAGTAACCCTGACTACCGAGCTTATCCTTTGTTATTTAATCCCGATTCTTGCTGCTCTTTGTGTCCGCAGCATCAAGTTTATCAAGGCCCTTGCGACACAAGCAATAGACATAGTTGTTCTTACAACTTTTGGTGGACAACTATCCTCATAATGCGTTAATACACGTGATTAATGATCACATTGCTCAGTACTTCAGCAATTTACTACATATTACAGAAAATATTCATTGTTCGTGGGCTTAATGTAAACGTTACATTGACATGCATGATACAAAAGGAGGAGTTGAGGTGCTCTATGTAAGGTAAATCTCTCAACAATATTAAATGTTAGACTTCGTTTTAATAATAAAATCATTACATATGTCTATAATAATCTCATTACATATGTCTATAATAATCTGAATTCAAATGGTAAATGTTAGCCTCGCACATTCAAATACACAAATTTAACGCAATTTCTTATGTGCGTATCATTAAGAATTTTATAACAAGAGTAAGTAAGAATGCATTGATAATATTACTCGTTATACTAGGGCTACTTAAACAGTTGCTCGTCTACGCAGATATCGTTGTTCAAAAATAATAAAACAAAACAAATGATAACTGTTTTGACGTCTCCTCGAACATTGCTCATAAGTATGGAATCCAGGTTACTATTTATATTTACCGAGAAAAAGCAATTTAAAGTTCTTTTTTGAGATACATATATACTCAGTTTTGGTCCCGAACCTTTATAGATTGCGTAGAGATGCTCAATAAAATTGGAGGAGGAGAACCGTTTGCGCGTCCAAAGAAAACAACTCCATAATGTTCTCAAAACAATTTGTCTACCAACTTGCATTTACACAGAAAACGCACGTGTAAACAGAGTGTGTAAATTACAGTCATATAAATGATATCCTTCACTAGTATTAACTCAACTATATTTTGCAATCAGATATTTGACCAAAATAAATTTTAACTGTCTACAATGTTATCCTTATCCTAATTTAGTATAGTTAATGAATTAAATTAAAGATAGAGATTTGCCCAGATGTTGCAAAGTATTTTCGTAGCTTATGTGTAATATATAAAATTCTCGTGTTGCGGTGTTTGTTACCAAACTCCTCCGAAACGGCTGGACTGATTTTTATGAACATTTGTGTGCATATCTGGTAAGTCTGAGAATCGGCCAACATCTATTTTTCATACCCATACAGATTTTTGTTTTACGCTATGTTTAATCCTACATATTGTGACTTCTATTCCTTTTCAAGGTGAAGATTGTCTTCAAATAGCGACTCCCTGTCCCTTTAAGTTTAAATAATACTCTAATAATGTCGAAGCTCTTAAATAAATATACAAAACACAGGCACAAATGTCTACTTATATATATATATATATATACACTTTTATATACAATAACACGAAGGTTATTTATATACACAATTTTGCAAGAATTCTTAATGCTCCTCTTATATGGGTCACACACGACGTGATGTTATTCACCACATAATGCTTTCGAATAAATGGGTCATATCAGTTTAGCGATAAAATATTATGTACTTTTAAATAAATAAAGATTATATTACTATATATATAATCGTCGCTTTTTACTATCGGCCTTTTTACATTGATTAATCCGAGGTAAGTACTTGCTGTTGTATTAAACATTAATTTTTCTTTCAATATAACCAAGAAAGCTTTAATTTAGGAAGGAGGATAATGATGATGGTGCCTCACAGCCAGTTTGTGATTCTGATGACTTTTATGAGCTTAGGTGGTGAGCTTTAAGATGGATAAACCACAAATGAAACGCGGTATGTAGCCCTTTCTATCTGTCAATTATGTACTAGGTACCTACTTAACAATCGATTGCCGCGACGTAACACTATTCAATTTATTAATTGTACTAAGTCGTTACTGAAGCTTTATGTTCCATTTTTTTTTCAGTTCAGCTACCAAAAAAGGTTTTTGATAAATAAATATCATGATCTCTCACAAAACATGTTTATCTAAGCAACAGCCAAAATCAACAGGTCCTTAGTGCGTATGGCACTGGGCTCAGTCATTTGTTTATAGCTGTTGGGTAATAAATATATTTCAGGAATTAGGAATAACGTATGAAAACCTTCACCATCTTTTTTCTATTAAGTATACCCCTATAAGTATACCCTGTTATAAGTAACATGTTATGTCGTAATCTTTTAGAGACGACGATACCTGTTTAAATTATTATCAGTGTATTTCTTATACTGCCGCTGGTTTGTGTTCTTAACGATTTTTTTTCAGTCATTATAAAGATATTGTAAATTTCCTTAGCATAATTTGAGGTGAATAAAAAGAATAATTCAGATGTAAATAAAAAAACTTACGTCTGGTGATCGTAAACTCCTTTGCTTTTGATTAAAAATCCCACACAAAAAACCAACGCACACTTCCGTGGAAAAAGGCGGGAATGTCAATTTAATAGTTTTTATGAACTCGTACTGTCATTTTGTATAAAATCACGATGTTTTAGATACATGAATAGTGTTACACACGTGTGGCCGCAACAGATGACTATCCGACAGTGTATAAACAATACTATGTTATGAACGCTGAACGCGGTTCCGGCGAGAACGTCCGAGGTTATTATCAAAGGCTATTGAACGGAGACGGATTGCGCACAAAAACTGTTTAGAACGCCATCTATTGGCTGTACTTTTATACAGTTACGCAATTGTAACAGCTTTCTGAAGTTCTTATAAGGAGCATGAAGAGAAGGTTCCGTGATGAATCCGTGGGTACACGCAGGGAAAGTTAGCTGTTTCACTACCTTTCACACACTATTTGTTTTATTGAAACAAGAAATCAGCTCTATAAACAAAAAAAAAAACACAAATATTTTTAGAAGAAAACAAAACTGCATATTTGGCACAATAGTAAAAATATTTTAAATCATTTATTGCCTGAATCACGGTTTATACAAGATGTTAATAACATAATGTTCAACATGTTTCACAGATTCTCTGCATGCAACATTTTTTGTGGGAGATGGAAAAGAGGAGAGGGGAATTGGGCATCCAGAAACCTCACTCATTTCGGGGAAATGCAAGTGCAATTATTTTCTGTGAGGCCGTGGTGTCGCACCGGTTAAGCCGGCCCACTCGTGCCGAAGCATGGCTCTGCCACTGATAAAATACAATATATGTGGATATGTATATTGCACATATATCATTCATATTATCAACATTGGTCATAACGTTTTGTTTTTTATGAATCCCTTTTTGTCGTTAGTAAAATATTGAATTTGTCTAGATAGTAGATAGTAGGTATAGCATTAGAGCATACAGATATTTTTCAATAATTTTGGAAAATATAAGTGCAATCGACCTATAGCAGTGTATGTCTTCTTTATTGCCGTTCTTAAATATAGATTTCAAATATAACAACAGATATTATTTGCCGTACTTTTAATTACTTTCGTAAATATTTTAGGATTTTTTTATTTTTAATGCATCATGAGGAGAATTTGGTAGTATACGAATTGATTTTTACTCGCGTGTGTTGAAATGGGATTATATTCTCTATTTGGTATGGGTTTAATTTTATTAACGATTTGGTGTTGTCTTACCTAATTGCTTCGTTGTGCCTCTGGGATCTGCACTCTGCCCACCACTATTCCTGACATTCATAAATGACCTGTGCAACTTACAACTTTCTAATGGTAAAATAGTGACTTATTTTCCACGGAGACTCTTGGGAATCAACCTACGCCAATGCCCAAAATGGCTTCCATGTTGTATCTTCTTGGTTTCGAGATAATGGCCTCACACTCAATATACTCAAAACAAATTACATACCATTCTCTATTAAAAACAATTCATCAACAATAAATGACATCTTATCTATCGTTAAGCACACACTTGTTCTCCAAACCATGTCTGTACTTGCGAAGACCTAAGAAAGCTTCTCACATCAAATATCTTGGCATCATGATAGATATCACCCATAACTTGAATCAACACCTTGAACTACTATCAGATAGGACTCGCAAACTGCATCTTTAAAAATCTCCGTCACGTTTCGGATAAATCAGCCATTAGGATAGTCTACATGACCCTATGTCAATCCATCTTATCATATGGCATCACTTTATGGGATGGCGCATGGAAAACTAACTAGATAAAAGATGAAAGAGCCCAAAGAGCGGTATTAAAAGTTAGTCTACCATGCCTTTTATGTTCCCCACAAATGATTTGCATAAACTTTCCGGTGTTTTAATAGTACGGCAACACTCTTTCATCAAATTCAATCCCTCTTCAAACCAAAATAAACGGTGTTTGTCGGGTAAACAATGGTCCACCATCTTCTCAAACATATATTTTGTATTTTAAAATGAATAAGTTAATTGCAATTTACCCTTTAACTAAATTTAAATGCATAGAAAATCTCACAGTATGGCTAAATTCTATTAATTATGAGGAAACTGAAAATTTACATAATGTGTTTTTTTTTGGTATAGGAGGCCAAACGAGCTAACGGGTCACCTGTTGGTAAGTGACTTCCGCCGCCCATGAACACTTGCAACTCAAGATTCACAAGAGTGCTGTCCGCCTTTTAGGGTAGGGGAAATGGTGGAGGAGTTTAAAAAGAAAAGAAGGGAAAGATGGGAAGGGAAAAGGGGTTGGGCCTCCGTTAACCTCACTTGCTCGGTCACACAATGCAGGCATTGTTTACAGCCGGTTTTTTGTGAGGCCTTGGTAATACTCCGATCGAACCGGCCTGACAGAAGTGATAACTTAAACTAAACTAAACTATCGCTGCCGTATGCGTGAGAGAAAGGGAAGCCAGAAAGACTGGCGCCGTAACGCGTTACTCGTTACGTTAGGGTGCCGTATGGTTTACCCTCCCGTAAGAAGTTATCACTTCAAAAATATAGGTATTTTAAAATATTGTAATGATTAACAATAATAAAATAATGACATAACATAATATATATATTATGACGTTTTCATTATAAACAGATGTATGTATATCTAAAATCAACGCTGACTAATACTATATTTGTGAAGTAATATGTTCTACTTATTTTTAATAAAATTGTCAACTTGACTATGTTGTATCAGTAGTTATCATAAAAATGGCAATTTAATGAAGGGACTAATAATAAAAAGAAAACAGAAGAAAGAAATAATAAAAGACAAAAATAGTTAATAACAACATTCAAAGAGCAAAGTATTCATAGCAAGTTTAGCTCTTCGATGCATTATATAAAAATCAATTATCAAGACTTTGTTCGAGAGCCTCTCGATCGATGCGCAGTGAACAATATACATCGATGTATACACAATATATGTGGACAATATACATCGATGTATATTGTTCACTGCTAGTGTATTGTCTATGGCAGAAATGCCAATATAGTTATCTGTGGACTGTGCAATCAATTCTTGTGATTTGTGATTGTTTCCGTGTTCAAATTATTTTCTCACAAGTTTTCCAATAGAATTGTATTAAATTATTTTTAAAATGTAAGTCTATTACTGTTCTGTATCTAAGGCCGTTCTTCTTAAAGTGTAACAAACTAGTTAATTTATGGGTTTTTCGATTTTAGGGCGTCCACTACAAAACCACGCTCAGAGATGACTTTGGAAGAGTTATCCAAGATTGAGGAAGAAGAATTCAGTACTGGCCCACTTTCAGTTCTCACACAGTCCGTTAAAAATAACACTCAAGTGTTGATAAATTGCCGCAATAATAAGAAGTTATTAGGTCGAGTTAAAGCTTTTGACCGGCATTGCAACATGGTTCTAGAAAACGTAAAAGAAATGTGGACCGAAGTGCCAAGATTAGGCAAAGGGAAAAAGGTACATTTTATATTATCAATAATAAAATAATACAAACTTCATATTTAAGAAATAGGTACAGAGCTGGAGAGCAATAATTTGTAGGTTATGTGAACATAACATAAAAAACATTTTTTAAGATTAGTAGATACTTATAACAACAACTTTTAACCTTGTTGATTGACACATCTTAAAACTATTTATTAACTATTACTTCATTGGTTTGGCTTACTTTACAAAGATTTACTATGTTTTGATACAACTTGAGTTTCACTAAAAATACAGAATTTAGTATTATACTACAACTATGTTAGTAAATCATGTAACAGTTGCCATAGTGCTGTTTAACATATGTACATTTCAGGGTAAAGCAGTAAACAAGGACAGATTCATCTCAAAAATGTTCCTTCGCGGCGACTCAGTGATCTTGGTATTAAGAAACCCTCTCGCTACTGCTGCAGGAAAGTAATAATATCTACAAATTAGTGTATTAAGTGTATGTTCAAAATAAATTCCATTTAATAAACCTAGGTTAAAGCTGTAAGAAGTATTGTCAACTCAGTTTCCATGTTTTACTTAATGTTTGATACAATAAACTAATGAAAGGCCAGTTTTTCTTTTCTTTTATCCAATAAAAAAATTAGGTATGGCAGATAACAATCTTATATTATTAATATCTAATATTTACATGTGACTAAACAGTGTATATTATAAATGATGTTATAATCAGCAATAGTATTCATAACTTCTACAAATGTTTTCAATAAATTTAATGTTTTGAAGTTAAAGCATAATTAAGTGGTATATATTTACTAAAGGTTAGTGAATACATCTATCTTTATAACTAAATATTTTCTCCCTATGCAATAACGGTTTTGGACTGTCTGTAAGCTTACCTTAGTTACCTGTCTAAAGATACTAGCCATTCCTGTTTCACCTGCACTTATACTCACTGCTCTGCTACTAAGGGCTGCAGCATGATGTTTAATGGCCTATATTTTTCTCAATCAATACTCTATCTAAGAAGACTCATTCCAATCCAACTGATAATTTCAAAGATAAGTGCATTTAAAATCGTAAAACAAAACATAAGTCTTGCTTTATTAATATTAGCTTGTGGCAACCTTTACTAGTCATTATTATTTTATATTCCTTGTCAATACTCAGCAGTAAAAGCTGAGAACAAGCTACAACAAACTACAAAACAAAATTACATGTCAAAGAGACCAAAAAAGGACACAACATAAATACAAGTTAAGTAATTCAACACTACAACTTATAGAAGATAGAAAAAGTTTACTTGACTGCAAAATATGGAAACAGAACATTTAAAAAATAACTACTTAAGCAAAAAAAAATCAAAGAAGGCATCAAAAAGGACAGGAAAGTCAAAAGGTAGCAAACCCTAGAAAAACATATAGCGAGGACAGGAGGAACTTGAAAAGCTCTAAAAGAACTCCGAGAATCAAACCAATGGATCTCAAAATTGAAAAACAACCAAAAAAACGTAACAGGCCGAAAGAACATAAATAAAATAGCTACAAAATTCTACTGCAATCTATATTCCAACCAAGACACCACTACACATGTAAGTCGAGAAACCTTGAATTATAATCTGCTCTTAGTGAACCCAGAACCTGACATATTACCCAGTGAAACTAGGAAAGCCATACTAAACCAAAAGTTAGACAAAGCACCAGGTCCAGATAAAATCACAAACGAGCTATGAGAGGAAACGTAGAAGAACTGGTCCCCATTTTAACTAAAATCTTCAAATGAATCCTGAGATTGGTACAGATTTCAAAACAATGGGAGACATCCCATATCATTCTCATACATAAGAAAGGACAAAAAGACTACATAGGGAACTACAGACCAATAAGTCTGATGTCTAACATATATAAAATTGATTGAAACACACTTGATGAAAACCAACCGAAGGAACAAGCTGGCTTTAGAAAAAACTTCTTCACAATAGATCACATTAACACAGTTAAGCAAATTATGGACAAATACAATGAGTACAAAAAATCGCTATATATAGCTTTTATTGATTATTCTAAGGCATTTGACAGCATTAGCCACACAACCATATGGGAAAGCTTACGAAACCAGGGAATCCCGACAGTGTACATAAACACCATTGAAAACATTTACTCCAACAGTAAGGCAAGAGTACAAATGGAAACCTTGGGTGAGACATTCCAAGTAAAAAGAGGCGTCAGACAGGGCGACCCGGTGTCCCCAAAGCTGTTCTCGGCGGTGCTGGAAAACATATTTCGAAATCTAATCTGGGATCAACATGGACTAAATATAGATGGTCAAAAATTAAACCATCTTAGATTCGCTGACGATATTGTTTTGCTTGAAGAACAACCAGGGATCCTAGAACAAATGATACAAGATCTAAATAAAGAGAGTGAGAAAGTGGGCTTACTTATGAATATAAACAAAACGAAGCTATTAACGAATTCAAACAAATATTAAATAAAAATTAACAACCAATCTGTTGAATATGTTGATGAATATATCTATTTAATACAAATCATCTCACATACAGACACAACTACAAAAGAAATCAAAAGACGAATAGCTAACGGATGGAAAAGATATTGGTCACTGAAAGAGATCATGAAATCCACAGATCTCAGTATAGGTATCAAAAGGAAGGTCTTCAATACCTGCGTTCTCCCATGTATTACATATAGGTGTGAAACCTGGGCTCTTACGAAACATCGCAGAAACATGCTGCAACACTGCCAAAGAGCTATGGAATGAAGTATGATGGGTATTAAGAAACAATAACGAAACACCGTCATAAGAAGTAAAACAAAAGTCACAGACGTACTTACTAGAATAGATAGTTTGAAGTGGAGATGGACTGGGCACATGCTGCGTGGTACATAAGAGAAGTGGAGCAACATCATAACAGACTGGTAGAGATGAGATGATTCCCCTAGAGATGGGAGAAGGAACAGAGGAGGACAAAGCATGAGATTGGAAGGTTAACTAAAACTGACGGCAGGCCCGAAATGGAGAAGGGTTGCTAGAGACAGAGTACACTGGAAATTGTTAGAAGAGGCCTTTGCCAAGAGGCACACTGAACTCAGAGATATTTTATAACTAAAGAGACAACCACAATACAAAGAAAGAAGAAAGCAGTTCAGGATAAGAGGCTTATTATTATTAACATGATGTTCCTTTTAAGTTCTGGCACACACACTACTCAACAGCAGACAATGCGATGCAAGTAAGTTTGGCTAGACATTTGAGTTTGGCTGCAAATGGAAAAGAAGAAAGAAAACTTTTGAGTCAATGAATACCTTCATTGATTCAAAATTAATCTTAATACTAGTTAAGAAGTGATAGGATATATAGGTACACAGAAAATAACAGTATTTTCATGATTTTTTTTTATTTATCTTCTTTTTGTAATAATAAGAAAAAATGAAGTATTTATTTAGCTTTAGTAACTAATTTTGATATTATTATTATTCAATAGTTATAATTCACAGTCTTGAAATAAAAATAAAGACTAATTTTATTACTAGACATTGTGATTACCATTTATAATTACTTTTGAATTAAGTGCATTAACATCAAGATAAACAAGCATAGAGGTTGTTCGTATTTAGCGTATAATTATTATATTTTATTGGACTGATATTGCGTAGTGTAATGTCAGCTTAATTAAATCACACTTTTACATACATTTCTTTGGTTATATTTACAATATTTAATGTAATTCATATCCAAAAACTTATTCATAGAATCACAACTAAATTACTAAAATAGATGCAGAAATATTATAAAAAATTAAAATAAATACAAATATCAAGAACTGAACAGAACAGGAAAAACTTAAATAAGTCTTAGAATTAACTTCAGTAGGCACTTAAAGCATCTGTGGATTGGTACAAAGCTTTATGTCAATAAATAGACGGAAAGAGTACAGTAATCCGGGAATCCTACTAATTTTGAACAACATTTAGGTATGTCAATAAAGATTATTAAATTATTGAAAATATATTTGAAAGATGAGATTTCTTAATTTCATATTATATTATCGCACAGGTGCGAGTTCATCAGATATTTCCGAGTAATTCCATTTTAAATAAGTATTCTGAAACAAAAAACCAGTCTATTAATCAATCAACAGCCTCCCTGAAGAGGTAGGCAATGTGTAAGTTTTAAACATCTCTCAAATCAGTAAAATATTAACTAAAGTGATTACGTTTTGTTTTTTTTTTATCCATGTTTATCCAAATAGTAATAATAAGTATACTTTAAATAGAAAACGGCAAAAACCGGCCCAGCTTCAAGTGGTACCGTGTCTCAACTGTCGTTTTTTAAATACGTTTTAGTTTTCATACATTGAACTTAAGAAACTTATATATAAACTTGTACTGTTTTTATTATATTTTAACATATGTGAGAAGGCATAACGTTAATAGATATTTTTATATTTCGGAGGGAAAATTTTCGATCAATATTTGTTAGTAGTTTTTCTAAACAATATTTCTCATCACGTAACAATAATATGCACTGACTATAAACTTTCTTTTATTCTCTATTTTTGCTATGATTACCGGATACTAAATTCGTTTTACAAACGAATACATTTTCTTAGCAATTGAACCCACCAGAGCAGTTTTGAGGTTACTTTGTGACATCCAGCACCAACTATTTTGTACCAAGCAATGGCAGTATCTTTTTAAATGGACGAAACTATTATAAAGCATCTATTATATATAAAATATTGCAATATTCTGATTAAAGCATATGATTGACAGGTCCATTGACTAAATTAACTGGCAATTTTATTATAAAAAGTTAAGGAGCTTTCTATAACATTATATTTTTTTATTAGTTGGGGCACAAATGTATGTGATCAAAGAATAGTTCTCCAAAGTCTGGGTGCTATTTGTGTCCATTATTGGTATGTTTGTCAGGTCCCCACGACACAGGAATCAGTCCTAATGGCGGAAGAGGCCTTTAAAAAACAGCTATTATTAATATAGGTAAAGCTCAATTATATAGAAAATAAATTCACTTCTTTTTATCATAAATTATATTTAGGTACGTCATCATACAAAATCTTCAACACACCTATTTTAAAATAGATAATTAATAATTATTTATTACGACCGATCGATACGATCCGTAAAGATTTTATGATTGCCTGAAAACCTGCCTCTGGACGAGTCATGTACACAACACCAAAAAATTACTGTTCCTGTACTTTAATTAATATAAAAATATTATTTCTATTATTTCATAGTAAGCATGTCTGTTCGCTGTAGCACCATTTATTATGTGGAATAAAGAACATACACATATAATATAAATTATTGTAAAGCATCAACACTCAAACCTAACACTATGTGTCCTTATTATGTTATTGGTATGTCTGAATAACATTTGTGCCTTAAAAGATACATATGTTTTAATGTCCTAAATTTGAGGTTAGTTTTCTTTCACATTTAAACTTCTTAACCGATCGTCATACAATGTTGCAATATTATCAGAATTACAGAAAAGAAGAGCAGTATAGTAGGTGACTTTCATCCAGAAAAAAGTACTGTTCCCAAGGGTTACCTGGACTGATTTACAAAATCATCATTCGCAGCCGTGTGCAACAGTTACTGTAATGTAATCAGGGAATAATCGAATGTTACAACGGAGGAAATAGGTGATTGAGGACGATTTGTATTTGATAGAAAGTAATTGTGAAAATCAGATTGTTATTGACGTTGAGGAATTGTGCTTAGTACAAATCGCTGGATAAGATCAGTAATATAATTATTTTATATTTTATATAAATAAAGAACACTTCCTAACTATTATTATATTAAAACCTTGCTTCTTACCAGAAGCAGTTTATATCTGTAAATAAAGTATACAAACAAACTAACACATATAAATGTATCAGAAGTACGACTATTACCTTCTTTTACTATTATTAGAATAAAAACTTTCGTGTGTATTTCGGGGATGCCCGACCAGTTTCTATCTCGACAGGAGGCCTTTTTCAAGGAGTAAGTCGTCCAGCCGCGACGCCGTGAGTAAAACCGTATATTTAAATAAATATTATTTTACGATATTTTTAATTATGTTTACGTTTTTTTTTAAATACATTGTGATTGAAAGACGCAGTAATTCCTTGTCTATTTTAAAAAAGATAGACAAAAAAATTCTATCACATTTTTCCTGGGTAGCAAGATCAAGTAATGAAATTTGCAACCTCATAGAATAGTATTTATTACCGTTACATAAGGTTCAAATGACCAAAACCTCAAAGCGGTAGTGAAAAGGAGGGCTTGTAGTAGATTTTTTAAACATATCTTAGTTATTTTGACTTCACCAATATCATACAAAGACACAATCTCTTTATAAATCTCAAACATTATACATCTTTATAAAAATACCAATTAAGCATAATGTACCATAAGACAATTTACATTTTATTTTCACTAATTTTAAGGAATAAAAGATAATTAACTAATATTATATATATACAGAGATCTCTCAAAGTACATCTAACCAACCTGTTTGTCAGGTAAATCATTCTGTACGTAGCATGTTAGAACACGTAAGTTTTAACAACATGTCTGATGACCATAGAGAAAAGGATCTGCAAACTTTTGTATCCTAGAAGTTAAAATAGTACAATAATATCGCTTTTTACACTTTAAAACATACATACATAGGTAAATAAAAATCGTATTAGTATATTCGTTCTTAAAACTGGTTTTAGTATACATACAAATACCTTGATCATGTTACAATAGATGTATTTCCTAAACGATTAAATAATAAATAAGGTTATATTTCAAGTCAATACATTGTTATTTTAAGTAGATTATTATCACTCACTGTTGCATATTCTGCTGTGCCATGCCATATACGTTTTACATGACAGTGTAGATATTATATATATTATGGAAGTGTAGATTTATAACAAAAAAATTGTATTGTTTTATATTAACAAACAAGGATTGAGAACAAACTAAAATGAATACTAGAAATTTATATGCTTAGTTAAGGTTGTAATTCAACTAATATCCATTAGCGATGCTTACAAAATAATGTACTAGCTCAGTTCTCAGCAAAAGAGGTTTATGTTACAATGTTCTTACACAGGGTAAAAAGTTTGCAGATACATTTTATATTCAAATTTAACATGTCGACCTAAATTCATACAAGTCTCAGGAAATATAGATATTTCTAAACGTCAAAACTCCGAATCTTTACAAAATATGAACACTTTCTTTCTTAAACAGTCTAGTAAATTTGTAATCAAAAAGCTGCCTTGATAAAGCCTTCTCTTCATTAATTATTTTTGTTATAACTATAACATTTTAATGTGATCGCTCAGCGACTTGCACAGATGTAAATAAGCACAAGAAAATCAGAATGAGCAAAGTTACCCAATTTGAGTATAACTTTGGCATGTTCAATATTTATTCTTATTTCAAACAAGCAGCTTAGTCTAATCAGCCATTATCAATTCAAATCAATCATTATCACGTATTGTCACACAAATATGCTTTGTAAAAAATCTGATCCATACAATCTTTGTTACAATACAGAGTCTTTGTAATGGCCTTTTAAATATAATAACAGACTAGATAACTCAATTTAACCACAAATTCATTCGATTTTGTTTATCGATTTTGTATAAACGTTAAAATGAATCGACAAAATATCTTAGTATTCTCTAAAAAAAATCAAATTTGGAAGATTGATTGCCGATGGTACGTTATCGATACATTGTTATCGAAAGAGACACAAATCGAGTGAATATGACAGATTCATAAAGAATA
The DNA here is from genome assembly GCA_947561695.1 of Tyria jacobaeae. Taxonomy (NCBI): domain Eukaryota; kingdom Metazoa; phylum Arthropoda; class Insecta; order Lepidoptera; family Erebidae; genus Tyria; species Tyria jacobaeae. The sequence goes on from OX387231.1 coordinate 4,636,810, forward strand.
CCACCTATTTTTTCGTAACTGTAATTTCTTTGCCTAACGACTTTCTGTTTTCGAATTTTTGCTGTAAACTGGCAACATTCGACGGCTTGGCCGTTAATTTAGCATGGATCGGTTTAGTATTATCCGTTTTTTGTACAGAGGACGGTTTCGGGACTACTTTTGGTTTATTCTTGTTTAGATTATCCGTTATTGTCTTTACATCTACGTCAGGTCGGTTCGTGGGTGGATTCTGTCTATCAATTTGTCCTTTGTTCACTGTTGAGTTTGAGTTGACTGGTTTACGGGTAGACGGAGTTTTATTAATAGGTTTTTTATCAACTGTTGGTGCGGGTCGTAATGGTGGTCGGTTGTCATTGAGTTTGGCGTTAACTGATGGTTTCGCCGCTACTTTAGGTGTATCACTTGACAACTTATTATTATTGATTACATCCGGAGGTTTCACATTTTTCACCTCCGGCATTGTGCAGCTGGAAACTACATCCGGACTGTTCGATATTTTCGGTGTTACAGTTTTAGTAGTCTTAGGTGACTGCGGAACATTTCTAAAGGTAGAAGTATTACGAAGGCCCGGTGGAGTGACTTGTCTTGTAAATGTTGGTATTTTCGAATTAGGACCTGGGAGAGGTGGAGCTTTGTCTTCTTCTTTACTTTCATCAGATTTAAAGAAAGTCGGCACATTCACAGCTGAAGGGTGCAAATAACCGCTGCTTGTGGTCGAAGCAGTAGACTTTGCTCCGGAATTGCTGTAAATACTTTCCGGAGTCCTGTATTCCGAGTTAATATACGTGCTGTCTCTGTTGCTCTCACTGTTTTTCTCTCTCTCTTTGCGTTCCCTTTCTTTACGTTCCTTCTCTTTCTTCCTAGAAAGTGTTGATGCGGAGTAAATAGATTCGAAGTTGCGATTCTGTATTTCGTTGACAATCTCTCCCAGTAAGCCCATATTTTCTGAACTTCCGGAATTAGAAGCTATAGGTTTCGGAGTGTTATACCCCTCAGGGGGTGCCTGAGGTATTGTTTTCACAGGAGGTGGCACTCCTGGCAATGGTTTCGAATGTTTTTCAGGGCTCTCTTCTATGACTGCGTATATATTATCAGTTGATTCTTCAGCGATATGTGCTAGGGGTGCTTGTTTTTCTTCAATACAGTCCACGTAATCAACGGATTTGCTTTCGATATGTGGTTTCTGCGTAGTAGGTGGAGTGGTTTCAGAGTTATTTGGTAAAGGAGGAGGAGGAGCCGTGGGCCGCCCTATTCCAGATAGAGGTCTCGGTGGGACTGGTGCTTGACGCATAGATCCAAAGCTTTGTAAAACGGGCTTCTGAGAAGCTGGTGCTCTCATACTCTGAGCTCTATTGACGAACGACTTAGGATCATCTCCATCTTCAGAGTCAGAAACTACTGGCATCGTATTGACTGGAAGATCAATCTCTTTCTGAAGAATAGGGTTTGATATCTGCAAGTTTCTAAACGCAACTTTATCGACTTTTGGTACTCTGATTTGGTGATTTGGGTTCTTTGGCAATGAATGACTTCTTTCAACAGGATTACGTTCTTTTTCTTTAGGCTTTTCCTGCTTCAGAAAAGAGGCTATACGGTTTAGGGAGATCCCTTCTCTGACTTTCTTAGGCTCTTCGGGGAGAGGCTTTTGGGGTACACCTGTTGAGTGCATACTTAATGGCCTCTTTGAGCCGTTGGGAGAAGTTGGAATTGTAGGTGCTGCTCTTATTGGTCCTAAAGTTTTCGAACCTTGAAGAGGCGAAATAAGTTCTTTTGCCGTGCACGTGGAAGCTTCTAGAATAGGGCTAGATATTACGGGCCTAGGAGGCGGATTTGCCACAACTGGGGGAGATATTTCTTCAGCTTTCTCAGTGGAAATTAATGCTTTTATTTTGTTTTGAACGGAACTATTACTTCGTTTTACGGATGGACTTGTTTTAGGACTGGATTTCGCTGTCGAAGGCACAACCGGAAGTGGGGGAGCGCTTCTCAACACAGGTTTTAGTACTCCTTGAGTAATAATATTCTGGCTGTTACTGCCACTTCTATGCACTGGGGTAATTTTGGCACTTTTACTGGCAATAACGTCTGAAATATGTTTCTTTGTGTTATTGGCTACTGGTAGTTCAGAATTTTCTTTTTCTTCAGCTTGGGCTTTTTCTATGGGCGTTAGAGAGAACCCTTTAAAATTGCCAAAGAAATTTACAGACGGGTTAATGTTCCCTGGAGGACTTCGGTCTGAATCGCTTCTGAGCAGACTTGAGCTCATATCATCAGGGTTCGAGACAGTGTGCACGTTGATAGGTTGGGAGTTACTTTGAGGATTGCTTTGGAAATTGGCAGCGAATTTGCTGGCACCTCTAGAAATGCGGTGTTGCAGACTGGCTTTCTTCGGTGATGGTGCACTGTAAGGAAATAATAATTATTAGTGTATACTAATAAATGCAATTATTTATTTAAAAAATGCTGAATATATTTAGATGTTTTTTTTTTTATTCGCATACTGAAAGAGGGAGAATGGACTGAGCGTCAGCTTTACCCCGCAACTAGCTTTTCTTTAAAAGGCATTTAAAAACATCACAACATTATATAATTTAGTGTATATTGAAGGACAGAAAGAAATAATATGCAACCATGCTAACCGCACCATGCAGAGTATTAATATGACATAACTTATGAAGTTATGTCATATTAATACCAGCACAAAAAGATGTAGTATGATGTTTAAATTTTTTTTTTTTTTAACCAACTATTAGGGTACCCAGCGGATTGTGTGTCAAAACTAAACAATTCCTTACAACCAATTGAAACTGTTAATACTGTATACAGGTACATCTAAATATCAAGCAGTCCATCTAACTCCTTAAAAATCCGGGTATATAAAATAGTAAAGTTTTGTTTATCTATGTATCTACATTGTCAGATATAGTGGAACTGTATAATATATGTGTATAATGTACCTGTGATGCCATATTTGCCAAAAATACCGAAAAAAAAATTACTTGCTAACTAACCTATTGTTTGTTGGTAAATTGTGAAATCAAACACTACATAACTGATGTAGACAACAGGCATTAGACATTATTATTAATTTGTCATCAGGATACTTCTCGTTGGTTTTTTGAGCATAGTCTCTTTCAAACTCTAGGTTTGTATTTCCACTAATTAGATCTCTTTCCCAAGAGCTTAGCTAAAGTTATGAAAGCAACAGTATAAGTAGACGTAAGCTGGTGCAGTTCATTTGCGATTCACATAACCCATGCATATTTGTAGATAGGCCTAGAACACACGTGATAACTCGAAAATCAACTAAAGAGTTACATAATTATAAGGTATATAGAAAAAAGGATTAAACGCTTTAAAGCGGTAACTTAATATTACGTATATTAGGAAACTATTCGTGAGAATTTATTTCACTTGCGAAGTAGGCTTCTTAATCGCGCTATTTCGATAACTTGATTGAAATTCTTAAAAAAATACCTATGACAAATACAACATTATCACTTGTGTGGTAGTCCCAGGTATTTGTGTGCATATTAGTAAAAGCAAAACACCAGTGCAAAACACTCACCAAACAATAATGAAGAAATAACCTATGGAAGGTAAGCGGTTATTGGTCCTGCAATGCACAATGATGCAACCCTTTTAACATGGCTAGACCGTATGTGTATTTATTGTATTACATATATTTTAAGCGGGATCCACTTAAATGTTGAATTATAATGTTGAAACTAAAAAGATTATTTGTTTAAAGTGCATATCTCTGACATGACCCATTTTTTTTAAATTTCCTATTAAAAGGACGGTGAAAGGCTTCGTAATATCACGCTCAACTATTAGTGGCCCGGAGTAAAGACCATTTACGAGGGTAAATAAATACACATTGTCGTGAATTGCAAGAACATTATTACAGAGAAATAAAGAAAATGAGTAAAAACAGGTTTTATTAAAAAAGCATAAAACTAACTACATATTTGCTAATATTAACTACATCTATAAACAAAAATCTAAGCTTAAAATTAAAGCAAATACCTGAGATGACAACGAATGTTACATAACGTATAAGAAGGAAAAATTAAGTAGGTATCTATAAAAACTAATGTAACCAAGAGGCGTGCCATTCAAATATTAACAGGTTAGTATTAAAAGTGAATAAAGTGGATAGACTTATTTTTTTTTCTGATAAATGTTCTCTATCATTTGAAATGATTTATTTATGATTCTGGACTTAATTTTGAAAAGAAACAATGTTTCATCTTTATTATAACACTTAAATTTAGGAAAGAGAGAGAAATTAACAAATATAATTAGTATATTGTATAAATTTAAATATCAAACTATGGCCAATATATCACAGTCTCAAATTGATGTCAGACTTAAGTTTCATTTTAAATTTTGCTGCATAATAGCTGTCTGCTATGACTATAAGGTACATTGTGTATTTATAGAACTATAAGTAGGTACATAAATTACGGTAGCATTTCAGCAATTTTATATGTATTATCTATTCTATAACTTAATTAAAGAAACTTAAAAATAGGGCAAATTAAAGTTTAAAATAAATTCTACAATATATAAAAAATATACTACTTATTAACTAAAGTAAATCTGTTCAAAAACTTCAAAAGTAACTGTATGAGTTATGAAATAATCTGATAACTTAAATAAGCTGATGTAAAATTTGATATCAGTAGAAATATATGTGATCTTGTTCAGTCTTACATAAACAAAAAAACCATGGTAAGAATCGATAAGAGAATAGAAGAGACTAAGAAATAGTGATTCGATCTTAAAGCGAATATTTTGAAAATTTTAGTTGTTCTTAATATTAAAAATAATGTTAAACTTACTGTGTGTCAGAAAGGTAATCTTTGGTTTGTTATGTTTTAGTATAGTTGAGGCAAAGAGGGCTGACACTGTTTTAAATAGAGTTTGCAACTGGATTTTATCAAGTAATAGATCTTCTATAAATATAAAAAACAAATCTACTACTGGCCTCAATCTTTAATGTACGAGATTTAAAATTAATAATATAATTTTCTGTAATTTATCAATTATTATTTTTTAAATATACATATACTAGTTTTTATCTGTAGCCTGTGTATGTTTCTAAGTGACTAGTGTTTAGATACATAAGCATTACTTATTTATCGAAATCCTAGTCATGTATTTCTATGGAAGCTTTTTCAGTGGAAAACATATTACACACTTGCCTCATTACTTAGATTGCTAATAAACAATTTGCTTTACATTAATTTGATAAAGGTGACCTATTTATTGCTTTTATTGTAAATAAAAAAAAAATAAAAAAAATCGACATTAATTTTTAATAAGAATCTTCTAATTTAGCTAAGATCACATCACTGTATTGCATCTGGTTTTATGATTTTGCCGGCGTAATATTTGGATATTTCTATATATATATACATATTTACATTTCAGTATAATTTATAAACAAGATATAAAATTATTTGATTATAGAACTTATTTTGGGTTAAATTGTCAACTTCTGTGAATGCACCCTTTTAAGGTGTTACTTTTTAAAAACATGCACCTTTACATTTTGCCCCGATACATTATTATACAAACCACTACTTCTAATATTATACATACGATGTTGATCATTAGTAACCATCTCATTCGTCGTAGATTCCAAACCTTTTACTATGACTACATTAGGTTTATTTTCATTTGACATATTATTTGAACTAGGATTAGGTTTCACAGGCGGTTTCAACTTGAAATCGCTGTTATTTGCTATTTGTATATCGTCTTTATTTATCTTTCTGGTCGGTTTTGTAAGTGGAGGTTTCTTTTGATTTTTGTTTGGTATTTTAACGATTTTAAATGGGATTTTTTGCGGCGGTTTTGTCTCTTCAATAGTAGCGTATATGGGGGAGTCTGGTGAAGGTGGATCAGTGTATATATTTGGGTTGACAGAATCGTTTCTTTTGAAACTGAGAAGCTTTCTTAAAGAGTTTGTGCTGGCTTGGAATCTAGCGAATTTCTCAGAGAACTTAGTATTAGAATTAGAAGAGGTACAACACCCACAGCAAAGGAGTATGTTTACGTACGATTTGTGAGGTTTCTTCCACCACAGTAGCACGTTGTGACGCGAGTAGTAGAAGAGAAACAGGATCAGTAGTATCGCAGGTATAATCCCCAGGAATATAATATACATCGCCACCATGAAGTTTCGTTGGACTGTAATAAAGAGGAGCATGTTTTAATATAAATCTTAGTTTTTACCCAATCACGTCTTAAATTATGAACCAATTTGGATAAAATTTAATAAACAGACACATTGTGTCCTGTATCAATTCATTGTGTAATAGAAGTGTCACCAAAGTGAACGGAGCTAGAAACGAAAGCTAATCTTACTTCTGACTACTTTTTTTGCCCGAAAATATTGGAATCATTATTTTTCATAATCAATCATTCTAATAAATGATAGTAAGGATAGCAGATACTTACTGGTGGGGTCGGTGGCAGGGCCGGAGTCGTGAGACCCACCGGGGCCCGGCAACGCGCACAGCGGAGGGGCAAAGCCCGGCTCGCAGTGACAGTGCCCTGGACATTCATATAATCATTAACAATATATAGATTAACTAGTGTTCGCCCTTTAATCCGAAGTCGACAAAAATCATAACTTACTTTTATATAAGAAAAGAATTGTCGATATAATAATTAACAATAATCGATAATCTCACTATATTGTCGATATGTAGAATATCGATTCGACGTTTGTTTGTATTCATTTAAATAATGGGAAGAATAATAACTTCACATATCTCATCCCAAATTAAGCAAAGCTTGTATTATAGTAACCAGACTGCTGATAAACATACTTATATATGTTTAAAATGTCTAAATATATACATATTATAGATAAATTACACCCAGACATAGAACAAATGATCGGGCCATCAAGCAAACACATAAAATATATAGGGCGGGCACTTAAGATTTTTGAGCGCTGGTGTGTGGTGTAGGTGACCCGTCTGTCCCTCTATATATTATTAAAGAAATCTATGCCTGAGTGTTTCAGTGATATTAATATTTTCGGATTTTCGTGTTTCAGTGTTAGGATTAAATAGTACTTTGTTTTTAAATTATGTGTAAATTGCTAAAAAGGGCTACAAGAGTCTCATTATAAATCCAGTAGAAATGTTGACCATTTATACTGAACCACCGCTGCTTTTTTATTTTTCGATACACATTACATTGTAGGTACGGAAATTTTATATAATGAAAGTTCAATTAAATAAAATCTAAAATTCAAAAATGAATTAATAACTACCGAAATTGCACACCACGCAATATCTAGTCTCTATTAATGCTAGTATTTTTAGGGAGTCAGTACATTTAAATTTTATACCGAATATGAAATCAAATATCACTTGAAGTAATTTCGCGTACATGATATGAAATCTTTAAGTAGATATCAAATATGTATACATTACCTGCTGAGTTACATACGCCGTGTCCGGAACAGTTAGAGGGGCAGACAGAAGTATCGATCTTTGCGATCTCTTCTCTCACGTACATCACTGGCACGCATCTTTGATTCAGACACATCTAGAGACATTTAAAGTGCTTCAATTTGTTATATAGAAATTAATTGATTTTTCTAGAACTTAAAATGTAATTAAGAATAACTATAATTTGAAGCTAAAAATTCTCAATATAAAGATATTTAAATTGTTCGCTGTTGTTAAAGATATTTAAATTATAAACAAAAACTTGTTTCTGCTATAGTGACGTCACTCATAAGAAGAAATTGGTGGTCAGCGTTTTGGGTCACGTAATATACAGATAATAATACTACGATTTTAATTTTGAAACTGAGTAATAATTTTAATAAGGCCACAAGTCTATTCAGTTAATGGAGTTTGTAGCCTAGAGTCGGATGTTTTGGCAGTTTTGTAGTTTTTATATGCACTACTTGTAAGTAAATTTCTAATTTTAACACTACTAAAAGCTTTCAATAAAAAAGAATGTATATCTTTATATTTTATAGCGAGTATTCATACTCACTATTGTATAAACAATCCCACCTATGTATACTAGTATTATTGACATATTAATAATTCAGGTGAATAAAACGTACCATTCCATCGCCGCATTTAGCACCATCTGGCACCAAACCTGGATCCACGTCGTTTAGTCCCAGATCTATGATGGCTGTGCGACATGGTATGATAGTGCCTAGAAAAACAAATATTTTACGTGTTTTTTGTAATAAGAAGGATGTTTACCACAGTGTAAGATGACTTCATAAGAAAAATACTTTATAGTTGACTCGTAAAAGAGGAAATAAACCGCGCGTCAATGTTTGTTCGTGAGTCGATCGGTGAGAATAGCACAATATATGGGGCAGTTTAAAAGTTTAGTCCTTGTGTGAGAGAAAGCGGCCAAACCGATGTATAGTGTGATTACGATTTATCTAAAGCGATGTTTAGACATTTTTACTGTGGGTCAGGAGACATAAGGGTACAAAAGCTCGGACTAATAGCGCCTTGCCTAGAGGATACAGGTGAGCGTACACATGTATCTATTTGAAAGATCGGTTATTACCGATAGCAATCTATCTAAGCTATATATCTAGATGGGGTGACTTACGAAAGTCAAATCAGAATACTTCGAGGGAAATAATTTGTACGCTACTATCAATAAGACAGAAATTCCCACCCGGCTTCCGTACCGTTATCATTAATGAAGACAGCTGAAAGGAATGCGGCGGACTCCATGCCGAACTCGAGGCGTTCGTTGAGATGTCGACACTGCAGCGTGCCGCACATCGCGTCACGTTGTGCGCACGGCTTGAACCGCTGTTTGTGGCGGTCGTAGCCGCAGTTGCCCGTCCTAGAAGCGGCACAATTCATTATCAAATAGTTTATATCCAACGTGCTTGTTATTACTTTATTATTTATTATATACATTAAATCAGTACTTACTTGTCTCCTTTAACATTAGTATTGAAATAACACTTGGTGTGGCTGGACTCGCCCGTCGTACCCCACAGTAGACGACACTGGTCGGAGTGCGAACGACAACCACCTCGCACACAATATGCAGTCTGTGTAATAAATGTAAAACCCACTTTACAAACTAAACAGTTATTGAATAAAAACTAATATAAGAGGTCTTTATTAGGGTAACATATGCAAAAACAACAGTTTTTAGATATATTTTCTGTCTGCCTGTATGTTTGTACGCTTTGTACAGATATATCGCTAGAGATCTAACTTATAAAAGAACTTGTAATATAGGCTCCATTGTACCGTGTCTCTAAATAAATAAAAACATAGATACTTGATTGTAAATTCTTCGCGTACGAAGAATATCGAGTCGGAAACTAGGTAGTATTCTATTCATTTGGGCTATTCAATGATTTGAAGAATTTATTAGGACTATTTCGACGAGGCACATAGCATTTATTTTGAATAAAATATATATGCCTCCTGTTTATATTTGTCCCACTAGTTTTAAGACCGGCGAGTTGTGAGTGAGAGAACCTGTCTTGTTACAACGCACTCTCAATGTGAGCCCCGTGGGGCCCGAAATTTCGTATCATATCTCCGAAATGCACACAATGTATGTATGCAAAAACCGTACTATGAACAACAGTCACAAAAATTATTACACACACATATATATATACATACATTCAAGCCAATATTCTCGAAGGGGTGGGCAGGCTTCTCACACGCGCACTGTTTGACCATAATAATTTAGGCCTACTCACGTACCAGGGGCACTATAGGACGAGAAAAGTTTTTATTCTAATAACAAGTAAAGTAGTATATTACCTGTCCTACTTTCCCACAAGGTGTGGTGTCCATCTTGTACACGTCATCGGGACAGTACTCTGAGTGTCCGGTGCAGTACTCCGGTAAGTCACACTCACGGTCAGCGGAACGACATACCGTACCTGCTGACTTCGGACGGCAGGTCTGTAATATATTGCATAGGTATAATTAATACAAAATAATCAGCTTTAATAAGTCAATATCATTAGGTGCATATCACTGTAAGATGTAAGACCTGCTTGCATAGTAGTGTGTCTTTCTAATCTTTGGCTTTTTTATAGGATAGGATACAGGAGAAATGATTGTGTAAAATAATTTGTCAAATTTTTTTTTTTAATTCTATAGGGGGACAGACGAACAGACGGGTCACCTGATGGTAAGTGACAACCGCTGCCCGCCTTTAAGGGAGATGAGGGGTGGCGAATGAGGGGAGAGAAAAGGGGGGAGGGGGAATTGGGCCTCCGGAAACCTCACTCAATTCGGGGAAATGTTACTTCACAACCGGTTTTCTGTGAGACCGTGGTATCGCACCGGTCGAGCCGGCCCAATCGTGCCTAAGCATGGCTCTACAACTGAAGTGAAGAAATATGTGTGTATGGAAATATATGCATATATATACATCAGTATGTTTATCAGCAGTCTGGCTACTATTGTACAAGCTATGTTTAGTTTGGAAACAGACGGTCGTATGCGACGTGTCTAAAATTATTCTCAGTCTCTTCAGTTAATGTAATGTAATGAAGATGTGAGAGGAATGAGGACAGGGGAAAGAGGAGACACTCACTCGGCAATACAATGCAAGCACTGTCTCTCTAACGGTTTTCTGTGAGGAGTTATCCATCGACAAGAGCAAAAGCTCTTTTATTAGCTTTTTATAACATTATTATTTATAAGTAGGTGTGATTAGTGTTGTATGATGGTAAGCACCTGCAGATCGCAGCACATGCCAGCGGCGCAGGAGGCGTTGGCGCGCAGCATGCAGCTGTCAGGGTCGCAGCAGCCGTGGCAAGCATTATAAGCGCCCGCCGTTGCCGACGAGCCGCAATCGCACTGCTCGCCCGGCTCCACGAAACCGTTGCCGCACGTCGGGGAATCGAATAGACGTTTCGGCTTGTTCCTACAAACGGCATAGGAAAAATATTTCGAAGCAGCTGTTAAGAGTCGCTGACCCATTGATTTTATGTGTATACTGGACCTCACATATTGTCACTTGGTCAACAAGACATTTAGAGAACCAACTCCAAGCCAGCCAGGCTATGAGCCGTTGGACCGCAAATAGAGTACGTAGGGATAACTACGAGCAGGCTGGGTCGCCCTCGATCCGTAGCTAGTATGAAGTAAAACAACTAAAGACGATTAGAACCGAACTTCTTGTGCTCCGTTGTACGCACAAATATGTATTTACTATATACTAGATGACATGCTTTTCTTTATGCGCTAACGATTAACGTCAGTTTATTCAAAATTCCAGTTGCCAAGGTGCCTGATGGCAAGGTTGGTTGGAAAAAAATGCATTACGAGATAAGGCTGCCTTTTTACAGTATGAACACGATATTTTTTTTATTATCTGTGAAAACCTATCACCTATCGAACCACCTCTCAAATAAGAGTACTCTACCGTACTGAAAACAAAATATTGTATCATTAGATTGCAAATACTTTAACAATTATTCTAACAAACTCCTCTCTCTGTAATACTGTGTTATGGAGAGGGGAGTTTGTGTGTCTGTTACATTTTCACATCTTTACTAATTATCGATCATCATAAAATTTTACATTCACTTTAAGACATAGTTTTCCTTATAATATGCCTTTAAAAATATCAACTAAAAATCGGATTTCAACCAACGAAATTCAAAAGAAAGTTGCAATCAACTGCTGTAACGCACACAATAATTCCATTAAAATTCCATTAATATTGAAATTTCTAAATTTTCGAACAAGAAAA